>JAWZYT010000826.1:132500-145000 GCA_034508575.1 Petrolisthes manimaculis
TATATATATTAATTACTGTATTTTTTTGTATATACAGATTAACATAGACGATTATTATTACTACTATTACTACTACTATTATTATTATTATTATTATTATTATTATTATTATATATATTAATTACTGTATTTTTTTGTATTTACAGGTTGATATAGACGAAGCTGTATTACATACTGATAATACAGAAATAGCTATAAATATACTACTTGGAAACATACATCCTTATAGTGTATTAAATAAACATACACACACGCGTACACACACCGATTTAAACGCACATACAGACACACATACAGATTTTGACACACACACGCGTACACACATGGATTTGAACACACACACGCGTACACACACCGATTTTGACACACACACGCGTACACACACCGATTTAAACACACACACGCGTACACACACCGATTTTGACACACACACGCGTACACACATGGATTTAAACACACGTACAGACACACATACAGATTTTGACACACGTACACGCGCACATACAGACACACACACACATACAGACACACATACACACACAGACGCACACACACACTCTGACGTACATACAGACGCACACACACGCTCTGACGCACATACAGACGCACACACACACACAGACGCACACACACACACACATACAGACACACACACACCCTCCACCCCCCCCACCCCCCCTATCTCCACCACCCTCAGTCTTCTCTCCCCCTCGGAGGAAACGGAGGAGTTTTTGGAGGAAACGGAGGAACTTTTGGAAGAAACGGAGGAAAGAACTTGGAGAGACGGAGAGAAAATTTGGAGAGATGGAGAGAGAGATAGAGATAGAGAGAGTGGAGTGAGAGATAGAGATAGAGAGAGGGAAAGTGGAGTGAGAGAGAGAGATAGAGATAGAGAGAGTGGAATGAGAGAGAGAGATAGAGATAGAGAGAGTGGAATGAGAGATAGAGATAGAGAGAGTGGAGTGAGAGAGAGAGATAGAGAGAGTGGAGTGAGAGAGAGAGATAGAGAGAGTGGAGTGAGAGAGAGAGATAGAGAGAGTGGAGTGAGAGATAGAGATAGAGAGAGTGGAGTGAGAGAGAGAGATAGAGAAAGTGGAGTGAGAGAGAGAGATAGAGAGAGTGGAGTGAGAGAGAGAGATAGAGAGAGTGGAGTGAGAGAGAGAGATAGAGAGAGTGGAGTGAGAGAGAGAGATAGAGAGAGGAGAGAGAGAGATAGTGGTATTGGTGGAGAGAACTGGGAGGAGTGGAGTGAAGTGGAGAGAGAGAGAGAAAGAGAGGGAGAGAGAGAAAGAGATAGAGACATAGGAAGGGAGATAGAGAGAGAAATTAGAATGAGAGAGAGAGAGATAGAGAGAGAAATTGGTGTGAGAGATAGAGAGGGAGATATAGAGAGAGACAGAGAGATAGAAAGAGGGAGAGATAGAGACCAAGAAAGAGATAGAGAGAGAGATAGAGACATACAGAGAGATAGAGAAATTGAAATAGAGAGAGAAAGAGAGAGAGGAGGGAGGGAAGGAGATAGAGAGAGAGACCTAGATAGAGATAGAGACAGAGAGAGAGACCTAGAGAGAGATAGAGATAGAGATATAGAGATAGAAAGAGATGTAGAAACGAGTCATAGTAATTATTTAGCTGGTTATTTAGATCAGTTAACAAGAGGTTATAATACACCACCATTATTACTACCCACACTACCACTACTACCAACACCAGGTATATCTACACCACCACCACTCCCTGTACACCACCCCTCACTGAAACACACACCACCACACACACCAACACCACCACCTATTGTATATCCTGGTGTATATACACCACCCCCTGTACTCCCAAGGGTGTATACACCACCACCTACTCACTCTGGTGTGTATACACCACCACCCCATCACCCCTCCTCACGACACACACCACCACTGACTCATGGTGGTGGTGTGTATACACCACCACCTATACATACTGGTGTATATACACCACCTTATTATTCACCACATACAACACCACCACAAGGTACATGTTTACAAAGAACACCACCATTACAACATACACCACCACTTTCTCACTCTCCTCAAAATGCTCCAAGTGCTTTGAAAATGAATTATTTACCTTCAAATGCTTCGAAAATGATGTCGTATGCTTCAGAAAGTGCTTTGGGTGCCTCATGTGCTTCGAAAATGACACATTATGCTTCAGACATTGCTTTGGGTGCTTCGAAAATGACATTGAGTGCTTCAAATGCTTCAAAAGTAACACCTTATGATTTGGGTGCTTCGAGGATGACTTCCAGTGCTTCAGACAGTGCTTCATTTGCTTTGGGTGCTTCGAGAGTCACTCTGGATGCTTCAAGGATGACCACAAGTGCTTCGGACAGCACTTCGTTTGCTTTGGGTGCTTCGAGAGTGACTCCAGGTGCTTCAAGGATGACTTCAAGTGCTTCGTATGCTTCGGACAGTGCTTCATTCGCTTCGAGGATGACTCCGGGTGCTTCAAGTGCTTCGAGGATGACTTCAAGTGCTTCGAGGCTGACTTCAAGTGCTTCGTGTGCTTCGTCGGACACTGAGGCGTCTGTGTGTGTGTCGGTTGGGTCGTGGGGGGTTCGTTTAACTTCATCCGACACCGAGGCCTCATTCAAACCATCTCACATAGAAAACGGGAAATACGGTAGAGAAAACGGGAATTTTAGCAAGTATGGGAGAGAAAGTGGGAATTTTAACAAGTATGGCATAGAAAACGGGAAATACGATAGAGAAAGTGGGAAATATGACACAGAAAGTGGGAAATATAGCAAATATGACAGAGAAAGTGGGAAATATGATACAGAAAATGGGAAATATAGCAAAAATTCCAGAGAAAGTGGGAAATACCGCGATATAGAAAACGGGAAGCATTTTTTTGAGTCGGAAAGTGGGAAATACCGCGACATAGAAAACGGGAGTCATTTTTTTGACATAGAAAACAGGAAACGTTACGAGAAGGAAAAATACAGTGACATAGAAAATGGGAAATACGGTGACAAAGAAAATGGGAAATACTATGATAAAGATAAATATAGTGACATAGAAAACGGGAAATTCGTCAAAGAAAGTGGGAAACGTGACGTACAAACGCACGCACAAACACACACACAAACAAACGCGCAATCACACGCGCAAACAAACGCACAAACACACGCACAAACACACACACAGACACACGCACAAACACACGCACAAACACACGCACAAACACACACACAGACACACGCACAAACACACGCGCAAACACACACACAAACACACGCACAAACACACGCACAAACACACACACAAACACACGCACAAACAAACATGGTTACCTCCCCCCCCACCCCCCATCTTTCCTCCGTTTCCTCCGGTCCCTCCCCCACCCCCCATCTTTCCTCCGTTTCCTCCGGTCCCTCCCCCTCCCCCCACTTTCCCTCCGTTTCCTCCGCTCCCTCCCCCCATTTTCCCTCCGTTCCCTCCTCCGCTCCCTCCCCCCCCCATCTTTCCTCCGCCTCCTCCTCCGTTTCCTCCTCCACGTCGGAGAGAAGGAGGGAGAGAAGGAGGAAAAACCGCTCCGACCCAAACCGCAGCGTAGGAAGCAAGTAAGTGAGAGAGAGAGAGAGAGAGAGAGAGAGAGAGAGAGAGAGAGAGAGAGAGAGAGAGAGAGAGAGCGAGAGAGAGAGAGAGAGAGAGAGAGAGAGAGAGAGAATATGTGTGTAAAAATAATAATAATAATAATAATGTTTATTCATAAAATAATAATGTTTTAAAATATCATTAAAAATTAAGTTAAGTTAGATTAGATTAGATTAAATTGAATTAGGTTAGGTTAGGAAATATTAAATTAGATTAGATTAGATTAGGTTAAATTAAATTAGATTAAATTAGATTAAATTGAATTAGGTTAGGTTAGGTTAGGAGATATTAAATTAGATTAGATTAAGTTAAATTAAGTTAGATTAGGTTAAATTAGATTAGATTAGGTTAAATTAGGAGATATTAAATTAGGATATATTAGATTATATTAAATTAGATTAGGTTAAATTAGATTAGATTAGGTTATATTAGGAGATATTAAATAAAGTTAGGTTAGATAATAATAATAATAAAAAAATAAAATAATAATAATAATAACAATAACAACAATAATAATAACAATAATAATAATAATAATAAAAAAAAAAAAAAAAAAAAAAATAATAATAATAATAATAATAATAAAAAAAAAAAAAAAATACTAATACTAATAATAATTTCTTTTTGTTTCCAGATATTTAGATAGTTATATAGGCCTATTAACTAGTAATGCTTGGCTAAGTTAGATTATATTAGGTTAGGTTAGATTAGATTAAGTTAAATTAAGTTGGATTAAATTAGGAGATATTAAATTAGGATATATTAGATTATATTAAATTAAATTAGATTAAATTAAATTAGATTAGGTTACATTAGGAGATATTAAATAAAGTTAGGTTAGATAATAATAATAATAATAATAATAATAATAATAATAATAATAATAACAATAATAATAATAAAAAAAAAAAAAAAAAATAATAATAATAATAATAATAAAAAAAAAAAAAAAAAAAAAAAATAATAATAATAATAATAATAATAATAATAATAATAAAAAAAAAAAAAAAAAAAAATACTAATACTACTAATAAACTTTTCTTTTTGTTTCCAGATATTTAGATAGTTATATAGGCCTATTAACTAGTAATGCTTGGTTAAGTTATCAAACCATTCCTAATAGGCCTAGGCTATACTTAGACTCTGGGGAATATATTACCTCGTTAAAAGGTACGGTTGGGGAGCTTACTAACCAAAAAAATAACGTTGGGGAGGATACTAACCAACAAAAAGACATTGGGGTGTGTACTAAAGGATTGGAGAGTGTTGGGGAGCTTACTAACCAAAAAAATATCATTGGGGAGGATACTAACCAACAACAAGATATTACGAAGGATATTAAAGTGGTTGGGGAGCTTACTAACCAACAAAAAGACACCATTGAGAAGGTTGGGGAGCTTACTAACCAACAACAAGACACCATTGAGAAGATTGGGGACTGTACTAAAGAATTGGAGAAAGGATTAGACAGTGTTGGGAAGCATACTAACCAACAAAAAGACATTGAAAAGGATATTAAAATGGTTGGGGAGCATACTAAAGGATTGGAGAGTGTTGGGGAGCATACTAAAGAAAAATATATGGTTGGGAAGCATACTAACCAACAACAAGACACCATTGGCAAGGTTGGGGAGTGTACTAAAGAAAAAGGTACGGTTGGGGAGCTTACTAACCAACAAAATGACATTGGGGTGTGCACTAAAGGATTGAACAACATTGGGGAGCATACTAAAGAAAAAGATATGGTTGGGAAGGACTCTACTGTGGTTGGGGAGCTTACTAACCAAAAAAAAGACATTGGTAACCATACTAAAGAATTGGAGAAAGGATTAGACAGTGTTGGGGTGTGTACTAACCAACAAAAAGACATTGAAAAGGATATTAAAATGGTTGGGGAGCTTACTAACCAAGAAAATATCATTGGGGAGGATACTAACCAACAACAAGACATTACGAAGGATATTAAAATGGTTGGGGAGCTTACTAACCAAAAAAATACCATTGAAAAGGATATTAAAATGGTTGGGGAGCTTACTAACCAAGAACAAGACATTGGGGAGTGTACTAAAGAAAAAAGTGTGGTTGGGGAGCATACTAACCAACAAAAAGGTATGAAGGAGGAAACGGAGGAAAAATTAGGAAAACTGGGGCAAATTTTGGAGGGAATGGAGGAAAAATTTGGAAAAGTGGAGAGACAATGTTTACCAGTGGAGGAAACGGAGGAAAAACAGGGAAAATTGGAGGAAACGGAGGAAAAATTTGGAAAACTGGAGGAAAAACAGGGAAAATTGGAGAGAATTGTGGAAGTGGAGGGAAAATTGGAGGAAACGGAGGAAAATTTGGAGGAAAAGGAGCGAAAATTGGAGGAAACGGAGGAAAAACACAATAAAACGGAGGAAATGGAGGAAAAACACAAGAAAGTGGAGGAAATGGAGGAAAAACACAAGGAAATGGAGGAAACGGAGGAAAAACATAAAGAAACAAAGGAAAAAGTGGAGGAAATGGAGGAAAAATGTAAAAAAGTGGAGGAAAAACTGAAATTATTGGAGGAAAGACGAGGAAAACTGGAGAGAAAACACCCACTAGTGGAGGAAACGGAGGAAAAATATCAACCAGTGGAGGAAATGGAGGAAAAATATCAATTAGTGGAGGAAACGGAGGAAAAACTGGAGAGAAAACATCAACCAGTGGAGGAAACGGAGAAAAAACTTCGAAAACTGGAGGAAAAATTGGAGAGAATTGAGGAAGTGGAGAAAATGGAGGAACCAGTGGAGGAAAAACGTGGAATGCTGGAGAGAAAATTTCAACTAGTTGAGGAAACGGAGGAACCAATGGAGAGAATGGAGGAAATGGAGGAAACAAGCAGTGATGAAGGTATTGACACTTTAAGTAATACAAGAACCCCTCAGAAAACCCCTGTTAGAAATAGAACCCCTGAACCAAAGAGAACCCCAGAGCCAGAGAGAACCTCAGAGAGTAGGGGAACCCCTGAGAGAAGTAAAACTTCAGAGCCAGAGAGAACCTATGAGAGAACCCCAATATTAATTAGAACCCCTGAGAGAACCTCAACCCCAGAGAGAACCCCAGAGATGATTAAAACCCCAGAGGCAGAGAGAACCCCTCATAGAACCCCAGAGACAAATGAAACCCCAGAGAGAACCCAAGAGAGAACCCCTGAGGCAGAGAGAACCCCACTAAGAACCCAAGATATAAATAGAACCCCAGAGAGAACCCAAGAGGCAGAGAGAACCCCTGAGAGAACCCCTAAAGAGATATTACCCAGGTATGTTAATAATAATTTATGTTAATAATTATAATTGTAATAATAATAATAATAATAAACTTTTAATCCCTGTAGGTTTTGGCACCCCTTTGGTCCCTTACTCTGGCACTATATCTTTTAATATGTGTAGTTAAGATTTATTTATATTTTTATAATAATAATAATAATAATAATAATAGAAATAGATACAGTAATAATAATAATAATAATAATAATAATAATAATAATAGTAACAATAATAATAATAATAATAATAGTAACAATAATAATAATAATAATAATAATAATAGTAATAATAATAATAATAATAATAATAATAATAATAATAACAATAATAATAATAATAATAATAACAATAATAATAATAATAATAATAATAACAATAATAATAATAATAATAACAATAATAAAAAAAAAAATAATAATAATAATAATAATAATAAAAAAAAAAAAAAATAATAATAATAATAATAATAAAAAAAATAATAATAATAATAATAACAATAAAAAAAATAAAAATAATAATAATAATAATAATAATACTAATAATAATAATAATACTAATACTAATAATAATGTTGTAGGTTTGAGGTTGGAGGTAGAGTGAGTCGACCCAAGGATGAAGCTACCACCAGCACGGATGTGGAGGTGAGTGTGTGTGTGTGTGTGTGTGAGAGAGAGAGAGAGAGAGAGAGAGAGAGAGAGAGAGAGAGAGAGAGAGTGTGTGTATGTATGTGTTGGGAGAGAGAGTGTGTATGTGAGAGAGAGAGTGTGTGTGTATGTGTGTGTGTGAGAGAGAGAGTGTATGTGAGAGAGAGTGTGTGTGTGTGAGAGAGAGTGAGTGTGTGTGTGTGTGTGTGTGTGTGTGTGTGTGTGTGTGAGAGAGAGAGAGAGAGATAATAATAATAATAATAATTAAGTTAACATATATGTATGTACAGTATGTATCTATATGTATGTATGTGTATATATATATGTATGTATTTATATACAGTATATATATATATGTATGTATGTATGTGTATGAGTTATTATAATACATGTATATATATTAATGTATATATATGTATATGTGTATGTATGTATATTAATACAATTTGTATATTTACAGAGTGACAATTCATACAGCAGTGTATGTATGTATATATGTATGTATGTATCAATATGTATGTGTATATATACGTATATATATATATGTATATTTATGTATGTGTGTATATATATGTATATTTATGTATGTGTATGTATGTATGTCTGCATCTCTATATATATATATATGTATGTACTGTATATGTATATTTATGTATGTATGTATATATTATTATATATGTATGTATGTATGTATGTTTGTATATATGTATGTATGTATGTATATATATTATGTATGTATGTGTATATAAATCTATCTGTATATGTATGTATGTGTGTGTGTCTCATTATAATATATGTGCGTATGTATGTATATAATATGTATATCTATATGTATGTATGTATATATTATGTGTATGTATGTATATTTATGTATGTGTATGTATGTATGTCTGCATCTCTATATATATATGTATGTACTGTATATGTATATTTATGTATGTATGTATATAATATGTATATCTATATATATATATGTATATTAATACATTTTGTATACTTACAGAGTGACAAATCATACACCAGTGATGAAACTGAAGAACTTAATACTGTTATGTATATTGATAATCATACAGACATACAGACAGATAATACACACATACAGAGAGATAATACACACATAGATACAGACATACATACACACATAGATAATACACACATACATACACACACGGACACAGATACAGATAATACACACATACATACACATACAGATCTTCAAACCTCTCATACAGACATACATACAGATAATACACACATACAGAGAGATAATACGCACACAGACACACACGTAGACACACAGAGAGAGAATATACACACAGACGCACATACAGACATACATACACAGGGAGATAATACGCACACACACGCACACACAGACGCACAATTTACACACACAGACGCACACATACACGACAATATACACACACACGCAGACATACACACAGACACACAATACGATTCAGACGCACACGCACACACTGACGCACACACACACACAGACATACACACAGACACACATACAGACACACAATATGATTCAGACGAGGAATGCTTAGTAGTTGAAGTATATGGTAATAATGATAACAGTGTTGCCAATAGTAGCTGTGTAATGATGGGTATAGAGGGTGTTGGCAATACTGCAGGCTGGGGAGTGGGTGTTGGTGTTGGCAATACTGCAGGCTGGGGTGGAGGGGGTGTTGGCAATACTGCAGGCTGGGGAGGTGTTGGTGGTGGTGTTGGCAATACTGCAAGCTGGGGAAGAGGGGGTGTTGGCAATACTGCAGGCTGGGGTGTTGGCAATACTGCAGAGGTTATCAGTATAGTACCGCAGAGAAAGAGAGTTAGAGATAGAGATAGAGAAATTGGGAGAGATAGAGATAGAGAGAGGGGTAGAGATAGTGTGGGAGATAGAGATAGAGAGAATATGTGTGTAAAAGAGAGAGATAGAGAGAATATGTATGAAAAAGAGAGAGAGAGAGAGAATATGTGTGTAAAAGAGAGAGAGAGAGAGAATATGTGTGTAAAAGAGAGAGAGAGAGAAAGAGATAGTGAGAGAGATAGAGATTTTACACATATGTGTGAAATAGAGAGAGAGGAAGAGGAGGAGAGAGAAAGAGATAGAGAAAGTGAGCGAGAGATAGAAATAGAAGGAGATAGTGAGAGAGAAAATGAGATAGAGGAAGATAAAGATAGAGAAAGTGAGAGAGAGGGAGATAGAGAAAGTGAGAGAGAGGGAGATAGAGAAAGTGAAATAGAGAGAGAGGAAGATAAAGATAGAGAAAGTGAGAGAGAGAAAGAGACAGTGTGTGAAATGTTGCAATTATTATTACAACAACAACAACAAGAATTGGCAACACTGAGACACAAACAACAACAACAACAACAACAATTATTATTAACTAAACATGTTGGTATAAATGTACACCAATTATTAAATGTATTAGACACACATACAGACACACATACAGACACACACACAAAAAACATACATACAGACGCACATACACATACACACACACAGCAACAAAACATACACACAGACACACATACACACACACAGCAACAAAACATACATACAGACACACATACACACACAAACGCACATGTACACACAGACGCACATCTATTTGACACACACACAAACGCACATGTACACACAGACACACAGCAACAAAACGTACACACACATCCAAACACACATGAACATCCAAGTACACATGTGTTTAACACACATGATACACATATACACACAAACACACAGCAACAGTTAGATACACATGCTGTGCATGACACACATACACACACAGACACACAACAACAAAACGTACATGTACACACACATCCAAACATACATGATACACACATACACACAAACACACAGCAACAGTTAGATGCACACGCACATCCAAACGCGCACATACACACAGACACACATCCAAACACACACACACACACAAACACACACACAAACACACATCCAAACACACACACACACACAAACACACATAGTGGTACACATGAGGGTTTTTTCCTTCATAATAAAGACGTTACACAAACACAAATGTTTATGAAGGAAAAATTACAAGGACAAATGTTAATGAGAAAAGAAAGTGACGGAAACCCTTCACTAAAATATATACAACCATTATTAAGTCACATACAACCTTCACCTAGTCACATACAACCTTCTCCTAGTCATACAAAGCCATACACAGCCATACAACCTTCTCCTAGCCATACAAAGCCTTCTCCCAGTCATACACAGTTGTATAGAGGTAGTTATGAATCTATACAACCATCTCCCAGTCATACAAAGCCATACACAGCCATACAACCTTCAGTGAGTATTAACAAACCTTCACCTTCTAATCATATTAATTTAATGCCTTCATATTTCACTACAGTGGAAAACACAGAGGACATGGAGAGAGAAGTGGAGAGAATGGAGAGAGGAATGGAGAGAACGGAGAGAAAAGTGGAGGGAAGGGAGAGAGGAAGGGAGAGAGGAAGGGAGAGAACAGAGAGAGGAGTCGATGGAATGAAAGGAGAGAGAGAAAATAATAATAATAATAATAATAACAGTAGTGATGATGATGATAATAATAATAAAAGTTATATACAACCTGGAAAGCTATCCAGGGATGGTGATAGTTGTATACAGCCTGGAAAGCTATATACTGCTGAAGATAAAAGTTATGTATGTCCCACAAAGCTATATAGTGAAGATACAGGCCCTACAAAGCTATATAGTGAAGATAGAGACCCCACAAAGCTATATAGTGAAGATAGAGACCCCACAAAGCTATATAGTGAAGATACAGGCCCTACAAAGCTATATAGTGAAGATAGAGACCCCACAAAGCTATATAGTGAAGATAGAGACCCCACAAAGCTATATAGTGAAGATAGAAGCCCAGAAAAGCTATATAGTGAAGATAGAGACCCCACAAAGCTATATAGTGAAGATAGCAGCTCCAGAAAGTTATATGATGAAGGTAATAGTAGTTTTATAAGTCCAGATAAGTTATATGGTGATGGTATGCAATATTATATATTATGTACACCAGATGAAGAACATCATATATTGGAGGAAAGATGGAGAGACGGAGAGAAAGGAGAGGAGGGAAGCAAGGTGGAGGAGGTAGGGGTAGCAGTGGAGGAAAGATGGCTTGGAGAGAAAGCAGGGAAATGGAGAGATGGAAGGAAAATGGAGCAAAGTTTGATAGATGGAGAGAAAGTGGAGGAAAGAGAGAGAGAAAAAGGAGGGAGTAATGGAGAGAAAGTGGAGGAAAGAGGGAGAGATGGAGAGAAAGGAGGGATGGAGGAAAGACACACACACAAACACGCACACATGCTAAAACACATACAGAGAAACGCACACACAGACATACACACACACACAGATGTACACAGGAACACACACACAGACATACATAGATACACACACAGAAACGCACATACGGATATACACGCACATACAGACACACACAGAAATACACCCACACACGCACATGCACACACAGACACACACAGACACGCACACACAGACACACACGCACACGCACATACAGACACACACGCACACGCACATACAGACACACACACACACGCACACGCACATACAGACACACACCTACACGCACATACAGACACACACACACATACAGACACACACACAGACTGCCAGCTGCCTGACAAGATATTACCTCAGTGCCGATATAATGAAGTAAGTATTATTATTATTATTGTTATTATTGTTATTATTATTATTATTTTTTTTTTTTTTTATTATTATTATTATTTTTTTTATTAGTATTAGTATTAGTATTAATATTTTTATTGTTATTGTTATTATTAGTATTAGTATTAGTATTATTATTAATATTTTTATTATTAGTATTAAGTTTATACATTACAGTACTTGGTAC
>JAWZYT010000826.1:150000-152500 GCA_034508575.1 Petrolisthes manimaculis
GCAGGACAAGTCGCCCCAGGACACTAGAGGAAGGACAAGGCAGGACAAATCACCCCAGGACAATTTTAGAGGAAGGAAAATGCAGGACAAATCACTGCAGGACACATTTAGGAGGAAAATCTCGCAGGACAAGTCACCCCAGGACACTAGAGGCAGGACAATACAGGACAAACCACCCCAGGACAATTCTAGAGGCAGGACAACACCCCAGGACACTTTTAGAGGCAGGACAATGCAGGACAAATCACCCCAGGACACATATAGAGGAAGGACAACACTGCAGGACACATTTAGGAGGAAAATATCGCAGGACAAGTCGCCCCAGGACAATTTTAAAGGCAGGACAACTCAGGACACGAGAGGAAGGACAATATCGCAGGACAAATCACCCCAGGACAATTCTAGGAGGAAAATCTGGCAGGACAAATCCCCCCGTCAGGACAAGAAGGACATTAAAGCTAGGAAAACCTCCCAGGATAGACTCCCCCCCTCCAGCACCCCCCAACTCACCCCACGGGGGGCTCCTCGGGGGTCCGTACACCCCCGGAGCTCCAGCACCCCCCCAGGGACCCCCCCCGGTGTGTCGTGGGGCGGGGCGGGGCACAGAGGGGGTACAGGGGGGGTATTAGGAGGCAGGAGTACACCGAGAAGAGGTCAGTGTGTATGTGTGTGTGTATGTGTATGTGTGTGTGTGAGAGAGAGAGAGAGAGAGAGAGAGAGTGAGTGTGTGTGTGTGTGTGTGTGAGAGAGAAATATATATTATTATCATTATTATTATTATTATTATTATTATTATTATTATTATTATTATTATTATTATTATTATTATTATTATTATTATTATCAATATCAATATTATTATTATTATTATTATTATTATTATTATTATTATTATTATTATTATTATCAATATCAATATTATTATTATTATTATTATTATTATTATTATTATTATTATTATTATTATTATTATTATTATTATTATTATTATTACAGGTGGTACCCCCAGCATGGCACCCCCCAGTAAGGCGGGGGGTTTAGGAGGCAGGCGGCCGTGGCGGTGATGGTGGCGGGGAGTCGGCGGCCTAATGTGGCGGCCTAGACACAAACAACAACAACAACAACAACAACAGGTGATTCAAGATGGCCGCCTCCTAGAAGACCAGATTAAGGTGTTTCAAGATGGCCGCCACTCAGAGGTTTTCCAAGATGGCCGCCTCCTAGAAGACCAGATTAAGGTGTTTCAAGATGGCCGCCATTCTAATATATTCCAAGATGGCCGCCACTCAAATATATTCCAAGATGGCCGCCACAAGGACGTTTTTCAAGATGGCCGCCACTCAGACGTTTTCCAAGATGGCCGCCACTCTGACGTGTTCCAAGATGGCCGCCACTCTGATATTTTCCAAGATGGCCGCCTCCTAGAAGAACATATTAAGATGTTTCAAGATGGCCGCCTCGAGGAACAGATTAAGGTGTTCCAAGATGGCCGCTGTCGTGCCTCAGAAAATGTGGTGTTCCAAGATGGCCGCCACTCAGAGATATTCCAAGATGGCCGCCAATTAGAAGAAGATAACGTTTTCCAAGATGGCCGCCACTCTGAAATATTCCAAGATGGCCGCCAATTAGAAGAAGAAAATAAAGGGTTACAAGATGGCCGCCTAGAAGGAGAGTTACAAGATGGCCGCCACACAGAGAAACAAGATGGCCACCAGACAGAGAAACAAGATGGCCGCCAACTAGAGAAACAAGATGGCCGCCTCACAGAGAAACAAGATGGCCGCCAACTAGAAAAACAAGTGAAGCGTGAGAACCAAGATGGCCGCCAGCATAGCAGGGAGTTCCAAGATGGCCGCCAATTAGAAGAAAAAGAAGAGGTGAAAGTGGAGTTCCAAGATGGCCGCCAGACATGTAGAGATTTCCAAGATGGCCGCCAGACACGAAGGGATTTCCAAGATGGCCGCCAGAAAAGTGGGGAATTCCAAGATGGCCGCCAGACAAGTAGGGAATTCCAAGATGGCCGCCTAGGAGAGATTAAGGATTTCCAAGATGGCCGCCAACCTACTAGGGGTCAGTTCCAAGATGGCCGCCAGCCGAGGAGGGATTTCCAAGATGGCCGCCAGCGTTCGCGTTGGTGGGTTTTCCAAGATGGCCGCCATTATTTTAAAAGCTTAAGTCTTTGTAGACCTGGTAGAAGGTGATGTATATACTGACATACAAACATACATACATACATATACAGATACATACATACATAATTATATATACACACATACATAGAGACATATACGTACATACATACATATAGACACACATACATATATACATACATACATATATACATACATATATACATACATCCATATATACATACATACATACAGACACATACATACACAATTAAATATACATATATACAGTAATACAGTACCAACATACACACACACACATATATACAAACACACACACACACACACACACAGACAGACAAAAAAAAGTT
>JAWZYT010000827.1:0-155000 GCA_034508575.1 Petrolisthes manimaculis
AGAGTTGTAAATAGTGAGGTGGTGTAGACAACGTGAAGGTGAGCGAGATGACAATATAAATATCTAATAACCTGAAAACTTAAATAACAACATCATCATCAACCACAGTGTACAAAGTGGTGGTGGTGAGAGTTGTACACAGTGAGGTGGTGTAGACAACGTGCATGAAGGTGACCGTGACGACGACAGTGTAGTGTAACCATGCAGTGCTGCTCTTGTATATAGCCTATCCCCACCACAAGGCCAACAAAAACATGTGTAATTACAGACAACGATACTCCCGGCCGGCCACGCATCTTGTTGAAGTGTTTGAAGGGTTTGACTTAGCATCTGTAGCTCTTTGTTATGTTTATTTCCTTAGGGGTTTTAGCATCTGTTGCTCTTTATTATTATTATTATTATGTTTATTTGCTTAGGGTGGCTTTTATTAAGTTTATTTCCTTAGGGGTTTTAGCATCTGTTGCTCTTTATTATTATTATGTTTATTTTCTTAGGGTGCATTTTATTAGGTTTATTTGCTTAGGGTGACTTTTATTATGTTTATTTTCCTTAGGGGTGTTAGCAACCTGTAGTTCTTTATTATATTTATTTGCTTAGGGTTTTAGCATCTGTGGTTCGGTTACTGTCTATAATCATAATAATAAGTACTTTGGTGTTTTAGTAGCATAAGTAGACTTCACCTCACCAGGTTTCTTTCTCTGATCAAATTTATATTATGATGTGCTTGGGATTTTAACATCTGTGGATTTAGATTATGTCTATTTTTTGTATGCTTTAATAATTATTCTTTCTGACTATAAGACTTCGAATTTAAACTCTTATAATAGAGTGTCAAACGAATCGACTTTTGATTATTTACACTATATAATATTAAGGAAAAAAAAAATTACTGGTTTAAAAGTGAAATTCAAAGCCAAGTCTGTCTCTCTACTCCCGCACCCTCTCCCACAAGCCTGTCCCCCAATTCCCACCTCCCCTTAACTCGTGGTGGAGGACATACATACATACACAGTTGTCTGGTTTGCATACAGTGTCAAGCGTGTATACACAAATGTCACGTGCCCAGCTACTGACATAACAAGTGCATACAGAGAGAGAGAGAGAGAGAGAGAGAGAGAGAGAGAGAGAGAGAGAGAGAGAGAGAGAGAGAGAGAGAGACTGCAGCCACAAACCTTGAAACTGTTCCACTATTTATAGTTATTATTATTATTATTATTATTTGTTTTCTATATTATTATTATTACTATTATTACTATTATCAGTATTATTATTATTACTATTATTACTATTATCAGTATTATTATTATTATTATTATTTAAAAAAAAAAATCTATATTATTATTATTATTATTATCATCATAATTATTATCATGCCTATTATTATTATCAATATTATTTGGTGGGCTACCGGTACTGCTTCCTATAAACTATAAATACCACAAAACCAAATCTCCTCATTAACTTCAGTAACTAACTAATAAGGTCTTTTTTCTTCTGTTTCCCGGCACACCCACCCACAGATCTTCTTCCCATTCACCAACAACAACACTAACAACAAGAGAACCTCCTCCCTTTTAATCTCAGTCAGTGTTAGGGGGGAAGTTTTGTGTTGGTAAATCTGGAGCAACTGAATCCTCCAAACTATTCCAAATCAACAGAGTAACATTATTTTTGCTCTTCTGGTCCTGTTTCCTAGCCTATTTTGGAGGAATCAAGGCACTCCAATGTACCAAAAGTATACTCTCCCCTTAAGAAAATAAACGAATCATCATATGGACAGTCACAAGCGAGCAGACAATCTAATTAATACTATTTTTTTTTTTTTTCTTTTTTTTTTTGTATTATCATCTGAAATTGGAGACTGTGTTTATTTTTTTTTTCCTTTGCCTGCCATTTTACCCTCACTTCCAGGAACCATTTTGATTTTTTATTCTTTTTTATCTCTATCTTTCTCTAGTTTTTTGTTTTTTAATTTTTTTGTCTTCTCTCTCATTCTTTCATTTTTTTTTTTTTTTTTATTTGACACGGTTCAAGCTCGATCCTGTACAACCCATGGAAGAAATTAGAGTAAATGAGACACAACAATAAGAGATAAGAAGAAGAAAATTATAATAGGAAATGGTATAATAAGGGATACAGAGATAATGATGAGATAATGATGATGAGGGAGATAAGACCATGAAGCAACATACATGTAATACGAGACAATAAGAGAGAGAAGCTATATAAGAGATATAAATAAACACCAGAGATTAGGAAACACATATGTCCAGTGTCAGAACATATTAAAAAAAAAAAAAAAAAAAAAAAAAAAAAAAAAAAAAAAAAAACATACATGCATGCAATAAGGGAGGGAGGGAGGGGGGGGTGGAGTTATACGATGAATAATTACAAGTGTGGTACGGTTACAATGACTCCATAGACAAACAACACAGTCATCGTACCGGTACCACGCCATCGTCAATACCATGAATGTTCCTGCATACAGTACAGTCCCACGACAAGCAAAAAACATTGAAAAACTGAAAATATTCATGCATCGATCGCTGAAGCAAACCTGATCATACACTTCACTCTCTCTCACTGACTGACTGACTGACGAGATTGATTATTTTGATGGACGGATGGACAAGAAAACACCAAGAACACCCTTAAGGTCATGGAGCAACAGTTGGAGAAGGAGATTGGGGACAGGGATAGCTAGTTTGGAAGGAAGAACGAGGAAAGGGGGCGTTTAGTTAGTTTGGAACGAACATATGGAAAGGAGGGTTAGTTTGGAAGGAGGATAAGGAAAATGAAGGTCAGTTTGGAAGGAAGATAAGGAAAAGGAGGGTTAGTTTTGAAGGAAGATATGGAAAGGAGGGTCAGTTTGGAAGGAAGATAAGAAAAGGAAGGTCAGTTTAGATGGAAGATAAGGAAAGGAAGGTCAGTTTGGAAGGAAGAATAAGGAACGGAAGGAAGGTTAGTGTGGAAGGAAGATAAGGAAAATGAAGGTCAGTTTAGATGGAAGATAAGGAACGGAAGATTAGCCTAGTTTGGAAGGGAGACCAAGAAAGAGAGAAAGCGATACACGACTCTGACAAAACATCTCTGATAGTATAAAACGTTGAAAAGAGCCGCTCCTTGTACAACATTTCCCAGTGTGCCAGAACGTTGGTTAAACTATTCACGAGTCGATACGTTTTTTCTAGGTACTGAGGAAATTTAACCTTTACGAGTTGATGAAGGGGCCGGGTTGGTGCATGGTTCGAGGGCTATTTATTATGTGGGGCAATACACTACATGTTGGTATATTACAGCCTCTTGATTTCTCCTTAATAGTACAGGAAACAAGACCAGATGAACGAAAATAAGGGTGTAGTCTGTTGCTTGGAATTTTTTTTTTATATAGTTTGTAGGAATCAGTTGCTCCAGATTTACCAACACTGAGCTACACTCTTAATATTCAACTATATTATTCAACATAACAAATCACTTAGGCTACTCATATAATTATATACTCAAACGATCCATTTCCTGACAAAGTATAGTGTAGGTATCAGTAACTTCTTTCATTGACTCACCACGAAATGAATAACTCTCCTTACTGTTCATAATACACAGGGTTGTATTATTGAATCACTTCTTCGAGGAAAAGGCCATCCATCTCCCACTTCGTGTAATTACTGTGCAAAACGAACTGAGACCCCAAATAAAAAAGTTTCCCTCCAAGAAGACATATAATACAGTGACTCAAAGATGACGTTTATAAGCACTCATTGTTCAACCTCAGTACCTCCCCCAAAGAATATAATAATAATAATAATAATAATAATAATAATAACAAAAATAATAGTAATAATAATAATAATAACAACAAATATACTAATAATACTAATAATATAATAATAATAATAATAATAACAAAAATACTACTACTACTACTACTACTACTACTACTACTACTACTACTACTATTAATAATAATAATAATAATAATAATAATAATAATAATAATAATAATAAATCCTATATCCAGTTCTGGGACTCTCTGAAACTTTGATCACTTATAATTTGCCAATGATGAGGTCCACTTTTAGCAAAACTTTCGTAAAAGTACAACAAACAAATTTTAGAGTAATTCTACAAACAATCAAACAAAAAAACAAACAAAAAAACAAACTGAACTAAGAACAAAATCCCCACTGAGGAAAAAAAACAAAACAATACAAACAAATGCGAAATAACTAAATAAATAACGTTGAGTGAAACTGGTTGGTTGGTTGGTTGGTGGGAATAAATAATAATAAGACACACAGCAGTGACTATTAATGAATCTTGTCTCCTGGTGCAGCTGCTACTTCTATCTATGTCCTTTTTACTGGGTTGGGTTGGGTTGGGTTGGGTTGGCAAAGTGGGACGACAAGGGTGGATGGAATAGGGTGTACGGTACAGTGGAATTTTTAGTGTAGGTGGGGGGGGGGGGGGTTTAGTGTAGGTGGGGGGGGGGATTTTTAGTGTAGGTGGGGGGGGGGATTTTTAGTGTAGGTGGGGGTGGAATTTATAGTGTAGGTGGGGGTGGAATTTTTAGTGTAGGTGGAGGGGGGGATTTTTAGTGTAGGCGGGGTTGGGGATTTTTAGTGTAGGTGGGGGTGGAATTTTTAGTGTAGGTGGGGTGGGGGATTTTTAGTGTAGGTGGGGGTGGAATTTATAGTGTAGGTGGGGGGTGGAATGTAATAGGTGTAGGTGGGTAGGATGGATTGTATAGGATGAGAAGTGAGGGTGTGTCAACGATGGGTAGGATGGCTGGGGCATTGATGGGGGTGATATATATATATATATATATATATATATATATATATATATATATATATATATATATATTATTAAAAAAAAAAACTAATTATTAATAAAAACGACGGCGGCGGCGGCGGCGGTGACGGGGCGGCGGCGACGGGGCGGCGGTGGCGGCGGCGGTGGCGACGACTAAAAAAAAATTATAAAAAAAAAATATTACAAAAAAAAATATATATATATATATATTATTTAAAAAATAAATAAAAAACTAATTATTAAAAAACGACGGCGGCTGCGTGGCGGCGGCGGCGGCGGGGAGCGGCGGTGGCAGCGGCGGCGGCGACACTGTCATGCCACGAAATAGAATCCTTCGGTATTAGGCCTGTAGTTTAAAAAAAATGAGGGCCCTTACTGGAGCTCTATGAATTCTCCAAAGTACTCCAAGCAACAGATTCCCTATTAGAAATACTGAATGATCATGTTGCCTGGATTATTTTGGAGGGTTCATAGAGCTCCAGTAAGGGCCCTCATTTTTTTTTAAACTACAGGCCTAATACCGAAGGATTCTATTTCGTGGCATGACATTTTGCAGGAATCTGTAGCCTCCAACTCGCATATAATACTACAATCCCTATAAGGAGGTCTAGAATGCATTTTTGGTACATACATTGGAGCCCCCTGATTCCTCCAAAGTAGGCCAGGAAACAGGACCACATGAAAAAAAAAAATAATGGTGTTTTTTTGGAGGAATTGGTTGTTCCAGATTTACCAACACTGTACTGTGTCTCCTTAATTAGTATGAAGCAAAATGAATAGAAAAAGACAACAATAACAAGTATTAACCACTTCGGGACAGGCTTGTGGGGGGGGGGGGAGGTTGGGGGTGAGGGAGTAGGGGAAAAGCTTGGGGGGGGGGAGGTTAGGGGTGTGTGGAAATAGGGGGACAGGCTTTCTACCCATCCCAAGCCTGTCCCCCTATTTCCGCACCCCCCTAAAATAACCCAAGCCTGTCCCCCTACTCCTGCACCCCCCAAGCCTGTCCCCCTATTCCCACACACCCCTTAACGGGATGAAATAATACGCATGAGAGATAAAAGGGGGAACACAACTGGCAATACTTGTTATTATTATATTTATTATGCTATTATTATTATTTGTATATTATTGTCTGATGTTTATAAGGGGGAAAAAAGTACCGTAGTGTATAATTATAGGAACAAAGGGAAGCTGAATGTGGTTCCCAGTGAGTGATGTACTGACCAACCTTGGCTTACACACACACACACACACACACACACACATACACACACACACACACACACACATATGCGTAAAGTGTGCGACAACATTGAAGCCAGTTAATGAACAATCCTTTGTATTATATTTTCGGCCAAAACTATAATATACTGCTGAGCTCAGAATGTATGAAGTGTACAATCTTACATACCGTACATACATACATACATACATACATAGTTGCAATACACACATTCAGCGGATAATTAGTTAGTCCTGTGTCTGCCCCGGGGTCGGTCTAATTAATGTTAAGGGGATAGTATACTTTTGGTACATTGGAGTGCCTTTTTTCCTCCAAACTATGCCAGGAGACAGGACCAGATGAACAAATAGAATGGCGTCCTGTTGCTTGGAATAGTTTGGAGGAATTATTTGCTCCAGATTTACCACCAGTGTACTCACCCCTTAAGGTCTCGAAGCACGTGTGGGGAAGGAAAGAACTACAGGATAGAAGGTCATGAATGAAACAAAAACAAAGGTAGGGGTTAGAGGCATGCAGGGAGAGAATAGAGGCTGATAGAAACAACTGAAAGAGAGGAGGGGGTTTGAAGCGTACAGGGAGAGAATAGAGACTGATAGAAACAACTGAATGAGGTGGGGGTTCGAAGTATAAGGAGAGAACAGAGGCTGATAGAGACAACAAAAAAAAAAATATAGGGAATTTGGTGGAGGTGAATGAGATAAAAACAAGGGGAGGGGATTGGAAGGAAGGAAGGAAGGAAAGAGAGAATAGGCTAGGGGTGAAAGATACTAACAAGAAAAGGATAAAATAGAGGGTGAGAGATTAGAAATAATGAGTGGGGAGTGGATGGAAGAAGATAGATAGATAGAGAGAGCTAGGGAGAAGTAAGGAAGGACAAAGAGTGAAGGAGATAGACATAGAGGGATAAGGGGTGAGGGATAAAAGGAAGGAAGGAAGGAAGGAAGGAAGGACAGTGTGGTGTGTGAAGGAGATAAGGGAATGGAAAGAAGGAAGGAAGGACAAAGAGTGAATGAGATATATAGAGAGATAATGGGAGGGGGAGGGGAGAAAGAACAGAATGAAGTGTATGTGTGTGTGTGTGTGTGAAGGAGACGAGCAAGCGGCGTGGCGGAGGTATGTATGTGTGTGTGTGTGTGTGTAAGCAAACTGACGACATGATCTCTGGCGCCACACTGCCCCGCCCCTCACTCACTCTACCCATTACAGTGACTGGCATTCTCACACTGACACCATCACACTTATACCCTAATACAGACACACTCACACTGATACCCTCACACTGGCACAAACACCCTCACACTGGCACTAACACCCTAGCTAATACATATACACACACAGCCTCACACTCTAATAACACCCCATGCAATTATTTCCTGTCTTCTCCTCCTTCTTCTTATACCATTACTGTTTATTATACTCTAGTTCTAAAACTCACTAGGTCCAGATTTACCAATATACAGAGACGTGTATTGTATATAGGAGTCATGTGTTAATTTTACACTGGGGTGGGTGGGTGTGGGAATTTGCTATCTATCTATCTCTTTTTCTGTCTGTCTGTCTGTTTCTCTCATTTAACACAGGAGTGGGTGGGAATTTACGATCTCTCTCTCTCTCTCTCTCTCTCTCTCTCTCTCTCTCTCTCTCTCTCTTTCTGTCTGTCTGTTTCCTATAGGCTATAATTATGTATGATTCATTTTATCCTCTACTCATATTTTGCTTTGCTCATTTCGTTCAGTTTTTTTTTTTACTCTGAAGGTCCAGTTCTGTGGATCAATAAAAATAACTTCAGTATGTACAATTGCCAGCACATATAACTAGTACACGAATAGAGGACTGACTGACAACGCTGCATGTACCAGTTAGAAATGCTGGCAACTGTACATGTGTGTATATAATAATAAAACATAAATCATAGAGTGTAATATAGGACTCGTCGCCTCTGTACACAATTAACGTTTCATTTTGCCCTATTTCAGGTGTGCATGTCTGTTTCATATGTTTCAGGTGTGCATGTCTGTTTCATATGTGTGTTTCATATGTTTCAGGTGTGCATGTCTGTTTCATGTGTGTTTCATGTGTTTCAGGAGTGCATGTCTGTTTCATATGTTTCAGGTGTGCAAGTCTGTTTCATATGTGTGTTTCATATGTGTGTTTCATATGTTTCAGGTGTGCATGTCTGTTTCATATGTGTGTTTCATGTGTTTCAGGTGTGCATGTCTGTTTCATATGTCTGTTTCATGTGTTTCAGGAGTGCATGTCTGTTTCATATGTTTCAGGTGTGCATGTCTGTTTTATATAGCGGTACTCGACAATATAATACCACCTCAACACACACACACACACAACAACAAACACGACCACCTCAACACACACACACACAAATAATTATAGCCTATAGAGAACTGCCTTTTGAACAAGAGATTTCAGCTATTTCTTATCAACCCCCAGAGACTGATGCAGCTCGTGGTGGTTCTGACATCATTAATATATTCTCAACCACTGCCTGTCTGTCCTCCCTAGTTCTTGAAGGAGAGGCATAAGTCACGCGTCAGTGATTAATTATTAAAGTGACGTGCAAAGAATTAGGTTAAGGATGTGTTTTTTATTTTAAAGTCGCATGAATGATCAATACTGAAAACTTGATATATTTCATTCACCATTGAGGACCCCCGTGATGCAGTTACAAAATCAAAAAATTAAAAAGGTTAGAGTCCTTCAAACATTGCCATGAAACAAACACACACACACACACACACACACACACACACACACACACACACACACCTGCATAACGAGATAAGGAAAGGCGAGGTAAAGTATGTATGTATATAAGGACAAAATAAGGAAAGACATGGCGAGGTAAAGGATACATAACGAGACGAGACAAGGCGAGGTGCATGAGGGTGAAGTAAAGGATATATATCTTATAACAAGACAAGACAAGACAAGACTGGATGAGGTAAAGTATAATATGTAACGAAGCAAGTCAAGGCTGCATGAGGTAAAGGATAATATAATATACTGTATAACCAAATAAAGGCAAGGCAACTCAAGGACACACACAACAACGCTACACTACTCGAATTACCAACACCTTCTCAAACAAACAACGTCACAATCAATTATCCACCAACACAAATTTCCTTCCATCGTCTTAAATATCTTGGTAATAAAGAACAACACGTGTATGATTGTGTACCACCTCATAATAATAATAATAATAATAATAACCACCCACACTTTCCTTCCATCGTAGTCTTAAATATCTCGGTAATAAAGAACAACACGTGTATGATTTTGTACCACCTCATAATAATAATAATAATAATGATAATAATAATAATAATAATAATAATATCCACCCACACTTTCCTTCCATCGTCTTAAATATCTCGGTAATAAAGAACAACACGTGTATGATTGTGTACCACCTCATAATAATAATAATAATAATTGAGGGGGTTGAATTGATGCAAGTCGTAAGGTGTTGTTGTATGATTATATTTTGATATGACACTGATTTACTTACAAAATGAATGGAAAGTGTTTGTGGTTATTTAATTGTGGTTGTACTTGTAACACACACACACACACAAACAAACACATTTCTCCATCACCACAAGACATACGTGGCAAAAAAAAATTCTTACATAATATACGAAAAAGTAGTCTGACTGAATTTTAGTATCACTCTGTACAGTCGGCGTCAGAAATTCGTACACAGAACATTTTACTGCTGACTGATTCAAGTATTAGCCAAATAAATAATTACTAGAAAAGTTTGAGTGTTAGGAAATTAGAAATATACTAAGTTTTCTAGTTGTTACAAACCATATATAGATGTCACAGTGCATGGTGTATACGAATTCCCGAGGCCGACTGCACATTGCTATAAAACTGCACTAAAAATTTGCAATAAACTGAGAAATAATAATTGCAAAATAACTGAGAAAACTGTACAGACATTGCCTTAAGGGTGTGTGGGAATAGGGGGACAGGCTTGGGTTTTTTTTTGGGGGGTGCAGGAGTAGGGGGACAGGCTTGGGGGTGGTTTTGGGGGGGTTAGGGGGGTGCGGGAATAGGGGGACAGGCTTTCTACCCACCTCAAGCCTGTCCCCCTATTCCCGCACCCTTCCAGTCCCCCCCCCCCAAGCCTGTCCCCCTATTCCCGCACCCTCCCAGTCCCCCCCTCAAGCCTGTCCCCCTATTCCCGCACCCTCCCAGTCCCCCCCCCCAAGCCTGTCCCCCTATTCCCGCACCCCCTCAATTCTGTCCCCTACTTCCACACCCCCTTATCTCTCAAGAATGATATATAACTGTACATAGACAACACTCATTGCTGTGGTGAACTTGTTGCTTTATAAAGAACAAACAATGTAAATATAAACTATTATTATACTATATTATACTACTTAAAGTCTACCCATGCACCACTGATGGAAACTCATGTACTACATTAACATACTTAACTTTATCTAACAGTTTAATGTTCATACTCGTACTATCTCTCTCTCTCTCTCTCTCTCTCTCTCTCTCTCTCTCTCTCTCTCTCATACGGCTAAATTCAAGATATAGTCCTTGCTTAACTCTACTATCATGAGTATCGGGAGTAGGGGGACAGGCTTGGGAGGGGATGCGGGAATAGGGGAACAGGCTCGGGGGGGTTTAGCAATACCTCCTCTGGACGTTCTCCCCCAATTCAACCCTCTCTCCTCCTCGCTATCATCTCTCCTTTTATTCTACCTCCTCTCTACACTATCCATTCAACCCCCTCTCTCCTCCTCGCTATCATCTCTCCTTTTATTCTACCTCCTCTCTATACTATCCATTCAACCCTCTCTCCTCCTCGCTATCATCTCTCCTTTTATTCTACCTCCTCTCTATACTATCCATTCAACCCTCTCTCTTCCTCGCTATCTCCTCTCCTCCATTTATTCTATTACCTCTCCTTCTTTAAAACTACCTCCTCTCGTGTCGTTCCCCTCCCTGGTAAACTAACCTTAAACAACCTCGTCCCATTAATAAGAAAATACACAGAAGCTCAATGAATCGAGACGTCAGAAGGATCTATGTATGTAAGGGTCTATTTCTGTCTCTTCTTAGTATAGTACTCTCTCTCTCTCACTCTCACTCTCTCTCTCTCTCTCTCTCTCTCTCTCTCTCTCTCTCTCTCTTTGGATCTATTCATGGGTCTATTTATGTCTCCTAGTATAGTACTCTCTCTACTCTCTCTCTCTCTCTCTCTCTCTCTCTCTCTCTCTCTCTCTCTCTCTCTCTCTCTCTCTCTCTCTCTCTCTCTTCATTCGTCACCCTATAGAGTAGCTGGTCGTCGTGGGTAACCTTCACCCATATTGCAGTTCGTCAGTCATACTTGAAAATATACAAACACACACACACACACACAGCAAACAGGAACGGTTAAAAAAAATCTATATATTGTCCACCATAATAATGATATATAATAATAATAATAATAATAATAATAATAATAATAATAACAATAATAATAATAATAATAATAATAATAATAATAATAATAATAATAATAATATATAATAATAGTAATATATAATAATAATAATAATAATAATAATAGTAATTTTTTTTTTTTTTTCACTGCGACCAGAGCGTACCGGGAGTCTGTAGGGCAGGAGACCATTCTACCCCGAGACAACAACAACAACAATCTTCCAGGAACCACACAAAACACGAGAAACCACAGAGCGTCGTTCATAAAATATTATCCTCATACCATAGCAGTGATCTCATCCATCGTTACTACATGTTTACACACTGGAGTGATTCTTGAAACTCACCAATCCAATCCATCCATCTCTGTTCTGAACGTCTATGATCATCCATGGCCTCTACGGTGTTGGGTGTTGTTTTTTTCCCCACAGCCAGTGAGTGAATGTACAGCCACAATCAAATATCCACCTGCACTTTCCTTCCATCGTGCAAATATATCAGTATCATATCAAAATATAATCATACAATCAACACCTTACGTCAACTCAACCCCCTCAATTATTATTATAATTATGAAGTGCTGCAAAATCATACACGTATTCTATCTTTATTACCAAGATATTTACTACTATGGAAGGAAAGTGCCGGTGGATATTTGATTGTGGCTGTACAAGGCTATACATTACATACACAGTTCTCTTGATCCAACCAATCACTGCACAACTATTTCCTTCATACGTCTGTCTCTCGTTCATTCCTATAGACTCCAACTACCAGTCTACACACATCAGTTGTCACTCTTTCCACTTAACTTACTTGGTGCAACTCTTTCCTGTAACTCCATCCTATTATATATTTCTGGAGAAACAGTATAATCTCGTGGAGGTTCTTCTACTTGAACCCATTTCTAAGACTTAGGGATCCTTATCATTGTCCAGAAAGTGACCCTAAATAGAATTCAATACTGATGGTGAACCTTTGCTTTCATTTCAATACTGATGGTGAACCTTTACTTTCATTTAGCCATCACAAGGTATACAATGCTGACCCTATACATATATTTCAATACCTTATAAATTATCTACTGAAGGTTATGTTGCTTGAAATAGCTTGGAGGATTCAGTTTGTTGTTTTGGGTTGCAGGGAAAAGTATGTACTGTACCTCCTTCCTTATAATTATAAACTCTCTTAGGGACCCCTTTCAAGATCGTCTGTTTCATGTGACCGCAACTGCACACACAATCCAGCGTACCAATATGGTCTTCATCTCTTAGGACATTTTTGTTTATATGCGGCCTTGGGTTTCCTAACTGTGGTCGTATGAATCATTTCCTTGTGCTAAGATATGCTGTCGAGGTTTTTTTCCTCCCCTGTACCAATGTTCATAGATTGACTATCAAGTTCAATCGGTCTCTTGTTTCTCTCAATGGTTTTTTCATCTCCCTCACAATTTTTTCTCCCTTCTTCAAACTTCTCTTACACCTCTCTCTCTCTCTCTCTCTCTCTCTCTCTCTCTCTCTCTCTCTCTCTCTCTCTCTCTCTCTCATTATTCTTAACTTTTCACTCACAGTCACAGTTAGCCTATCAACCACACCCTCAAAGTATGTAATCTCAATCTCCCACCCATCGTTAACCAACCAACCAACCCACCAACCAAACACTCGCTATAGAGAAATCATGGTTGTCAGTAGATAAATCCCTCGACAGACGCCCACTGTGTGCGGGTGTGAGAACTAGACACAATAAACACGACCCCCACTGAGCCCATCCATCTTTCATGATCTTATGGCTTCACTCTCTCCCTTGTGTATAGCGCTCCTCATCCGGCTTTGGGAGATGAGGGTAGTACAGTGTTGGTATATCTGGAGTGTAACTGATTCTACCAAACTGTTCTTCTATATAGGCAATAAGACACCACCATTATTTTAGTTCATCTATGAGTCCTGTTTCCTGGCATATATACTGTGGAGTAAATCAAGGAGCTGCTGCAATGTTCTAAAAGTGTTATTATTATTATTATTATTATTATTATTATTATTATTATTATTACCCTTTTAATCTACTATTCAGCATCACATATCTATCTATCTACCCGTCACATGCACCTCTCTTCGTTTCCATGTATTCCCTTCACACTATTAATTCCACGTTACAACTCTCTCACGTTACAACCCCTTCCTTCCTCCCAGCCAGTCAGCCACACATTCTCTATATATAGTTACACCATCTTCGTTGCATCTCTACACTCCCTAACACGTTTCCTAGCCACGCCTTTCCCATTCAGGTTTTGCCTCGTCAGTCAATCCCTCCAAATCATCCCTTCCTTCCACGTCACATGTGTAGTGTAGTGTAGTAATGTTATTTTTGTATTGTCATCTTTGGCCACATTCTTTCCATGCCTTTATACGCCTCTTCATCTTTCACGTTCCTTCACACCCACTCTTATCCCCTTCCCTATACTTTAACAGAACGCCTCCTGTTCCCCATGCACCCCATTATCTATCACACTCACTGTCCCTGCCTCTACACAACACAGTACACCTCCACATCTACGCCCTATGACATGCATCAACCCCTTCCCACCCTTCTTCACAACAACACACCCAGACACCCTTCCTTCTCCGAACCATCACGTGTTTCTTTCCCCTATCAAGTTCATCAACATCACTTTAATATTCTTCATCCTAACGATATAAGCTTTCCACTCGCTCCTGCCCCATTCTCCCTAGCCCCTATCCATTTTTCTTGTTTGTTTTTTACTTCTTCTTTCCTTTTAATTGTGTTTGTGTGTGTGTGTGTGTGTTGTCTCTTCTCCCCCCCCCCATCTAGTACCCCCTGGCCCCTGTCCTGTCCCACTTCCCTGAACCTCCCTCACCACACCCTGTCCCTGCTGATGTCCTAGATCCCACACTGTCCCTCCCTCCCTCCCTCTCCATACGCCCCCGCCTTGTGCTCGTCCCCCTCCCCCCACTTTTTTAATCTCCTCATTTGCCCCCCTCTCGTTCCCTCCACCCCCACTCTCCATACGCCTCCTGAGCCCCCTATATAGCTCTCCTCCCATGATTCTACTCTATTCCATCCTTCCTTTCTTCCTTCCCTCCCCTCTACTTCTTTCCCTTTCTTTCCTTCCCTTCTCCTTTCCTTCCTTCCATCCTTCCTTCCCTCCCCTCTACTTCTTTCCTTCCTTCCGTCCTTCGTCCCTCCCTTCCTTTCTCCCCTTCCGTCCTTCCTCCCTCCCTTCCTTTCTTCCCTTCCCCTTTCCTTACTTCCTTCCTTCCCCTTTCCTTTCTTCCTTCCTTCCTTCCTTCCCTCCCCTTTCCTTCCCCAGTGCCGTCGTCGTCGTCGTTGTCGTCTCCTCCTCACAAGACTCGTAATATCAATAGTGGTGTTCTGTGGGGTCCCTTGATAGTATATGCTGACCTCCTGACTGGCTCACCCCCTCCTAACCCCTCATTCACGCTGGAGTGATTGAGTGAGTGAGTGAGTGTGTGTGTGTGTGTGTGTGTGTGTGTGTGTGTGTGTGTGTGTGTGTGTGTGTGTGTGTGTGTGTGTGTGTGTGAGAGAGTGAGTGAGTGAGTGAGTGAGTGAGTGAGAGAGAGAGAGAGAGAGAGAGAGAGAGAGAGAGAGAGAGAGAGAGAGAGAGAGAGAGAGAGAGAGAGAGAGAGAGAGAGAGAGAGAGAGAGAGAGAGAGAGAGAGAGAGAGAGAGAGAGAGAGAGAGAGTGCATGTGTGTGTATGAGAGAGGGATCATTCAGAAGTGTATACCGAGAAGCCCAATAATGGTTAAGAATGATGACAAACAGTGATGGTCCCATGCAGTTATAAGCTTAGCCTACTCACTCAGGAGGAAGAAGATACAGTAGTGAGTGAGTGAGTGAGTGAGTGAGTGAGTGAGTGAGTAAGTGTGTGTGTGTGTGTGAGAGAGAGAGAGAGAGAGAGAGAGAGAGAGAGAGAGAGAGAGAGAGAGAGTGCATGTGTGTGTATGAGAGAGGGGGAAGAAGATAGAGTACCGTAGTGTAAATATCTGGCCACTTATAAATATTTCTATGCCTTGTTTTCCTACTGCTCGTTGTGGATTCGACTCTTTCCTCATCCAATTTTTATGAGAAGATAAGTTACGTTCCTTTATATAGTTTCATCCTTTTTTATTTTTTCCTGTGTTAATTCATTTCTTGTCTTCTACTTTGTCTTCAACTTTGCTATATTTTCCATTCATATTTTCTTTATATATTTATACTTCATTTTACGTAATGTTGGCTATTTTTTTTTTTTTTTTTTTTTATACAATCTTTCTTATTATATATTTTTTGCTTCTTTCCTCCAGTTGTGCCGCCATAAAGACTCCAAGTAATGTCTAGCGGGAATTAAATTCAACTCTCAGTTATAAATAGACTTCAAGATACAATGCGTTGGGACAGACAAACAGACAGACAGACAGATAGACAGACAGATACAGACGGACATACAGGGACAGATAGAGACAGAGGGACAGATACAGACGGACATACAGAACAGACAGACAGATAGACAGACAGATACAAACGGACATACAGAACGACAGAAAGATATGGACAGACAGACAGAGACAGACGGGTTTACTGAACGACAGATAAACACATGAACACACACACAGACAGACAAACAAACAGACATACAAAGGGACACACACACACACACACACACACACACAGAGAAGGGTACAATTTGTGGTGGTAGCTTTGCGTTGATTGTTGAAGAGATAGGACCTCCAGAGCCAGTACGTACACACACACACACACACACAACTGCCTGAATACTATTAAGGGGGTGCGGGAGTAGGGGGACAGGCTTGGGGGGGGGGGGGTACTGGGGGAGTGTGGGAATAAGGAGACGGGCTTGAGGGGGTTAGGGGGGTTGCGGGAATGTCTGGTTGTAGTCCACAAATTGATCTATGTAATTCCAATTCACACACACACACACGCACACACACACATAGTTTGGAGAAATAAATATATAGTACTAACACTACACATTCTGTATGTATGTGTGTACACCCCGGGGGAGATAACGAAAACAGCGCATTTCTGTCAAAGTTAAGGTAGCCTAATATTATAATTATCTGCATGTAACTTGAAGAATAATGCAGCTTTCAGCCTAATCAGACCATCTATTCAAGACGCCAAAAGAGTGATTCCTCCAGCACATCTATTCAAGGGTTAGTAGGGTAAATTTCCTGTCAACACACGTCAGACAAACTCTACGGGCACAGTACACAAGATTCGAACAGTCAGAGGTGAAGCAAGTAATTATTATCACCCTTGCATTGACTTCTTTCAGCCACACATACGGTAGTACAGCCACAATCAAATAACCACCGACACATTCCTTCCATCAGTATCATATCAAAATATAATCATACAACAACACCTTACGTCAACACAACCCCCTCAATTATTTTTATAAGGTGCTGCAAAATCATACATGTGTTGTTCTCTATTACCAAGATAATTATTTACTACGATGGAAGGAATATCTTGGTGGATATTTGATTGTGGCTGTACAGTCGTGATACGTAATCCCTGACCAGAGACGAATGACAGGCACCACACACACACACACATACCGTACCCTGCATTCGAACTCAGCCTCTATAGGTGTACTGGGTGGGGAAATGAGCAATACCAGGCGATTCGAAGCTTTCTCCTCCTCACACTCTGGTCAGAAATTATGTTTCACGAGTGTACAGTTGGCTCCACTCCTACGTTTCTCCCTTCGTGTTGGCAATGTTGGGCCAGTCAGAAATTAGAATCCCGATCCACAAGTTAAAAAATTCGAAACATTCATATCCTTAGAGTGAAAAATATGAATGTTTCGAATATTTAAACTTGTGAGTCGGCATTCGAATTTCTGACTGGCCCAACATTGGCAACGACAGGGGAGAAACGCGGGAGTGGAGCCAACTGTACATCCTCATCAATACAGTCTGAAGAATCCAACAGACGCCTCATTCGCCTGTATTAACAAACACTTCATAAGAGGACAGGACCGTGTTGGAAAATTAATATCCAGTGTAGACTAATTGAATCTTCAAAACTTTGGAGGAAGAATCAGTAGGTAGCTCTTGAAGTGATAATTCTATTTTGGTAGTACTTTGGAGTGCTTTGATTCCTCCAAAGTATAGATGCTAGGAAACAGTACCAGATGAGCAAATATAATGGTGTTCTGATTCCTCCAAAGTATAGATGCTAGGAAACAGTACCAGATGAGCAAGTATAATGGTGTTCTGTTGCTTGGAATAGTTTGGAGGATTCAGTTGCTCCAGAATTACCAACAAGAGACTTTCCCCTTGAGGCCAGCCGATGCCTAAAATAGAACTTAATTAATCCTCGCAACCAACACGAAACTAAGTACGACCAATTACAGAACCCAAACAAAAATATACCCCAACAAACACACACACACACACACGAAAAAAAAAAAAAAAAAAAAAGCTGTGAGGAAAAGTTAAACAGGCGTGGTGTGTGTGTGTGTGTGTGTGTGTGTGTGTGTGTGTGTGTGTGTGTGTGTGTGTGTGTGTGTGTGTGTGTGTGTGTGTGTGTGTGTGTGTGTGTGTGTGTGTGTGTGTGTGTGTTCTTTAGGAATATAATAGCACAGGCCATAAAGTACGGTGTTAAGAGGCGTGTAAGAGATCAGAAGAGGCTTGTTGTGCTTGTTTTCCGAGGTCGGGGGGGGGGGGAGAGAAAGAGAGGAGAGGGAGAGTGGGAAAGAAAAGGAGGAGTAGGAAGTGGGAGAGGTGTGGGAAGAGAGAGAGAGAGGGGATAATTCAGAGGAGAGGAAGGGGTGGGGAGAGAGAATGATAGTGCGAAGATGAGGGAGGAACGGGAGAAGTATATATATCACAGAATCGAGGTGAAAGGAAGGAATGATAGGAGTATATAGGGAGCTAGAGGAGGAGGAGGGGAAAAACCATGGATGGAGGTGAGTGGAGGTGGGAAAAGAAAGAGAGAGGGAGAGGGATAGAAGGATGGGGAGGTAATATAATGAAACGGAGGGAAGGGGAAGGGAAAGGGATAGAAGGAGGGAAAGGTAATATAATGAAAAAAAGGTGAGGGGAAGGGATTAATGAGGGGAAAGAGGAAGGGGAAGGGATAGGAGGGGGGGAAGGTACTATAATGAAACGAAGGTGAGGGGAAGGGATTAATGAGGGGAAAGAGGAAGGGGAAGGAGTTTCTGACGAAGGCAAAGGACAAGTGATGACTGCATGAGGGTTACGAGGTGAGGAGGATAAGAAGGAAGAAGAGATGAAATTAGAAGAGGCCATAATTTATAGGGATTTAAGAAGGAAATGGAAGAGAGAATGTCCCCTACTATCCCCCTATTCCCACAACCCCAACAAGTCTATCCCCCTATTCCCACAACCCCAACCCCCTAACCCCCATAAGCCTGTCCCCCTATTCCCACAACCCCAACCCCCACAAGCCTGTCCCCCTATTCCCACAACCCCAACCCCCTAACCCCCCCAAGCCTATCCCCATATTCCCACAACCCCAACCCCCTAACCCCCACAAGCCTATCCCCCTATTCCCACAACCCCAACCCCCTAACCCCCACAAGCCTGTCCCCCTATTCCCGCACCCCCTTAAGTGTTAATAAAGTGAGCCCAAGTGGTTTTGTCCTTGGTTCACTCCAATTAATGTCATCGGGGTATTCCCATTATTCATCTATATATCATTCTCTACAAACACATACCGGTACATACACACACACACTTTTTTTTCTCTGACACACACACACATACGTTTTATATTTTTTTTCTCTCTGACACACACATACTTTTTTATTTCTCTCTCTCCCTCTCTCTGACACACACACATACACTTTTTTATTATGACACACAAACACATAATTTTTTTTCTCTCTGACACACACACCCTTTTTTTCTCTCTGACACACACACACACACACACACACACACACACACACACACACACACACACACACACAGTTCTCTGACGTCAGGAGGCAGACACAGGCTATTTTTTTTTATTATTAACCACTTGTTAGGGACGCTAGGCTATGTTGTTTTAAGGGGGTGCGGGTGTAGGGGACAGGCTTTGGGGGGTGCGGAAATAGGGGGACAGGCTTGGGGTAGGTAGGAAGCCTGTCCCCTATTCCCTCACCACCCTAACCCCCACCCCAAGCCTGTCCCCCTACTCCCGCACCCCACAAATCCCACCAACCCCCTCCCCCAAGCCTGTCCCCTACTCCCACCCACCCCTTAAAACGTGGTAACATCTTATATATTCTAGTGGTCACATTCCCAACTACTCATCTTCAATAAACATGCTTCTATAAATCAAATAGAACTCTTCACCATGATATAATTGTGGCTTGTATTGAGTTACACTAGGAAACAAATTATTATGATACCAAGAATTTTACCGCTTGTCACTTTGCTTATCCAAACTTATAGCCTAATTAAAAAAACGTTCGTGATCATATGACATAATAACTTGAATAACCTTTTGTTTACATTGGAGTGCCATGATTCCTCAAATGTATATGCCAGAAAACAGGACCAGATACAAAAAAATAATGGGTATTCTGTTGCTTGAAATAGTTTGGAGGAATCATTTGCTCCAGATTTACCAACACTGCACTTCCACCTTAATTAAATAAGGGATATGGTCTACTTTTCAATCCTCCATAATATGCCAGGAAACAGGACCAAATAAAATAAAAAATATATAATTTGTGTTCTGTAGGTTATAAGAAAAATAGCCTAATGGTGGCTGGCTTGTTGTTGCTTGGAATAGTTTGGAGGAATAATTTGCTCCAGATTAATTAATACATACATACACAACATTGGTGGGAAGATAATTATTACCACGTGGACCTGCAGGGCTTGAAGGCTGGATACACACACACATACACATACATAGAAGGAAATCCGGGATGAATGACGGAAGAGAGTGAGTTGCCTAGTGTGGCGTGACAGGGAAGGCCGGTAAAGAAAAAAGGAACAGTTGTAGTAGATTTAAGAGGGTGCGGGAATAGGGGGACAGGCTTGGGTTTTTTTTGGGGGGGGTTAGATATATATATTAAAATATATATATATATTATTTAAAAAAAAAAAAAAAAAAAAAAAAAACGACGGCGGCGGCGGCAGGGCGGTGGGGCGGCGGCGGCGGGGCGGCGGCGGTGACAACGACGAAAAAAAAAAAAAATAAAAAAAAAAAAAAAAAAAAAGTTAATTACAAAAAAAATAAATAAAAAAATAAAATATATATATATATTAAAAAATATATATATATTATTTTGAAAAAAAAAATAAAATAAAAAACTGCAGCAGCGGAGCGGCGGCGGGGCAGCGGTAGCGGGGCGACGGGGCGGCGGCGGCGGGGCGGCAGCGGCGGGGCGGCAGCGGCGGGGCGGCGGCGGCGGGGCGGCGGCGATGACGACGATGAAAAAAATTAATAAAAAAAAAAAAAAAGTTAATTATTACAAAAAAATAATTAAAAATATATATATATTATTAAAAAAAGATAAAAAAAAATAATTATTAAAAAACGACGGTGGCGGCAGCGGCGGCGGCGAGGCGGCGACGGGACGGCGGCGGCGGCGGGGCGGCGGGGCGGCGGCGGCGGGGCGGCGTGACATACAGGGGTGAACTCATTGACCTTTCTGCATTAATTAAAAAAAAAAAATGGTGGTAGTGGTAGTGGTGGTGGTGGTGTTTTTATAGTGAGGGCAGGCCATGATACTGTTTGTCTGTATGTATGTATATATGTCTGTTTGTTTGTCTTCCTGTTTGCCTGTATGTTTGTCTGTGATTACTTGCCTTCCTGTTTGCCTGATTGTCTGTCTGTCTGTCTGTCTGTCTGCCTGTCTGTCTGATTACATACCTTCCTGTTTGTCTGCTTGTCTATGTCTGTCTGCCTGCCTCTCTGTCTGTCTGTCTGCATGTATGTCTGCCTGCATGCCTGCCTGAGCCCCACGTGCCTTTAGTCTCGTGTTACATCCTTGAACCTCCTCCTCCTACTCCTCTCCTCCTCCTCCTCTCCTCTCCTTCTCCTCCTCCTCCTCCTCCTCTCCTTCCTTATAATAAGTCCTTTCATTATTGTTCTGCTGTTCTCTATTTTAGTCTTGCTCTCTTTTCTCTTCCTCCTTGGTGTTTTATGATCTGGGTAGGAAGTTTGAGCACCTTTTTCCCTTTATAACATTCGACTGATTGTATCTAAGTCGTAATGGAGGACTAGGCTACTGATTCATGACATGTGTCCACTCAGTCTGCAAAGTTCATTAGCACCATACTGACATAAGCATCGTAATGACATAAGCATCGTAATGACAAATACTGCAATAAAGTAATCATTGTAATGACATAAACATCGTAATGACATACCGGTAAGCATTGTAATGACATTAGCATGGTAATGACAAATACTGTAATAACGTAAGCATTGTAATGACGTAAGCAATGTATATAACCTCGACATTACTAGGCCTAGGCTAGGCTACATAGCAGCTCACTTTAGTACTCCACTCTAGTTCAACCAAGAAGCTGATATATATATATATATATATATATATATATATATATATATATATATATATATATATGACATCACAGGAAAAACACTGAGAGCTCAAACTTGTTCGTTGATATATTCCAGACCTATAGATTACAAAAAAAAAAAAAAACATATATATAGGCTACCTGCTTATGGGAAGACAGAATAAAATTGTGCCCAAGTAACCTACACTGCTCAGTCATGTACAAAACTTCCTCGTGAAGCTCAAGGTAAAGGTTATGATGGAGTTAAGACTTATGTAAGGAGGAAAGGAAAAGAAAAAAAAACTCCTTGCTATCATAACCTTCACTCAAGTCCAACAGAAATAGTGTGTGTGTGTGTGTGTGTGTGTGTAGGTATGTGTGTGTGTGTGTGTGTGTGTGTGTGTGTGTGTGTGTGTGTGTGTGTGTGTGTGTGTGTGTGTGTGTGTGTGTGTGTGTGTGTGTGTGTGTGTGTGTGTGTGTGTGTGTGTGTGTGTGTGTGTGTGTGTGTGTGTGTGTGTGTGTGTGTGTGTGTTATGGTTCTTCTTCTGTAGGCCTATGGGGAAGGAAAACAAAGGGCTGATAGGAGTGGAAAGAAATATCAAGTATGAATGGAAAAATAGAGGAAGGAAGGAAGGAAGGAAGGAAGGGAAGAAAAACGACAGGAGGGGAAAATCAAGAAGAAAATGATGAAAGGAAGTGAAGGAAGGAATTTAAGAAGGGCGAAAATAACAAATAATTAATAAGGAAGAAAGGGAAAGGAAAAAAGAGAACGGAATATCGAGGAAATAAAAATAAAATAAAAGGAGCAACTGAGAGAAAGTGGGAGTGGGAGGAAACTCAAGAAAAAAAAATGGATGAAGGAGAGAGAAGAGTATAAGGTATAGTTGAGAGATGGAGGAAGGAGGAAGAACGAGAGGGAATAGCCTAGTGGTTGAAGCCAAGGAGAATGAAAAAGAAGGACGGAGGGAGGAAAGAAAGGAGTAGGCTAGCTAGGTATAAGAGGGACAGAGGAATTAAGAATGGAAATTAGTTAGTGGAAAGTAAGAATCGAGTCTATAGGAGGTAAACAATACAAATAGAACTCATAGAACAGACACAGACAGATGGGAAATATTATAAAAATTATGGAACTTATATACAGAGACAAGGGGTATGATGTAAATAAAGAGGGAAGTAAGGTAGGTACAGTTGGACACAAGAATGGGTGGTACAGCCCAGGTGAAAGATACTTGTCCCATTTGAGTAACCAGTGTCTATTAGCATGTATGTACTTGCTTTTTATTACCATCCTCAATACTGACTTCTTACCCTGATGTCTCCTATTTGGTACGTACTAAGGAACTTGATATTGGGAAAAATGAACCATCTTTTAATTGGGATGTACCACCCATTCCTGTGTCCAACTGTACCGTACCATATTTTTTTCTATACGTGGCCCTCCTCCAAACTAACCCTCTTTTCTCAATGGTAAAATAATAAATCATACTATAGTAAATATAGAACGAGGTCAGAATGATGATGTTTAGATGGTAGGGGGAATGGTAAGGTAATTTTTCATCATTTTGACTACCATATGTAGGGTGGAGGAGGAAGGCTGAGTGAGGGTCATGTGTGTGTGTGTGTGTGTGTGTATGTATGAGTTGAGGTGGGTGGGTGGTGGTAGGCGTGTGAAGTGGGTGAGGTGAGTACGACGAGTGAATGTGATGGTGATGGATGGGGGTGAAAATATGTTGAGAGAGAGAGAGAGAGAGAGAGAGAGAGAGAGAGAGAGAGAGAGAGAGAGAGAGAGAGAGAGAGAGAGGTATGATAGATCAGTGGACAATTATTATTCACAGACACGACCAGGCAAACAAAAAGGTCACAGTAGGTATACGGTTAGAGACAAAACTTTCTGACTACTCCACGAACTTTTTAGGGGGATGAAACAGTATTCTCCATCGATCGTCGTCAGTCTGTCTGTGTGTGTGTGTGTGTGTGTGTGTGTGTGTGTGTGTGTGTGTGTGTGTGTGTGTGTGTGTGTGTGTGTGTGTGTGTGTTTTGATACAGCTTTAATGGTGAAGTACAACCACAATCAAATATCCACCGACACTTTCCTTCCATCGTAGTAAATATCTTGGTAATAAAGAACAACACGTGTATGCTTTTGCAGCACCTCATAATAATAATTGAGAGGGTTGAGTTGACATAAGGTGTTGTATGATTACATTTTGATACGATAGTGATTTATTTGCACGATAGAAGGAATGTGTCGGTGGTTATTTGATTGTGGCTGTGCACTTATGATACATAATTTCTGACCAGAAACGAACGGCAAGCACCACACACACACACACACACATACACACACACACACACACACACACAGAAACACACACACACACACACACACACAGAAACACACACACACACACACACACACACACTGCATTCGAACTCAGTCCCTATAGGTGTACTGGGTGGGGAAATGAACAATACCAGGCGATTCGAAACTTTCTGCTCCTCAAACTCTGGTCAGAAATTATGTATCACGAGTGTGTACAATACAGTGGTGGCGGTAAATCCAGAGCAACTGATTCCTCCTCCAAACTATTCCAAGCAACAAGCCATCTTTAGGACCTTTATAGTTTAGTCCATCTGTTCCTGTTTCCTGACATACTTTGAAGGAATCAAGGAGCTCCAATGTAAAGAGAGTATAAAAATATCCCCTTTCAATTATGTACCACCACTACTACCACCACCACCACCACTACACAAACAATAAGAGAACCACCACCACTACCACTACCACTACCACTACCACCACTACACAAACAGTAAGAGAACCACCACCACTACTACCACCACTACCACCACTACACAAACAGTATGAGAATCCCCACCGCTACCACTACCACTACCACTACCACCACCACTACTACACAAACAGTAAGAGAAGCAGCACTTGTCTCAAGGCTACCAATATGAAACACTTAGCACGGGTTTATCAGCACCAACTCTACACAACACAACACAACACACAGCTCACTGCATGTGTGTATGTGTGTGTGTATAATGATTTCCCTCACTATTTACATTAAATTCCATCACTGTTTACACACTATTTGAAGTCCTTGAACGCCGGTGTACAGTTGCCTCTTAAAGTCCCATTACTCCTCTCGCTCTTCAATTAATACATGGCGCTGTACTCGGACATGGAGTGCATTTTATGAAACAGCATTTGTATTTTTTACGTATTTTTACGTGTACCTTCACACATGCAGTGATGGTAAATCCGGAGCTTGTGATTCATCCAAACTATTCAAAGAAATAGGCCACCATTATTTTTGTTAATATGGTCCTGTTTCCTGGCATACTTTGAAGGAATCAAGATACTCTAATGTACCAAATGGTATATTTCTGTTCTGTATAGGTTATATATAATAATAATTATTATTATTATTAATATTATTATTATTATTATGATTATGGCTATGCTTCCTCTCAATTCAAAAAGGGCCAGAGTACAAAGGGAATCAAGCTATTATTGTCATTATTGCCTCTTTCATCACTTATACAGTACGGTAGCCTATTGTTATGACCCCAAGTCGTTAGATGCTATATAATATGGTTAGTACTTTAAGGGATAAAATTAATATGAGAGAAACTTAATGCCAGAGGGAGTGTCGTCATATGTTTACTCTTACAGTCATGTTAAGGGACCCTGTGATATAGTCAGAAAATTGGAGATAAATGCGTCCTTCAAATATTGACACGAAACACAACCTACATGGGAGGAGCTTGTTTCGTGGCATGGTCAGGAGGAATCAAAAGCCTCCAGTTATCATACACGATCACAGGGCCCTTAAATTGGTATGTGTGTGTGTGTGTGTGTGTGTGTATTAGCAGCCACCAAGCATTCGTGTGGTTAGAAGTGTACAGATTGATGGTGTGTATGTGTGTGTGTATGTGTGTGTGTGTGTGTGTAATTAGCCTATAAGAGCACAGACTAATGGGTGTATGTACCTGTGTTTGCTTGTCCTCTGCCATAAACGGTCCTGTTACGTAAACCAATTCTGGGGCCACACACCAACACCACCAAAATCACCAAACGGACTGCAGAAGGTAAATAAACGTAAATTACCCTATATATACCTAACCTATAGCCAAGCCGTGTGTGTGTGTATGTGTGTGTGTGTTGGACAGGACATTCTAATATATTCATTTCCATTTCATTATACCATTCTTTCTCACCTTTTTCTTTCCCCCTTTTCCTTCTCTTCGACCAACTAATTGTCTTCTCATATATTCCAATTAGCTTATTCTAATTTCTCTTATTTCTTCACTTTTCTTTTCGCTTCTCTTCCTCCCTTATCTCCTATATACCCTTAAGGGGGTGTGGGAATAGGGGGACAGGCTTGGGGGGTTTTGGGGGGTGCAGGAGTAGGGTGGACAGGCTTGGGGGATTTTTGGGGGGTTAGGGGGGTGCGGGAATATGGTTATAGGCTTTCTACCCACCCCAAGCCTGTCCCCCATTAAGCCTGTCCCCCATATTCCTGCACCCCCCCAGGCCTGTCCCCTACACCCGCACCCCCTTAACTCACTTCACCTAGCTCACCCAGTTTTTTTCTCTCCCCATCTATTATTCCTTCTCTTCCCCCTGCCTCCTTACTCTTAAATCCTCTTAGTTCCCCTATTTTTTTCATCCTTCTTCCCCTCTTCTATTTTATATAATTATCATCCTTCTCGTCTTCGTTTTGTTTACTCTTCCCCCTCTTCATCCTTCCCCTTTTCCATTATATATAATTATCATCCTTCTCGTCTTACAGGGTTTGGGCGCCCCTTCGGCCCCAGCCATTAGCTTTCAGTTCTTCAACTGTCCCTCTTTTCTTTTTATTTCCTTCCTGCTTGCTGTCACACCTCTCTATCACCTTTTTCTGGCGCTATAGGACCTCGATGTTGCGGCGCCTAATATCCATCAATCAAAAAAAAAATCTCGTCTTCGTTTTGTTTACTCTTCCTCCTCTTCCTCCTTCCCCTCTTCCATTATATATAATTATCATCCTTCTCGTCTTCGTTTTGTTTACTCTTCCCCCTCTTCATCCTTCCCTTTCTCCACGCCTTCTACCAACCAACCACACACACACACACCTTCTTCCTTCCCTCCCTCCTCCCTCCCCCTCCTCCTCCTTCCAGTTCCTGTTAAGGGTGTGTGGGAGGAGGGGGCAGGCTTGGGGGGAGGGGGGACTGGGGGGGTGCGGGAATAGGGGACAGGCTTAGGGTTGGTAGAAAGCCTGTCCCCTTATTTCCCCCCCCTAAACAACCCCCCCAAAAAACAACCAAGCTTGTCTCCCTACTCCTGCACCCCCCAAGCCTGTCCCCTACTCCCACACCCCCTTAAACTCCCCCGTCACTCATCCAAACACTTCCAACACAACCTTTATGGGCGGGACAAAAAAAAAAAAAAAGGACAAAAAGACGTGTACACATTCCAACCCTATATTATTATCTCCCTTTTTTATGTATTGAATCTGACTATATATATATATTTTTTTTTTTGGTACGTTGCATGAATTGCGTATTTTGCAGGGTATCGCGTTGATCATCATCTTCTTTGACTCTAAATGGTAAAGATTGGGTTTTGGAGATGACGTGACGCGGTGCCTCTTCCCAAAAGTTATGTAAGTGTATTGTACGACCAACCAGTGTTATTATTGGTTGATGTATAGAAGGTTGTATTGTAGCACAGTGACTGGCTCGGGGATAGCATGTATGGATACTATTGGGATTGTCTGGTGTGTGTATGTGTGTGTGTGAGTGTGTGTGTTCAGAGATGACTGCATGGATGGTCTGGGGTGGAAGGTGTGGCGCCAGATTCGACCTTCGATGGTTTCGTTGAATTTCCTCTACTCGTGTTTACATTATCATTCTCACCATCACTGTGGGTCATACGCTTGGCAGAGTTGTGTCAGGAACAGTTTTGATAGTAGCATCTTGTTGAACTTGTTCCCTTCACAGTAAGAAAATACAAACGTGTCCGCCAGAGGCAACTGACGTAACTTTCATACGTTGTAAAATTTAATATGTAAGCATATACGTCTTACATGCATAATATAAATTATAATATATATCATGCATGTAAGACGTATATGCTTACATATTAAATTTTACAACGTATGAAAGGCTTCTAAAAGATATAAAATATCTCAAGAAACCCCGCGTCATCCAAGGATTAAAGGTGGCAGCCGTTGTCATTATAATTATTGCAGAGCTATAGCCTACATAATGGTCAAAATTACACAACGAAACAGGCCCACTGCTTTCATACTATAGTACAAATCAATTTCCTGGCCTAGTTGATACTCGGCACAATTAATAAGACCAATAAGACTAGTGTTATTGGTGTTAGTGTTATTGGTGTTGACTCGGCATACCAACCAACAAAATACACCACAGTCCAGCCAATCAAACACATCCTGGGAAACATGATGACGTTCGTTCCTCTTGACTACATGTGGCCTTGAGTTACCAGGAGGCCGCCTCTACTGTCCACCTATAGGCTATACACTTGACCATGCACTTACCCCATCCCTCTCACCCCTGCATCGGAATCTATTATTATTCATGACCCAACGAGTCTAGAAAACACTCCACACATACTTCAGCAAACCGTCTGAGTCCTGTATAGGGAGTTGTTCAGATGTCTACTTGCCAACTTCGTTACATAAATGAGCAAGGTAACATTATAAGCGAACGATTCTTAAGCTTGTTGATTGTTCGTTTCGTAATCTCTCATTTCAACCACGACTGTGCTGCAAGGCCTGTGAATTTTCAGTGAATGATATTGTAATACAACTAACAAATATATTACCGTACCTCACGTTTCGACTAGGCTACAATGTTACTAAGGTCTGGTGTGTTTTTTGTTTTTATTAATTACGCCGTAGCGTCAATCAAGAGGCATGCAACTATACGTACAAGTAGACAGAACCCATGAGAATCAAATTACTACTACTACACACACACATCTTGAAAACATAGCAGAATGAAGTACAAGCACGCAGACAAACAAGTGAATTTGTCCTACTCGTATAAGAACCGGAGATCCATATTCTAACACAGTTTAGAACTTTAGAGGAATCAGTAGCCTTCCTATACCACCACAAACGACCCCTTGAATGATTGTCTCCTGGCATAACCCAACACACACAAGGGCCACATGACCACCCTCCAGGCCCACCTCCTTCCCAAGCACAACACACACACACACACACACACCAGCGACGTCATCAGTGTCTAACATCCAACCATTATAGTGTTTAACTCTCTTAACAATCTCTCTCTCTCTCTCTCTCTCTCTCTCTCTCTCTCTCTCTCTCACTAACTTGTCCCTTCTTCCACCTTCTCTCTCTCTCTCTCTCTCTCTCTCTCTCTCTCTCTCTCTCTCTCTGTACTTTTATTTTCTCTCTCCCCTTCCCTTTTCGTCCTCCCTCCATTCTTCTGTACTTCCCTCAAGCTAGGCCTATGTGTAATACCAGCGTACGGTAGGCCTATATGACATTTATATTGCACTCACCAGCGTTATAATATATGGCCAGGATTTAATAAGAAAGAACATCAATAATTATATATACCCTATATATTATATCCTTCATGCAATTCTCATCTCCATCCGTTTTGTTCACTCCCCTCTCCTTTTTTTTATTCATATCCCCTCACCGATCCCTTCCTTTCCTCTTCGCTCTCGTTTATGTATCCTTTATCCACTCTTCTTCTCTTCTCTATTCCCTCCCCTCACCTTTTCATATCCCCTCCCACGATCATCTATCTTCCCTCTCGCTTTTATTTATTCTCTTCTTCTTCTTTCCCGTCCCTCCCTCTCTTCCTCCCCCTTTTTGGCGCCAAAGAACGTGTGTCGAGTCATGAGTCCACAAGGATTTCTTTTCATTTGATCATGGCACACAGAGAACACGAGAGAAGTTACATAAGGGGGGAATAGAGGAAGGGAAGGGAGAGACAACACACACACACACACACACACACACAGAGAGAGAGAGAACACGAGAGAAGTTACATAAGGGGGGAATAGAGGAAGGGAAGGGAGAGACAACACATACACATACACACACACACACAGACACATACACACACACACACACACACACACACATAGAACAGGAGAGAATTTACATAAGAGAGGAACAAAGGAAGGGGAGGGAAAGACAACAACACACACACACACACACACACACACAAAGAGAGGATGGAAGGGAGAGAAGGGTGAGAAGGAGAAACATAGAGGAATGGAAGATATATATAAAGAATGACGGGACGGAGGGAGGAGGAGGATAAAGAGGAAGGAGAAACAACAGGGAGATGGAAGGGAGAGGGAGGGGAAGAATATATAAAGAGAGAGAGATGGATGGAGAGGAAGGATAAATAGGCTAGGGGAAGAGATAAGATTGATTGAAGGGTATTAGGCGCCCAGAGGTCCAGAAAAAGGTGATAGAGAGGTGTGACAGCAAGCAGAGAATAGATAATGCGATAGTGGGAAAGGAAGAGAGGATTGGGAGCTGTGTTTTAGCCAGGAAGATAAAATAAGAAGAGAGAGAGAGTGGCACCAGGGAAGGGAAAATGAAGGTGTGAAAATGGGGGAAAGAAACAAAATTATACAGAACAAGAAGGAGAGGAGGGCCAAACAAATAAATATACCGAGATATCTATAGGCAAACAAACAAAAACAAAGAAAGAAAGAGTGCATGGGTAGAAAATTTAAAAATGTAAGAACAATGCAAAACAGATGAAAAGACATAAAGGAAGGAAAGGAAGGAGGGCAAAACAGATGAAAAGACATAAAGGAAGGAAAGGAAGGAGGGAAGGCAATAAAGTGGATTAGGCTATATTTTATTATCAATACTCATAACTAGGCCATCCTATAAAATTATATAGCCTATTATTTTGTCTCACAGGAATGGTCGTGGAAACAAATCAGTGACAAACCCAGATAGGATATAATTAATATAAAAGACATCCTGAGTACAATTTACATACCGTATAGAAAAAGTACAGAGAGAGAGAGAGAGAGAGAGAGAGAGAGAGAGAGAGAGAGAGAGAGAGAGAGAGAGAGAGAATGTGTGTGTGTGTGTTACATATTTTATAGTGTAGATCGATAGCCTACACAGACCGCAACAGACATATAAAGAATATTTGATAGTTTGTTACATAAATATACAGACCACACACACATACAAACAACCAATACGAACCAAGAAATGGAGGAATAGAATGAGAGCAATCGACTATACAGTACTTAAGGGGAGAGTATACTTCTGATAGATTGGAGCACCTTAAATCCTCCAAAGTATGCCAATAAACAGACCCAGATGGACAAAAATAATGGTATCACGTTGTCTGGAATAGTTTCGAGGCATCATTATCTCCTTAACCTACAGCCTACTACTATACCTCGTGTGGCGATGAGATGCGGTTAAGGTGGTAATTTTTTTTTGGTACATTGGAGTGCCTTGATTCCTCCAAGTATGCCAGAAAACACACCCAGATAAAGAAAAATAATGGTATCCTGTTGCCTGGAATAATTTGAAGGAATCATAATCTTCACAAAATGTCAGAACTATATATACCCTCCCTTTAATATTTAGACAGGTGAGCCAATAATACAAAGCGTCGTCCTCCCTCAACACCACGACCACCACCAACGACCACCTCTCTAGCCTATTATGTGTCTATCGTTGCCTTCCTCCCACACACAACCCGTCACTCCCTCCCTCCCTCACTCACTAGGCTGGGCTACCCGACACAGGAAACAAACCATTACTGTCTTCAAGGTCCTTTGCAATACTTTCATTCATGTTCTATCCCTAATAATACTCTTGACTGTTTTTCCTATGGACATTGTATAGTTGATGTTTTTGTTTACGTTATATTGGCCTATATTGTTTGTTTGTTTGTTTGTTTTGGGCATTAGTGGGGTAGTTTTTCTATGGGATGGGATACTAAAAATATTTGATTAGATTATTGCCTAATGGGGAAATTTTAATAATTTTTGTGCTAGACCTGAAAGACTTTAATTACCATAAGGAAGGAGAGAGATGAACAGCAAGCACGAAAGAAAAAAAACTGTATAGAAGGGACTGATGAAGAAAGGAAGATAATTGGCTCCGGTCCAAAGGGGCGCCCAAACCCTTTAAAACACTGCCCACATGTCCCTTGTCACCAGAGAGAGAGAGAGAGAAAGAAAGAGAGAGGATTTTGATAATATAAGACATTAAATTGCTACAAACATGATAAAAAATATTATATCAACATGAGAAAGCTGAGAGCAACAGTAGGACACCTATTCTTGGCGCCTTACTGTGACGTCATGAGACCAAACACTGCTCTTGTCACGCACGGTACACACACACACACAGACACAGTATATACCTACGCATGCACACACATACACACACACACACACAGTATACACACACACATAACCTACATTCAGCATCACCTAGTAGACACTAATAGAAACCACGCACGTACATTATTTTTAACATTCAGCCACACCGCTCAAACACACACACACACACACAAACTGTAAACACATACGTACATGACTTCCGCTCAGAAACACACATACATAGCCTAGTCTACACGACCACAGCAACCACTCTCAACCCCCTCCTGCCGCTCCACTAGCCTAGCCTACTACACATTCACACACACACGCATTCCCACGGTGGCGCCCTCTCGGGGTACATCGTTGCAACTTACTACGTCGTCGACACACCAACACTATCATTACATATCAACATCAAACCCGCCTCATCAGACAACAAATAAGACGAAATAACCAACCAGCTCATATATTATCACATCACCACTCGTACATCACTACAACACGACACGTATTTATTACCACATCTTATTGTACATAATTATCATTTATACCTAGATGCATTTTCACTGAAGGCGAGTTGCATAAGTACTGTATATCATTATCATCGCGTGTTGTCGTGTACAAAATCAAACAAAACTAGCTAGACTACGAGAAGTGAGGTTAGGTGGTGGTTGTGTTAAATGATCATAACTCATCAACGGACGTGTTTGAGATATTTAAGGACTAGAAAACCATCAAATAGGTTTCTTGTTAGCAGTACCAAACGACCTCACCCATCACTACACACACACAACTGGCTGGAGCACTACTGCCAAAACACAGGCCACCAGAAGTCCAGAACAACGACCACCTTACACCTTAACAAAGTAAGTAAATGTGAAACTCATTATAGATTCGTATGAAGGCGCACTATATGTTGACAGTACAGTGCAGTGAGAAGGAAAGCTAAATGGGGATGTGTAGGATTTTTCGTACAACACAGTGAGGGAAAAAAATAGTGAGAAAAAAATAGCTTGTGTGTGTGGTTATCAGTAAAATACAGCGAGTATATAAAGCTATGTTGGTGTGTGTAGGGTTGTTAATTAATTTAGCTTACATGGCATAATATTTCACGGGGTATCCTAGCCTACATTTCAATATTTGGGCAAAGCCGCGACCCCAAGTACTGTACTGGCGCCCACTGTCGGTACTGCATCCTACTGTCACACCAAGCCTTCATAAATAAGCACGCATCATTTCGTTAATCGCACCCACATCAAAACATACTCCAAACGCTTGACCTTACACGACCTCTTATCAGTCTTGACCTAGATAAATGACCACGTGGGGGGAAGGGGGCATCAGAAGCATAAAACAGTGACCTCCCTCCACACACACACCCTAACTTGTAATCCCCACCCTTCTTGTTGCTGCCTGGCCCTTACTTCACTAGCTAGGCTAATATTAAACATATGAAGTTCGCCACTAATTGTTTGGCCATGCATGTGTACGGTTCTCACTGATTGAAATGACCAAACACCGTAGCCTACACCTTTTACAGTAGGCCTACCACAGTTTATGGGAATGCTTACTAGACTAGGAGGATTTGCTTAGTTGTAGACTACCGGTACTTACTGCATGAAAGGTTACGAAGACGATTATTCAAAAACGACTAGCTACCTCATAAAGCTGATTTTAACCATTGAATAATAATAATAATAATAAGTTGGTTAAAGCGTCTATCTATCATGAGCTCAGAGCCCGTATTTCTATCAACCAGTCTGCGCCAGTAGGCTAGACACAAACACACCGGCAGCATTAACCTTCCTTCCTACATACCAACACTCCTCTACCGTTCGCCTTGTGACACATGGCGGAACTATGTACAGTTAGGCTAGTTGTCTGCAATTTTAACGCCACCCGCTCATCCCTAAGCTCTAAACAATCTATGATGTTTAAAATCAGTTGGAGTAACCCGTTTCTTCATGTGTATTTTGATGATGACAAAACTATGTACACTTTTCTTTATTTTTTGAAAGATATTATATTAAGTTTAAGAGTTCTTGATATAAAATTTAGGAAGGGATGAATGTTTTGCAGGGACCTGTACAGCCTCGACCTAAAAAAAACTGCTACAAGTCTTCTTTTATTCAATAATAAATGAGTCCCAACGAAAAGCCTACAGCCAGGTACAATCTGACAATGATGCACGTACCCCACCCCGGTTCAGTTACTCGCAGTTTTAGCTGGTTAACTCTGGAGTAGAAAGAAGGGATATCTTACAGCAGATATTAGATCGACCAATCACAATCACTGTAAGATAAACCTGCTTAGTACTCCAGATTTTACCAGCTAAAACTGCGAGTAACACAGCGAGGGTGGGGTACGTGCATCATTGACAGACTGTACGACAAAGATAGCGATTGCAATTAGCTCAGTACTTTGGCAAACATTTAAAAAAATCACAATTTAATCTGGAAGCAAATGTCTGACCGCCACTATACCTAGCCTATAATTATAAGCTTAGAATGAGTGAGATATTCAGTCAGTCAACCCCCCGAAGAACAAGGGCTATATATGGTCGAAAAGGTCAAGTCTCTCTTGTCATACAGTAACTCATGTAGAACTTATAGTGAATCTGATATACTGACCCATGCAAATGTTACTAATAAAACACACACACACACGCCTTGGTAACAGTCACTTTGCACTCTACACAATGATAAAGATAGCCAAGGTCATTCCAGCAATTTCCTTCATGGAGCTCCATGACTCAACTAAATGTTACTGTGTGTCTTAATTGTGTGATATTGCTGTAAGGGCCTGTTATATAGTGTGGATGTTACTGATTCCTCCACACATTGTCAAAACACAGTACATATAACGAGGGAGTCTGTTTCAATGTGTACCTAGGTGGAATCACTAGACTCCATTTCCCCCCCGACAACAACACAGTTCCCGTAGCCTAGCATAGGCTAATTACGAAGCGAGGTCCCTTAGCCTAATTACGAGGTGCAGCAGCAACAGTTTACATCACGGGTACATACATATACGAGTAGCTAATTGTATGACTCACAATGACGCATACAAGCAAGGAGGTTTACTGAGACGCACCTATTATTATTACACAGTGTAGCCTACTACATGCACGGTCACATCTCCTGATCACTCCTGTTGAATGGTTTACTTTTACATGGACACTGAGAGGAAATGATAAAAGTATTTTCACGGGTTGACAATGATCGGGTTGAAAGGACGGCAAATCGTTAGGCTACTGCACATTACACCAAGAAACATTTCGCCTCAGTATAGCCTAGCTCCTGATATAGTTTGAACTATTGAGTAGGCTAACTTGAAATACTCTATGCCGCCTACATTAATTAAAGGGCCTGTAATAACACTAGAAGCACATCTAGGCCTGTAGTAAAGTGTGCATTATATCCATAAGTACCGTACAAATAAAAATGTTTCACACACACACACGGTGACACCACATCATGCGTTTAAGTGAGCCAACTGGTGACATCCTCCCTCCCTCCCTTTCTCTCTCCGTATGTGACTATGTAGGCTACTGCTTTCTCTCTCTTTCTCTCTCTCTCTTTGTATGTGACTATGTACTGCATGCTTGCTCTCTCTCTCTCTCTATCTCTCTCTCTCTCTCCGTATGTGACTGTGTACTGCTTGCAATACTGTTGGCAGTATTTTTACAGCTTTGGAAGTTTGGTGACCATTCTGATCCAAGCCACTCATTTTCAATTTTTCGTCTGGACCTCCTCCTCTTCCCCCTCCTTATTGTTTTTTTTTTCTCTCTCTCTCTCTCTCTCTCTCTCTCTCTCTCTCTGTGTGTGTGTGTGTATGTGTGATACACATTAGATTAGACATTTGAGTCACGATACCGATAATAAAATATGGTTAAATCGTGAAGTCCTGTCCTGATAAGTCTGTGTTCGATCCTCTTATTTTCAGAGTAGATAAAATACATGTAACCGGCCAATACACTTGAAAATAAATAGGCTAAAGACATTAATCCAAAGCTAAATAATATGTGAATATGTGAACATGGCGACGTAACAATATAAAACACATCTTCAAAGACTGCGAACTTCTACTTAACAATTTCTTTATGTGTTATATACACAATTTTGACCTGCCCCAGTATAGCCTCAGTTTTTGCCCCTGTTTAAAACCGAATTGGGTTGGTTAGATTAGGTTATATAAATTAAAGATTATTCCCTCCCATAGACCTAATTATGGTAAACAAAAATAATGTAACTCACAATTTGTAGACTATGGATTAGGTACTGAAAAAGAAAAGTTGACAAGAATCAGAAATACCAAACTGATTTGTGCAAAAATTTCACAAATATTGATCCAGATTAGGTTAGATTTGGTGAGGCTAATTCTAGAATGGTAAGTGTCATTACTATGGTCAAGTTTAGTCCTGGTATATAGTTTGCCAAGTTTAGGTTTCAGCAGTAGCCTAGTCTGTCTGCTGTGGTCCATATTTGATTAGGTTAGGTCAGGCCATAGTGCTAATTTTGGCAAAGATTGTCATTAGGCCTAATCTTATATTTATACTTGCTGACAATTTGAAAAAAAGTAGCAAAATTATATCTGTCCTTATAATCAGAAAATTTCCCAAAATGAGCAAGAATAAAAGTTGCAAAAAATATAAAAGGACCTGTTCTATGAAAAAGTATGGTACCGTATTAAATGTTTCTTTGTTTTCAACAATTTACTGCTTTACATACTATACATATTTTTATATTTCTAATAATTTTCATCATAATAATGGGAGGAAATAACCTTTAACCAAACTCAAACCACCACCAAAACAAGCCTTTAATTAAGACAGGAGCAATTTCTTTAGTAACAGTAGGATTAGGTCTGGTCAGGTTAGATTAGGTTAGGTCTGGTCAGGTTAGTTGAAGTCTTCAAGGTTAGATTAGGTTAGGTCTGGTCAGCTTAGATTAGGTTAGGTCTGGTCAGGTAAGTTGAGGTCTTCAGGTTATTTCCTTCCACAACTTATGCTAACAAATGAATACACACACACACACACACACACATGTTCGTAATTCATAATACATACCTTTGAAGTTTGAAGCCAGCGAGGGGTGCAAAATTTGGGTAAATATTGAAAGAATGGCGAAAGAATTACCATTATTGCGTACGGTTTTTCTACCTTCATTACCCACTTATTTAGATCATTCTAAGACTATTTTCCTTTAGCCATAATACAGATAAATACACTCGTGTTTCACTTATTGAGGATGCTCTAGCGAACGAACTAACTAACTAACATAACACACACACACACACCGACACACACACACATTACCATTACTTGTACAGCCACAATCAAAATTACTAACACCGATACTTTCCTTCCAGTGTAGTAAATAATATTTTAGTAATAAAAAACACGTGTATGATTTTGCAGCACCTTATAATAAAAATAATCCATTATTTGATATGGTTCTGAGTGTAGTATATACTGAATCTTTATTCTTCGTATTACAGAACAAGCATGAGATTTTGAAGCACCTCATAATAATAATAATAATTATTATTATTATTATTATAATTGCTCGATTACGTCATTTCGTATTTCGTTATTATACCGATTTATTTGCAAGATTATTATCATTATTTTGATTGTGGATGTATATTCTGGGTTCTATAATTATCTACTAATGCACTAAAACTCGATTAATCACTGGAAATAGCACACACTTGAGTGACTTTTAGTAAGTGATCCAACCACGCACACCACACACTCAGGAGAAAAATAAATAAATAAACTGAATCAGTGTTGCCAGGTCTGCTTGACAAAATATCCCTAACTTTACCTTTAGAATTTCCCTTTTTACCTTAATGATTCCTTGTTTATTCTTGAAGAAAGTCGTATTTTTACTATCTCCTTGATATTTCGTCTGGTCGAAGTTTCCCCATTTACTCTTGAACAATCTGGATTTAATTTTCCTCATTGGTACTTCTAGAGAAAATATCCCATTCTTGTCAACACTGAATAACAACAACACCGGGTCGTCGTTGATGTTGTTGGTACGATTTTCAACGGGGCAGCTTCTGGGCAACTAAAAATACATATACATACATATATACATATATCCTGGCCGTGAAGGAACCTTGATGTGACATAATCGAAAAAATGAACGAACCATTTGGTGTGTACTTGTTGGTAAATCTGAAGCAAATGAATCCTCCAAACTATTATTCCAAGCAACAGATTGCCATTATTTTTGCTCTTCTGGTCCTGCTGTTTCCTGGCATACTTTGGAGGAATCAAGGTACTCCAATGTACTAAAAAAGAATTATTACCACCTTAACATGGAAGAGTATTTTAAGGGATAAGGACGTGGAGCGAAGTAATTGGTGGTGAGGTAAAAAATAATGTTCATTAGCCTTAACTCTCAGATGAGCTCTTAGGTATAAAGGACGCCAGAATTAGTCTAACACTTTCAGAGCATCCTTCATTATTTAGATTAAAATATAACTGAGAGCACTAATTCAACCATCAGCTTTGTCTGGATACTACAATATAGCTATATATTTTTACATTTTATAGCCTACTGCAGTCCGCTGCCACTAGTCAAATCCAGTTCTAAAGTCATATGGTAATCTATGTTATTATCATTATTATTGTTATTATTATTATTATTATTATTATTATTATTATTTCGGTGCTGTTATTTTTTTTTCTTGGTTTACGTTGCACTCCTAAAAAGGTTTTCCTCCTTTGCTTACGTTACAGTTGATAATATAGCCTTGCAGGGTTCAAATGAGAGTACAAGGACGTAGTCAGCTATGCATGTGATATTGTTTATGTCGTCCTCTGAGAAAAGCCATGACCTCCTTACTTACACACACACACACACACACACACTAGGTCATAAACAACATAGGAATAGTCTATGCATGATGAAGGATGAATGAGGTCTGGCCTTCCTTCCTTCCTAGCTAACTCTCCTCATTCTATTCTTTCACTTTTGTCTGTCCTGTTTCCTTCGTGTTTGCTGTCCATCCTCTCTATTTATTACCTTCTCCCTTTTCCTACAGGGTCGTTCAGGTTTAGAGAGTTTTTTTCTTATCCTCACATCAATTATTATTTTCTCCCTTCTCCTCTCTCTCTCTCTCTCTCTCTCTCTCTCTCTCTCTCTCTCTCTCTCTCTCTCTCTCCAAGGGCCACACACACTAATGCTAACTAAGAAATGAGGACGTCTTATCCGAACTGTCCATCATTCCTTCACGATCAGAGGGGAGGTCAGCAACAGTCTCTCTCTCTCTCTCTCTCTCTCTCTCTCTCTCTCTCTCTCTCTCTCTCTCTCTCTCTGTCAAATGTTATCTGTTATCTCTCTCTCTATATTTCTCTCTGTCAAATGTTTTCTGTTATCTCTCTCTCTATTTCTCTCTGTAAATTGTTATCTGGTTTTTCTCTCTCTCTCTCTCTCTCTCTCTCTCTCTCTCTCTCTCTCTCTCTCTCTCTCTCTCTCTCTCTCTCTCTCTCTCTCTCTCTCTCTCTCTCTGTTAAATGTTTACAGTTATTTTTGGCATGAATGGAATAGCTTTCAATCTTACTTACTTCATCATCACATACTCATTTCAACGTCGACAAGGTGAAAAAAAAAAAAAAAGCAAAACACACACAGTCACACACACACATAATGACAGACGAAAGAAAAGATACATACATCTTCTTTTCGTCTGCCATTGTGAGTTTTATTTCTTCACCAACTTTCTTACTTTCTTCACTATTTAGTTGTATCTCTCCAAAGAAAAAAAACATTCACTTGGATGTGTAAATAAGAGTATAAGTTTATAATTATTATGACGTGAGAATCAATGCAATTCAATTTGTCATTAGCAGAATCACTTTTAAGGGGGTGTGGAAGTAGGGGACAGGCTTGAGGGGGGGGTTTTGTGGGGTGCAGGAGTAGGGGACAGGCTTGGGGGGGGGGATTTTGGGGGGTGCAGGAGTAGGGGACAGGCTTGGGGGGAGGGGGGTACGAAAGTAGTGGTACAGACTTAGGGAGAGGTGCAGAAATAGGGGACATGCTTTCTACCCACCCCAAGCCTGTCCCCCTATTCCTGCACCCCCCAGTCCCCCCTCAAGCCTGTCCCCTACTCCAACACACCCTTAATTCATGTGTGTATCCCCCCCCCCAAGCCTGTCCCCCTATTTCCACACCCCCTTAACAAAAATAATGTTGGTCCGTAACATGGGGAGAAAAATGAGTCCTTCAAATATTACCACGAAACACCACCTATAGGGAAGGAGCTTGTTTCGTGGCATGGTCAGGAGGAATCAGAAGGCTCCAATTTCATACACGATCACCGGGTCCTAATTATTAACACTTATTTTATATACATAGGCTCTCAAAAATTAATGTATGTACAGTCGTGGTCAATAATAATCATCCACATGTGGGCAACTTTAACCATTTACCGTCTAATGTTTTCATGTTCAAATAATAATTATAATGTTTTAAGTAGTGTGTAGCTGATTCATGTATTAAATTAAACGATGGTACTTATTAACCTATTTATTGGAAAGTTTATCAGCTAAGGATCTGCAGAGGGAAGCTGTCAAAATCTTACGTGAGATATTAATAAATTACTCTTATATGGATGATTATTATTGACCATAACTATACTTGTGTTATGGATTAATTAAAAACAAAATAATGCTGCTATACGATATAATTACAACGCTACAGGAAAAGTCTCGTTGTTTATAAATTATACGATATAATAATAATAACAATAATAATAATAATAATAATAATAATAATAATAATAATAATAATAATAATAACAATAATAATAATAATAATAATAATAATAATAATAATGATAATAATAATAATAATAATAATAATAATAATAATAATAATAATAATAATAATAATAATAATAATAATAATAATAATAATAATAATAACAATAACAATAATAATAACAATAATAATAATAATAATAATAATAATAATAATAATCATAATAATTATAATAACAATAACAATAACAATAATAATAATAATAATAATAATAATAATAATAATAAAAGTTATATATACGGAGACGAATAAATACACACACACAGTGATAATAATAATTGTGCTCTGTAATAATGTATAGTGACTCAAGCATCACAAAGTACTGTGTCACTTGAAAACAATACAATGTTGAGTTAGACATGACTCGTGACTTGTTGTTGTTAGTCAGTGAAAGTAGAACAAGGATTACACACACACACACACACAAGAGATGGAATTTAAAACACAACAAACACGAGGGGTCTATAAAACTAATCTCTCTCTCTCTCTCTCTCTCTCTCTCTCTCTCTCTCTCTCTCTCTCTCTCTCTCTCTCTCTGTAGGAAAATATATTAAAGAGATGGAAATTAAAAACACTACACAAGGACTCTCTAAAAAAAAAAAGTTAATCCTCTCAGTAATGAAGTACAGTAAAATTAATGAAGATATAATTATATTTACGTAACTTACTGTATGTATACATGTAAAAGAAATGCCTAATCACACACACAGACATAAATATACAGTATACATATCAGAGGTAAGGGGGTAATACACTTTTAAGGGGGTGCGGGAATAGGGGGACAGGCTTGGGGGGTTTAGGGGGTACGGTTTTTGGGGGGGGGAGTGCGGGAGTAGAGGGATATATAGGCTTGGGAGGATGGGGGTTAGGAGGGTGCGGGAATAGGGGACAGGCTTTCTACCTCCCCCAATGCCCGCACCCCCCCACCCCCCCAAGCCTGTCCCCTACTCCCACACCCCCTTAATTCCTCCAAAGTATGTCAGGAAACAGGACCTATGAATGAATACAATAATAACTTGTGTAGCTATGGATTCACTTTTTTGTTATGATTCGTAACTTAATTGTGTAGCTATTTATTTCATTCATCTTGTTATGATTTGTAACTTGTGTAGCTATGGATTCACTTTTTTGTTATGATTTGTAACTTGTGTAGCTATTTATTTCATTCATGTTGTTATGATTTGTAACTTGTGTAGCTATGGATTCACTTTTTTGTTATGATTCGTAACTTGTGTAGCTATTGTAACTTGTGTAGCTATTAATTCACTTTTTTGTTATGATTTGTAACTTGTGTAGCTATTTATTTATTCATTCATTCATCTTCTTACAGTGGCACAAGTCATGGACACAGTTTCATCGGGGGAGGTAATGAGACGAGATCAGAACAACCAACACGACATACTGCAGACGGAGAATGTGAGTCGGGAACAAACAGGACGAGGACTTGTAATATTAGATCACGATGGTGGTGGTGATGGTGATGAACGTGACAACAAGGACGGAGAGGGAGTTGGAAAGGAAATAAGTGATGATGAAAAGAGGAATATCGAGTTCACATGCCAAGGACAGATGATGCAGGAGGAGAGGCGAGAGGATGAAGAGGTGAAACAGCAAGTTAAACAGACAAGTAAACAAATGAGGGAGTTGGATCTAAACAAGGATAAAAATGTACAACAGCAGAAGAAGGAAGTGATCCACGAAGAAACGGAGGATAAGAAAATGGTGGAGCGACGAGATGAGGGAAAGATTGAGCAAGTAAGAGAGAAACTAGAGGGACAAGTAACAGAGACACCTGAGGAACAAGTAAGAGAGACGTCAGAGCAGCAGCAACAACAACTACCCACATATCAGGTGGAGGAGGAGGAAGTCAGGTTGGCTCTACAGAAGGACCAAGGCACTGATGCTCATTTGGAGTCGTGGACATGCGAGAACTTCACTAAGCAAGGCGATCACTTCATGAGTTGCATCCGTCGCCTCACCATCACCTTCACCCTCGCCGGCAACACTCACCAGACCTCCTACGTAGTCAAGACCAAACAAAAGGTCTTTGGTGGCTGCTTCGACGACTTACTGGACGTGGCGTTCCAGAAGGAGTGTTTGGTGTACGAGACGTTGGTTCCTGCACTCAACGCCGAGCTTAGAGAAGGTCACCTTGAGCACATCAGACTACCAAGATGTTATTTCCATTGTCTGAAAGAAGGCAGGCAAATTATTATATTGGAAGACCTCAGTCGCTGTGGCTTTAAGATGCCTACCCACTCACTTGGTCTAGACGCTGTACATGCCAGATTGGTGGTGCAAGAGTTAGGTAGACTACATGCCTCCTCACTTCTGTATCAAGCCACCCTCCCTAACCATTGCCTGGCTCTCAAATACCCGGTGCTTCAGAAAGACTGGCACAACTACTCCGAGAGAGCCGGGGATGAGCTGGGGGTTATAATGAAGAGCGACTTGTTGACTGTGGCTGCTTTGGCGGAGATGTCAGGACGGCCTAAAGACGAGGTGATGTGGCTGAGGGACCTAGCCACCAGGACCCTACAAGTGTTCACACGCCAGCTGGCCACTGAACCACCCTTCGCTGTTTTCTGCCACGGTGACTGCTGGACCAACAACGCACTCTTCAGGTATGGTACTGTACTAAGCTGGTAATCAACACTGTCATTCACCCATTATTGGAAGTTTTGTTCTTTTGGTACAGAAACGATCATAAAGTTAGGCATTTTCATAAGTACACTCCTAAGTAAATGTTGTACAGAGGTTGCAAAATGAGTCTTGTAAAATAGTGTATATTACAGACATTCATATAAAAACACAATCATCCCAGACAACATTCCCACTGTATGGATATAATAGAGTCGCCTTTATTGCTTATTATAGTGTCTATTGTCATTAGGTTGATTGGATATCTGGTGTTTGTTTACATAAAAGACTTATAACTGCAATAATTAAGACCATTTCTGCTAAATCACACTGTAAAGACACACCAATCCTAATACCAAAACTTCACTACTTAATTAGGCAAAAAATGATCATTTCATTTTGAGAGACAAATTTCCTCTTGTAGTGACTTTGATGACAGCGGTGTGATGTTTGCAGGTATGACAATGATGGTGTGCCTGTAGAGGTGAAGCTACTTGACCTACAGATGTCCAGGCGTGGCTCTGTGGCCCTGGACCTTATAACCCTTATGTACACCAGTCTGAGTGGTCAAGAGAGGAGAGCCTCCTTAACCTCCCTTCTTCACGAATACTATGTTTCCTTTTCCCGAGTGATGGAGGCCAGAGGTGTCCCAGTTCCCTTCACTTTGGAACAACTAGAGGCCGAGTACCGTGAGAAAAGTCTGTTTGGACTTCTGATGGGCAGTGACTATCTGCCGGTAGTAATGGTGAAGTCAGAGGACGTGACTGACTATAGTCTGGTGAAAGACGGTGAGGAGGTTCTCATGAAGGACAGACTGGATAAGTTACCAGGCATCATTCAACGGAACCCTCACCTCGTCACACTTCTCCTCGACCTTCTCAATGACATGGCTCACCTGGGTATTCTTGAAGCTGACCAGACGACACACGTGTGAAAACCAAACTCAATGGCAGCAACACTAGTATCACCATTTAATTAAAAGATTGTAATCACCGTCTACTCAATACGACTTTACGGGATATGTTTACTGAACTACATAAAGTCACAGATTTTATATTACTTCTATCTGGTTAACTCCAGAATGAAACCCAATGACTACTTATATTAATGTTTATTTAGCATGTGACTGCATGGCATCTCTATATAACACTAAGTTAACACTGCTGGTATAGAATTATTTCCCTGGTGAGTATGTAGCGGCATGAGCCTATATGTTATAAATTATGTATGCCATTGAACATAATATATTCCAGGTTGGATATAAGAAATTCATATGCAATGTAATAAAGACATATGTAACAAGTATACTATTAATAGTTTGGTGTAAATTTATACTGAGGACCATTTTAATTCACAAAGTATTACAGTGTTGAAGAGGTTGCATGAATTATTTTACCTTGTTAATTGTTATTTGATATAAAAATAGTTTTGAATAAAAAATATCCATGTCTATTACTTAAAGCCTATTGCAGGATATCACGGAAATGAGTGAAAAAACGACACAAATCACTGGATACAAATCATAAATAAACAACGGAACATAAAATACTAAACACTCACTGAGCATCATGGGTTACAGTAATACAGGGGGTATTAATTCTCTACTCACTGTATATAATTTTATAGGTATTGTTCTGCTGACTGATTCACGTATGAGCCATATACAGTAGACTAATCTTACTAGAAAAGTTTGTTGTTAAGAAAATACTATAGTGAATTTTCTAGTTGCTACCATGGATCTTTGATATCACAATACGAATTCCTGAGGCCGACTGTACATCATTATAAGTGTAACAACAACAACAACAAGACATCATTCGAGGGCAACACCGCCCCTTAAACAGCAACTGTGCACTCGTGATACGCAATTTCTGACTAGAGACGAACGGCAAGCACCACACACACACACACACACACACACACATATACCCTGCATTCGAACTCAGCCTCTATAGGTGTACTGGGTGGGGAAATTAGCAATACCAGGCGATTCAAAGCTTTCTGCTCATCACACTCAGGTCAGAAATTATGTATCACGAGTGTACATTAGAGCGACTTTGCCCAAAAGTTAATAATTTTGTGTTCTGATGAATATCTATCTATCAATAGAAAAAAAAATGAACATCATACGGCTAAACCTGTGGACGCTAGACTGTTAACAAACACACGAACAAATAAATAAATAAATAAATAAATATCCGGCACCGAAAACAATACACCGCCCCCTTCGGATCGGGGCGGTGTAACAACAACAACAACAACAACACATGCTAGCGTCCTCTCTCTCACCACAACCAACCAACCAACCAACCCCCCATGAACTAACTAACAACAAATTGCCTTCTGGGTTGGTTGGTGTGAACGACCTTAACTTCTGCCTGCATGTGACTCAACTAAATATTAATACTTCAAGGGGTTTGATTCTGTCGTTGGTGATTAATTAGTTTGCAAGGTCTCTGCTGTTGTTGATTGATTCCTCCAAACTATGTCACGAAACCAACCAACCAACCAACCACGATCCTTAATTAACTCCTACATGTGACTTCGACTAAAAATAAATACTTAATAAGGGTGATTATGTTTCATGGCATATTATGGAGGAATCAAGGCACTCCAATTATGTACCAAACTTCTGTCCCATTAAGCGACCACCCTAGTAGCTATCAATTACATTATAAATAAGACTGAAACTTGATAATGAGATGCCGCCCCCACTTTCCCACTTTACACTGGACACTGACCCAGAGGAGTACCGCTAAATTCATGTAAACCAAACCATGCACTTGAAGGGAGATAAGGGACTGTTTATTTGGCGCCAGATATAAACCTTTAACCTCATGCACCCGAGCCACCATACAATAAGGTAATGTCATGTCATGTATGTACAGCCACAGTCTAATATCCACCCACACTTTCCTTCCATCGTAGTAGTAAATATCTTGGTTATAAAGAACAATACGTGTATGATTTTGTACCACCTCATAATGATAATAATAATAATTGAGGGGGTTGAGTTGATGTTACTAAGGTGTTGTTGTATGATTATATTTTGATATGAGACCGATTTATTTGCACGATGGAAGTATACTCTAGCTCCCTTTAATATACCAAGCTACACTTAAAGTAAATACAAAGTTGAAAAATATACTAGTACAACATTATCTTGTATACCCATCTGTAATAAAAACACACACTTCATAATTATAAATGTCCCGTATCTCAGGAAAAGTGGGAGTTGAATTTCACGGCGCATCCTTTGCTATTCCTAAACACAGTTATCAAAAAAATATGCAAATACGAGAGGGTCATTATGATAAGCTGGTTGGCAACAGGAACATTTCAACCCCCTCTTACATCTACTTGTGCTCCCCCCTTCTCTCTCTCTCTCTCTCTCTCTCTCTCTCTCTCTCTCCTCTCTCTCTCTCTCTCTCTCTCTCTTAGACATGGAATTGGGAGGCAACAGAGACCTTCGATTGGGAAAAACAAAAGACTGTCCATATCGAGTCCTGAAGGAACTCTAATGCTTAAAATCTCATGAAATCTTGTATCTTCTTTGACAATTCATCATTCCCTTACCTCAATATCCTTCTAAACACATCCCTTCCACCCTCACACTAACCATCCCTATCTCATCATCATCATCCCCTTTCTCCTTCCAATACAACACAAGCGACACACAACAACACAACCCCTTCCAGATCATATATAACAACACCACTACCTTACCTTCCCACACGTGTTGTTGCTCAGCAGACTCGTGTCCAAACCTCAACTCGATGGAGGAAGAAGTTTGGAGACGAACGACTAGGAGAAGGGGACGGGCCAAGCTAGTGATGGGACTGAACACACGATTAATTAAAGCTTCTCAACGTGAGAAATTTAGAAGCGACATATTTGTGGAGGTCCAGGCAGGTGTTGAGGCGAGACAGGACTGGTGGGAGGAACAGATTGGAAAGGTGGTTGTGGTGGTGGTGGTGGTGGTTGTGTGGTAGTAAAGGTATGAGACGGGGTACATATTCACGACCAGTATCTCTCCTGCTCGAAATATTGCATGATGAACCATTTATTTATGACCCATAATTATGTTCTCTACTATTAACTTTTCTTTGCCGGACCAGTTATACTCTGATATTTTCTTTGCCATATTATTTACATATTATTTACATATTTATACAGAGTAGTTGACAGTAACGTTCTATTCTTGTCCCATAAGAGAGAGAGAGAGAGAGAGAGAGAGAGAGAGAGAGAGAGAGAGAGAGAGAGAGAGAGAGAGAGAGAGAGAGAGAGAGAGAGAGAAAGAGAGAAAGAAAGAGAGAGAGTATATATATAATTTTATGTAAGTGACAGGAAACGAGCGTGTGTGTGTGTGTGTGTGTGTGTGTTGGGTTCGTACTATTCCTATCGTTGACTGACGTGTTATCGTTGACTATACTTTTTTAATCCAGACTTCAGCAGATTTTTGTGGTGAAAGTTTTAGTACAAATCCCTTTACACCCTGGTACACTCAGCACTGGTTCACTCATTTTTATACTGCATTTCTATAATGAGTATATTATATCCTTGAAGTTACACAGGAAGAGTTTTTTTTTATTTAATTAAGGAAACAGTAGTTGTTATCCAATTGTAAACCAGAAGACGCCCGCAGTGGTACTCATAGTGGATCTGTTTGGTGGCACAGTCAGGAGGAATCAGCCAGAGATCTTCCAAGTCACTAATGTTGCTGTATAACAATGATAACATGACAGACGACTGAGTGTCTCCCCGTCCATCATGCCATGTAGGTCACCGGTCTCCTCTCAGTGTCACCAGCCAGCCAGCCAGGACGTGTTATGTAAAGCACTTGTGGAGGACATCCTAAAAATCAATAAACATTCCATGCATCTCTAATCTTCATCAGACCAATACACACACTTGCTATGTGTTTTAGGGTTCCAAGAACACACTTAGAGCCGTAGTCTGTGTTTTGAAGTACCAATGTATACAATAGGATTTGTTTCGTATGTACTGTACACCACCTTAGCGATACCCGAAGCCAGTGGTGAGTATAGTGTTGAATAAGTACATACTGTATACATACTTCACTTTAGGGGTAGCCAGACTCCAGACAAGGTAAGTAAGTAGTGAGTGGTCCACAAGGCCAAGGAAATATTATATTCCCTCGACCTTGGTGGTCAGTCTGTGTGGAAATGGTGAGGGAAGAACACCTGCCACCATCCAAAGAAAGAGATACAGTACACTGGGACACACCAAAATCTAAGAATATACTTAGATTTGGGGACACACTTGCCGTCGCCCGTCAGGCCCGTCTCTAGTGGCGCCTTTTTGTCGGTCATCGGATACCAAGATTGCCTGGGTGAAACCAAGATTTGGTGTACGGTATTATTTATGTCGGTCAAAGGGATACGAAGACGAGCCAAGCCTACAGCCGCTGAAACCAACACCTTCTTCGTATCCAAGTAAGCAAGGTCCAGAGCAGTGATTGGAGCAGCTTACCTGTTCTTGGGAAATGTAAATAATGCAAATGGCATTATAATATATAAAATTATGAATTTTAAGTGCAACAAGCTGTAAAATAAAGCCAGTTCAGCACAAAATAGGCTTTCATCAAACTAATTGCAGTTTAGAGACGTACATTATACTTTCATTACTGAAGATATACCAAAGTAATGTAATTGCATATAACAATATTGTAGGTTTATACTGATTACTGATTTTCCTTATGTATACTGTGTGTGTGTATGTCAAAAACTAGATAGTAGATAAATAGCTCCCCTCCCCACCCCTCTGTCCCCTGCCGTCCCTCACCTAGCTCCCCCCCTCCCTCTGTCCCCAACCCTCCCTCACATAGACCCCCCCTCTCTCCCCAATCCTCCTCCTCATAGCTCCCCCACCCCCACCCACCCCTCACATAGCGCCTTCTTATCCCCCCTCACATAGCTCCCCCTTTCCCCCCACTCACATTGGTCCTCCTTGTGCCCTTAGCGTCCCTTTCCTCCCCCCCCCCCCACCCTCACATAGCACCCCCTTATCCCCCTTACTACCCCCTCTGCTCTGCCCTACATGGTGTTGTCTGGTGCCTGGTGTTGAGTTGCTGAGTGAGTGAGTGAGTGACGTGGTTAAGGGAAAGACACCGCTGTTCCATCTCCCTCGGCACCTCCTCCTCCTCCTATACAGTTACGTACAGTACATACAGTATAGTGGCGCCTGGGGAACGCTACACACACATACACTTACTTCCCTATCTTGCCTTCATTCTCTGTGTGTGATAAAGTTGTTTTGTACGTCTTGCGGCGAAATGTGTTTGTTTGTTTCTTTGACTTCTGAAGGTTCAAAGCTGTACGGGTTTGTAAGGGGACGTCTTGTGTGGGTAATTCTGCCAGGAGCAACTAATGAATCCTCCAAACTATTCCAAACAACAGAACACCATTATTTTTGCCCTTCTGGTCCTGTTTCCTAGCATACTTTGGAAGAATCAAGGTACTTTAATAATGCACCAAAAACAAATTACCACCTTAACTTCAACTACAGCAAAAATCTGATATAATTTATACACTGGGGGTCAGTATATAATTGTGTCCTGGTCTGAGGCAAAGGTTGGTAGAGATTCATTCATATTGTGTCTCTGATCAGGATAGAATTATTATTGACCCGCCGACTGTACACACACAATCAAATATCCACCGACACTTTCCTTGAATCGTAGTAAATATCTTGGTAATAAAGAACAACGTTACGTGTATGATTTTGTAGCACCTCATAATAATAATAATTGATGGGGTTGAGTTGACGTAAAGTGTTGAAAGATTATAGTTTGATATGATACTGATATATTGGCACGATGGAAGGAAAGTGTCGGTGGTTATTTGATTGTGGCTGTACAGTACATGAAACAGGTTCAAACAATGAAATAATATCTTGGTGAAACTTCTATAGTATACCGATGTCACTTTAATACCAGTTGCTTCAACTTTCTGTCCCCTGCACATGTCTTACCTCTTTCCCCTCTCTTCCACACTCCCTCTATCCACTCTCTTCCACACTCCCTCTATCCACTCTCTTCCACGCTCCCTCCTTCCTTCCACTCTCTTCCACACTCCTTCCTTCCACTCTCTTCCACACTCCCTCCTTCCTTCCACTCTCTTCCACACTCCCTCTATCCCCTCCCAATGTAACCACGGCTCCACCTGACCTGCCCTGACCTCTATCGTACTCTCTTGATAACCTCCACTGACCTCTTGAAAGTAGTAAGCATCCTATACTCTCATTCAGGTTACCTAATTTGGAACACAGAGAAAGGGAACGAGAATTTATTATTATATATAACTATTCACCCAACCCCAATCTGATAATAATCGAGCTAACAAATTTAAGAAGGACGTGAAGTAAACTTGTTAGTAAAGGAAGAATATTATTATTTAGTATGGCTAGTGAGTGTCCAAAGATGTGTTGTTGTTGTTGTTGTTGTTGTCGGTTTCACTTGCCATTTTATTCAGTGTTACCATGCAGGTGTTTTCATATTCAGGGAATCTCCAATGCCTCAGGATTTTTTTTTTTTTTTTTTAGTTTGATTTTTAGTTGGGGGTTGGTGGATGCACGAGTATAGTATATCAGACTCATGGCTTTAATGTTCCTATCATCAGATAATGTCACAGACCAATAATTCTAGTTTTATCTATAAAGCTGAAGTATTAAACGTCAGTACAACAACAATTAGGGGAATATAACACTTCATTCCGCCACAACCATAACCACCACCACCACCACCACCACCATCAACCATTACCACAACAAACAATGACCACTTCCTTCCACAACCACTATGACCACAACCACCACCACCACCACCATCAATAACATACACTACCACCATTACCACAACAAACAAACAATGAACACCCCTTCCACAACCACCACCACCACCACCACCACCACCATCAATACCATACACTACAAACAACAACCATTTCCTTCCACAACCATGCACTACGACCACTTCTTAAACGGTCACCTCTCTTCTCCAACACACCCACAAACACACACAACTGCAGCCTTCACTACTCTCATTATTATAAGTACCATTAAGCTACATCATATCGACATACATGGGGGGGGGGGGGGAGGGGAAGAAGGAGGAGGTAGTGGGGGGGAGAAGGAGTTGAGGGAGATTGTCAGAAAGAGTATTGCTTATCTCTCTCTCTCTCTCTCTCTCTCTCTCTCTCTCTCTACACTATGATGGCTTGTCCTCCTCAGTAACCATCATGCATGTAAGACAAACCTTTTCCTCCCCCAGTCCTAACACCCAACAGCAAGTATATAATAAGAGTTAATTCCATGTTTACACACAGAGTCACTTAAGGACCCTGTGATCGTGTATAAACAAACTGATGCTTCTGATTCCTCCTGACCATGCCACGAAACAAGCTCCTTCCCTATATAGGTGGTGTTTCTGGCAATATTTGGAGAACTCATATAACTCCATTTTCTGTCTGCATAACAAAAAAACAGGGTCCTTAACGTTATGATCCATTAAACAAGATGAGTGAACACTTAATGAAGGGCTCTAATTCTATCAACGGGGTGAGAGGCAGTCGAAAAAACAAAATGGGAGATTTTTTTTTTTGTGTGTGTGAATTGGAGGTCTGTGATTCCTCCAAACTAGTAATTATATCCCTGTAGTACCATGAAGGGCGTCTGTTCCTGTCATAGTTAGTAGGAAGAAGCAGTAAGTAACGTTCCAATATCCACCCACATTTTCCTTCTATCGTAGTAACTATCTTGGTATTAAATTAAAAATCAACACGTGTATGATTTTGCAGCACTCATAATAATAATAATAATAATTGAGGGGGTTGAGTTGACATAAAGTGTGGTTGTATGATTGTATTTGATATGATACTGATTTATTTGCATGACGGAAGGAAAGTGTTGCGTGGATATTTGATTGTGGCTGTGTACTTGACTTTGTGTTTCCTCTTGAAATTTTGGTGATTTTGAAAACCATTTCTTCTGTCATCATTTTATTATCATTATTATTGTTATAGGAATTATTATTATCTCTGCTGTTCTTGTTGTTGTACAGCCACAATCAATTAACCACCGACAATTTCCTTCCGTCGTGGAAACAAATCAGTATCATATCAAAATATAATTCTACAACAACACCTTATGTCAACTCAAACCCCCTCAATTATTATTATTATAAGGTGCTGCAAATTCAAACACGTGTTGTTCTATATTACTTAGATATATGCTAAGATGGAAGGAAAGGGGGTGCATGTGAGTGGATATTTGATTGTGGCTGTACTTTGTCAGTATTATAATATAAAACACAAAGGAGTGTACCGTATATTTAATTTTCTTCACATCTTATTAACCACTCATCCGTAAAGGTAAAAGTTGGAATATATGAATGAATAGCCTTCACTGTGACTGAGGCCACTATAACCTTTAATTATTACAGGTGGTGGCAATGAACCAACAACAATGGTACAGTATTACACTCAAGGTCTCAATAGACAACCCATTATTTGAGAGAGAGAGAGAGAGAGAGAGAGAGAGAGAGAGAGAACCTGTAGTGTACACGTGTTATGGCACAGCAAGGAGGGGTGGAGGCTGGATGATGGCTGGGTTGAGGGTGCATTGACCTCACACACTAAAGAGAGAGAGAGAGAGAGAGAGAGAGAGAGAGAGAGAGAGAGAGAGAGAGAGAGAGAATGTGTGTGTGTGTTCAGCAGCTAGGGGTAGGGGAGAGTTTGATCAATAGGCTGTGTTGTTATCATTACTATCAGCCTCTACCAACAGCACTCACTAGAAACAAATTGTCCTCTACCCTCAAGCACTATCTCTCTCTCTCTCTCCCTCCCTCTCTCTCTCTCTCCCTCTCTCTCTCCCTCCCTCCCTCCCTCTCTCTCTCTCTCTCTCTCTCTCTCTACTGGTGATATCATGAAGCTCAGTTGGTTGGTTCGTGGCGGCACCAACAACACCTCTTATATTATCGTCCATTGGTCCCCCACCAGTACTGTACATACTTCCCAACAGGATTAATAGACTTGCTTTAGCCATTAGTTATGAGATCTACCCGTTGGCCTATAGCTCCTTCACACAGAAATGCTTAGCTGAGCAATACCATTTGAGTCTACTAGGGTTCTGAGAAGTTTTCTATTTATTACCTCCGCCAAGTAGGTTATGTTTTCACCCCTATATGTTTGTCTGTTTGTTTGTTTGTCTGTTTGTTCAGATGTCAAGGTCAAAGGTCAAGGTTTACGAAAAGGTCAAGAGCACATTCGTATCACGAGTGTACATTTTTCAGGGTTAGTAGATACTATTGTTGTTGTTGTTGTTGTGATGGAAGGTTTCAGAATCCTACACTCTATGTTATGAAACAAAACCCCTAATTGTACCATTAATTAAAGGGGTGAGGGAACAGGGGGACAGGCTTGGGGGGGTTTAAGGGGGTGTGGGAGTAGGTGGACAGGCTTGGGGGGTGCGGGAGTAGGAGGACAGACTTGGGGGGTGCGGGAGTAGAGGACAGGCTTGGGGAGGTTTAAGGGAGGACAGGCTTGGGGGGGCTTTGGGGGGTGCGGGAGTAGGGGGACAGACTTGGGGGGTGGGGAGTTTGGGAAGTGCTGGAATAGGGGACAGGCTTTCTACCCACACCAAGCTTGTCCCCTACTACCGCACCCCCTTAAAACAGATGTATTTCTCTCATATTACTCTCTCTCTCTCTCTCTCTCTCTCTCTCTCTCTCTCTCTCTCTCTCTCTCTCTCTCTCTAAGGGATTCTATCTTTTGGTATATTTAGGAGTAATCAGTAGTCTCCTGAAAGAGGCGATAAGTAATATTGTCTACAACTGTACATACATCCACCATACCTGCCAATTAACACCTATATACATCAGTTTGTGAATGCACGAAATTTCGAATAATATTTTTTTTAAGAGTTGGGTGAGAATAGCAACTGAAGGAATAACAAATGATACCATAATTATGTTATACTCTTGTTAATTAAAAAATATTTAAAGATCCTGATTGTTTCACCTGTAATTAAGTCATGAGTTTCTACTTTATGAATTGAAAAAGCCACATTTACACAATTTTGACATTATTGAAGGCAAGGGAGAAATGCCAGAGATGAGAAATAGCCTTAATTATAATATTCATTTATTACATTAACACATCTTAGAGAAACAAATACAGTAGTAGGCTACACACAAGATAATGTATACAGTATTCTTTTAAACATTAATATAATGTATATAATTATTATGATATACTTCTTGGCAATAAATCTTCATATAATAAAAGTTCTATCCCTAATAACTAAGAAAAAACTAATATCGGTGTTAAAAGGGGGTGAGGGAATAGGGGGACAGGCTTGGGGTGGGGTGGGGGGGAGTTGAGGGGTGCAGGAGTATAAATACCCCTTGATTCCTCCAAAAATATACCAGGAAACAGGACCAGATTAACAAAACTAGTGGTGTCCTGCTGTGGTTTTGCTTAGAATAGTTTGCAAGGAGGTAATGAGACAGAAGTTAAGGGGAGAGTATACTTTAGATAGATTGGAGTGCCTTGATTCCTCCAAAGTATGCCAGGAAACAGACCCAGAGGAAGAAAAATAATGGTATCCTGTTGCCTGGAATAGTTTGGAGGAATCATTATCTCCCAAAAATGTCAAAACTATATACCCTCCCCTTAATGCTCCAGATTTAACAACAACACTAAAACAGATTCACCCATTAATAAATGTTAAGGGGGTGTGGGAATAGGGGGAAAGGCTTGGTTTTTTTTGGGGGGGTTGCAGGAGTAGGGAGACAGGCTTGGAGGGGGGATTTGGGGGGTTAGGGGGTTGCGGGAATAGGGGACAGACAGGCTTTCTACCCACCCCAAGTCTGTAATTATTTGCACCACTAAATATCACAAATAAACTAATATATTATAAAAAGTTCATTAATAGCGTGGTAAGATGCATCAAAACAAGAAGTTATGAATATGATGAAACTTGGAATGCTTAGAACGTGATCCATTAGTGAGTAAATAATAATATTAATATATTAATGATAAAAATTGAAATAAATGTTGTATATAGTAATGTTGTAGGAAGTTTGTAGTATGTTGTATAGTGTGGTTAGATGTATGTATGTAGGTAAGTACTGTGTATGGTTATAATTATAGTTATTAGTTTTATGTCATTAGTAGTTAGTGTGTGGTTGGTTAGTCGTATGTAGGTAGATAGATAGATAGATAGATAGGAGGGTGGTAGGTGACTTGTATTTATTTATTGTGTGTGTGTGTGTGTGTGTGTGTGTGTGTGTGACTGATTACCAAAGGCCACATTAGCCTGAACATGGTATCTTATCATCAATGTCTATAGTCAGATACAATACAGAAGAGTCTTATTAGTGTCTGTCCATCAGTGTGTCTCTCTTGTTTAGTATAATATACATGTATATCCAAGTGTATTATTATATATGTGTGTGTGTGTGTGTGTGTGTTTATATATGTGGGGTGAGGGTGTTTTATAATTATGTTTGTGTTTATATATATATGTGTGTGTGTGTGTGTGTGTGTGTGTGTGAATATATATATAATTTCTCTGGCCTTGTCTGGTTGTCTGTCTGTGTGGATGCAGGTTTAGTACATGATCAAATCTACTTTTTTTTACGAGTTTGTTAATATGTTTGTGTGTATGTTTAGAAAGGTCACACAAGGCAGGGGATAACTACTGATAAACTAATAGGATAATTTCATAGATATATATATTATGTTCTATACATAAATGTTCATAGTTATGCATTAACATAAAGTAAGTGTAAGGTATACAGACAAGGAACTGTATATATTAGTGTGTCATACGTACTCGTATATACTGTACTTGTATCATTGAAAAATAAAGGTACTAGGGAAAGGCCTACCTAGTTTCCACAAAGTTCATAATAACAATAATAATTTGGAAGGGATATTTTGGAAGGGACATTTCACTAGGAACTTTGCACAATATATTTCTCGACCAAGAGACACTTTTTTTTTGCAATGTTCATTTCACAGCATTCACCAAAGACACTTCACTATGAACACTTGTCAAAGCACATGTCATGAAGGAACATTTCTCAAAGGATACTACACAGGGAACACTTCACAAAGGACACTTCACAGGACACTTCACAGGGAACACTTCACAGGACACTTCACAGGGAACACTTCACAGGGAACACTTCACAAAGGACACTTCACAGAGAACACTTCACTGGAGACACTTCACAGGGAACACTTCATAAAGGACACTTCACAGGGAACACTTCACAGAGGTATATAATAAATTATTATATAGGTTCAATAGTAAGGGTCATATCACACTGGCTGGTCACATCATAAAGGTCATAATAGGTCACATCCATCAAGGTCATAGGTCACAAGTCATCATCACCAGTAGGGTCACATCATAAAGGTCATAATAGGTCACATCAAGGTCACATCATTACCATCAAGGTCACATCATCACTACGCGAAGGCCAGACCACAGTTACTACAGCGTCGTTCCGTCATGAGCAGACAACAGAAGATGCCAAGGGGGAAGAAACAGATGGCCATGAAGATCCCACAGCAGGTGAACTCATTACGAAGGATGCCGGCCTGAGGGAAGCAAGGAACAATTATGTGAGTGAGGGAAGGCAAAGTCCAAATGTATGTGTATAAAAAGAAAAAAGTCCAAATGTATGTGTATAAAAAGAAAAAAAGTCCAAATGTATGTGTATAAAATAATAATAATAATGGTGGGTTCCTTACCCTGCATGCTGGACAGTTGCCACCAGTGACGAGGATAACAGGTGCACCTCTCATGGGTTGGTTGGTCACTACATGGCGGGTTTGTTGTAAGTACACTGTCTGTTGGGGCACCTGGAACCCGACATGTGCTGGTGGTGGGTTGGCGCTGTATGGGGGTGGAGGCCCGGCTGGAGGAGGAACTGTAGACGTAAATAGTAGATTAGAAAAGAAAAAAAAATATATATATATAGTTTATGGGTGTGATACTGAGGTTGGTTGCAAGGTTATTTGTGGATGATACTGCGCTGTTGGCCGAAAGTGAAAGGGAGTTACAAAGGGTGCATGGTGGATGAGTTTCAGTCCGTGTGTATAAGCGAAGAAAACTGAAGGTGAATGTTGGTAAGAGTAAGGTGATGGTATTTGAGAGGATTAAAATAGAAGTAATTGAACTTTGTTACGCCTTTTAGAGTGGCTGTACCAACTGGGACGGAATGTGAGATAACTTTAGGGGTGAAAGGATGGAGGAGGTGAGGGAATTTAAGTAAAAAAGTAGATAGTAGTTAAAATACAGTATATAGTAGATAGGATGTCAGGATGGGGACATACAACTATAAACTTAATGATGTATAACTAACTTGGCTGGGTAGGGTCAGTGAGTGGCGGGTATGTCCCTCTTGTCCGTCATTTTAGGGAACTGAGGATGCTCTTTTCTCGCTCCTCCGTCCTCTGGTCTTGTACTCTACTTCTTCTACCTCTTCTTTCCTTTCTCTTCTTCCTCTTCCTACTCTTTCCTTTCCTTTATCTTCTTCTTCTTTCCTCCTCTTCTTCTCTGTTGTCGAATGATAAAGATAAGGAAACAGAATGAATAGACAACAAACACGAATGAAATAATTATAAGGAAATTTAACGAGGCACGTGTGAGGGAAGGAAAGGCAAGCAAGGATTTAGGGTGTGAAGGGGTGCCCAAACCATAAATTTAAAGGGGTAATTAACTTCTTTTTTTTTTTTTTTTTTTTTTTTTTCCTCCAGTCAGAAAACAGGACCAGCAGATGTACCAAAAAAAAAAAAAAAATAATAATAATGGTGTTCCTCATCTGTCTGTTGCTTGGAATAGTTTCTTTGGAGGATTCAGTTGCTCCAGATTTACCAACAAAAATAATACAAAGAGACATAATTCATACAAAATAATAATACAAAATAATACAAAATAATACATAATAATACAAAATAATACAAAATAATAATACAAAATAATACAAAATAATACATAATACAAAATAATAATACAAAATAATAATACAAAATAATAATACAAAATAATACATAATACAAAATAATAATACAAAATAATAGCAAGGTGTATCAATAACCGTGATAAGACGACACACAAACAACAGGAACCACCTCCACCTCACCTATATACTAACAACCACAACCACAACAACAACAACAACAACAACAACAACAACAACAACAGTGTCTCATCAGCACAGTCATCATTACTTTTTTATCAGACAAATTTCTCGAAAAAACAAACAAAAAACCACGGCATTGAATATTCTATAGTTTTGCTTTAAAGGGGTAATACTGTACAGCAAACAACAAATATTTTATAATTATTACTGTATTATTATTATTATTATTTTTTTTTTTTTTTTTTGCCAGGTTGGTCAATTTGGAGCTAATCTGATTCCTCCAAATTAATATACAGCCACAATCAAAATATCCACCCAACACTTTCCCATCTATCGTATATAGTAAATAATGATCTGGTTTATAAGAACAACATGCACGTTTATAATTTTTGAGGGATTGAGTTGACGTATAGTGTTGTTGTAGGATGGTTATAATTTGACATGATATATTATAAAAACTGATTTATTTACACGATGAAAGGAAAAGTGTTGGTGTTTATTTGATTGTGACTGTACCAAAACTATTCCATCCCCTTACATATATATATAAATGGAATCTTTAGGGTATCTTCACCATATGGCAACAACAACAAAAACAACAACAACAACAACGCAACAAACAACAAACAACACAATAGTTCTTATAAGTATGCTTATGAAAATGAATTATGATAAACAAAAAAAAATTATACCAAAAATATATTACGTTATCTAAAGAGACGATGGTGCAAGATAAAATAAATATAGTGTAGAAGGAAAGAAAAGGTATATAATTATATATATGTATGACTGCCTGTGTGTGTGTGTGTGTGTGTGTGTGTGTGTGTGTGTGTGTGTGTGTGTGTGTGTGTTGTAGTTACGTACCGTAATTAAAACTCAGCCAGCAGGTTGTAGAATTGTGAGACTGATTGGTGGTAGGGTTGTGGATGTGTAGAACCGAGTTATCAGAAAAACACTATTAAGATATTTTACGAGTGTTGGGAGGTGGTTGTGGTGTTGTTGTTGGTGGTGGTGGTGTTGGTGGTGGTGGTGGTAGTAGTAGTGGTGGTGTTGATGTTGGTGGTGGTGTTGTTGGTGTTGTTGTTGGTGGTGTTGGTGGTGTTGTTGGTGGTTGTTGGTGGTGTTGGTGGTTGTTGGTGGTGTTGGTGGTAGTGTTGTTGTTGGTGGTTGTTGGTGGTGGTGATGTTGGTGGTAGTGGTGGTGGTGGTGATGTTGGTGGTGGTGTTGTTGGTGGTAGTAGTAGTGGTAGTAGGTATAAGTGGATGTGTAGAACCGAGTTTAGAGTAGAACTGATGACGAAAGATTTATGTGTTGGTCATGGGTGAAGGTGTGTGTGTGTGTGTGTGTTTGTCTCTTCGTCCATGCCGTATCTTATCAGCAGTCAATATTATCGGTGAGGCTTATCTTCCATTACTTCAGCTGACTCCCCATCTGAGGCCATAAGGACGACTTGTGCCTTTTTCTGGTCCTAAATTTGAGCTTTATAGTTTGGACAATTCCCTTTATTCTCGTAAAATCCTTAGGAAATTCACCCAAGATTTTTATGTAAGTCACTATGACATTATAATTTTTTTACAAAAGGTTGAATTTGTATAATATTATATGCATATGGTATACCGGTATGTATGTATGTACAGCCATAATAAAAAATATCCACCGACACTTTCCTTCCATCGTAGTAAATATCTTGGTAATTAAGAAAAACACGTGTGTGATTTTGCAGCACCTCATAATAATAGTAATTGAGGGGGTTGAGTTGACATAAGGTGTTGTACGATTATATTTTGATATGATACTGATTTATTTGCACGATGGAAGGAAAGTGTTGGTGGATATTTGATTGTGGCTGTACAGTATCTGATCTGTAAACTCACACAAAGTAATCATTACACTGGGAGGTTCAGATGGCTTATGCAATATTTCCTGCAATACCTGATGACGTGGGAGGGTTGGTATGTCTGTCTATTATTGCTTCATATGCTCCTAATTATATAGAATATATTTTTTGAAGAGGAAGAAAGAAGAAGTGAGTTTGCCAGTAAGACCCTGTAAGACGAGAGAAAACTGAGGGTGATAGAAAAGAGGGACAGCAAACACCGAGAAAATTAATTATACAGAGAAAAAGAAGCTTTAAGGTTTATGCCAATCGATGCATGATGTTGGTTATTAAGGCAGTCAGTGTTGTTACATCAACACATCTTCCCCCAGCCTACAAGGTTGCTATCCTTGTTTTTACAGCCGGGTACCTATACTTACTGTTAGGTGAATAGGGACATAGGGGGCTAGAAAAGTTGTCCAACAATTCACTGACCTGAGGATCGAAGAGAGTGTGCTAACGATTGTACCATCAGCCTAATATGTTAGTGCATAGTCAGTGAAAATAAAAATAAAATAAAAAGCAGTCGTGTCTATATCCCAAACCCCATAAATATTTGAACAGAGAAGTCGAAGCAGCAGGGGTTGGTTCACAAGTGTGGCAACTGTGTTAGAGCAGACAGTGAAGTGATGGACGTGAGTGGTGTGGATGGAGATGGAGGAGGTGAGACAATGTAGGAGGTGACTGTAGGAATGATCAGAACAATTCTTGGGCTGCATACAAACGCCTGAGCGGACTTCCATTTCCAGGGAGTTCATATGTGAGTTCATGAAGACCTTATTAGATCTTATTATATTGTGGCTAAAGTGTCTCATCCTCTGACACCAACACATCTAGCCGAGTCGTCAACATTGATAATTATCTTACCTTACTTACTCCTGCTTCTACACAAACACCCCTCAATGAGTCATAAAGTTCAGCATTGATACTTTACCTTACTGTCTTATTAATTACTTCAGTTCTCTGTCGGGTGATGATGAATTAATAGTTTGAACTGCAACTGTGTAATAAAAACAAGCAATACTTTTTTTTATCTCTGCACCATCTCCACTCACTCACTCACTCACTCATAGACTCGTTCCCTCCAAAGAAAGATTAAGGGGATATGGGAATAGGGGGACAGGCTGGGGGGGGGGGGTTGGGGGGTGCAGGAGTAGGAGCACAGGCTTGGGGGGGGGGGGGGGGTTGGGGGGGTTAAGGGGTGCGGGAAATGGGGGACAGGCTTTCCTACCCACCCCAAGCCTCTCTCAGTCCCCCCCCCAAGCCTGTCCCCTACTCCCACACCCCCTTAATTAAAAACACATGATCAGGGATAGGGATAGGGAGGGATAGGGAGGGATGGGGGTCTGCTTATCACCCACATCTCTCTCTTATCTATACATGTGACCTTGGTATGTATGTATGTATGTATGTATGTATGTATGTATGTATGTATGTCCCCTTCCTGCCCATGCACATATTTTTTTATCTCGAAGGACAACCAACATTCCTTCAAATTAATACCAAGAACTGAAATGGTGTTTACGAAAGAGTCACCTCCACGTACTGTTCTGTACTGTATATATATTTAGGTTAGTGTGTTTCTCTGACATAGTTATATATTTCCTTCCTCATGCAGAGACTAAAATCGAATGGAATTAATCAGAGAGAGAGAGAGAGAGAGAGAGAGAGAGAGAGGAGAGAGAGAGAGAGAGAGAGAGACGAGAGAGAGAGAGAGAGAGAGAGAGAGAAACAAAATATATATATATACTGTAGGAGTCAACAGTCCAAAGTATGCCAGGAAACGGAACCAAAAGAACAAGATTAAATTCTGTTGCTTGGAATAGTTTGGAGGATTCATCAGTTGCTCCAGATTGATTTACCAACACCACAAAAATTCCCCCCTAAGTAATGTATTTTTTTATGGGCGAAAAACAAAACAAAAAAAACACTCATAATAGCTCTTTATTTTATCTCTATACATTTTTGGTTAATAGCAATCTGTATATATGTATATTTAGTAACCTCTCCATTTAGGACAAGATATGTATGCTCTTATTTTGTATCTGTGTGTGTGTGTGTGTGTGTGTGTGTGTGTCTGTGTGTGTGTGTGTGTGTGGTGTGTGTATTGTCAGTCTAACCAACTATATCACGTCTCATTAAATCCCAAATCTCTCTCGTCACTCCAATCCTTCGTTTTACCACATTCTTTTCTTTTTACTTCCTTCCTGCTTGCTGTCACACTTCTCTATTCACATTTTTCTGGCGCTATAGGACCTCGATGTTGCGGCGCCTAATATCCATCCATCAATCAATCCTTTTACCACACCCTCGTCAGTCAATCAATCAATCAATCAATCAATGCCTCCACACACACACACCACCCTTCCTTCATCGTTGGAAAGTGGCCCCACAGTTGTTACACTTCCACGTCTTGGTATCACAGCAGAAGCAGCAGTAGGGGGCGCAGGGATGGAAACAGAACAGGGATGGTAGACACAACTCCCTCACCCTCACCTTGCGTTGCAGTTGGCCCTTCTGTTAATTTGATGAACCCACGTCAATCAACAACAACAACAACAACAGCAACAGCAACAACAACAGTAACAACAGCAACATGAGGAGGAGGAGGAGAAAGGATGGATAAGGTAAAGTTAAGGTACATTATTATTATTATTGTTGTTGTTGTTGATCGGTATGTCAACATAATTATTATCATTATCATCATCATCATTATCATCATCATCATTATTAATTAAATGTTATTACTATTACCTGTGTTCATTGTTATTATTATTATGAATTATTATTATTGATATTATTTTTGTTATCATTATTATTATTATTATTGTTGTTATTGTTATTATTTTTATCATTATTATTACTATTATATTTCCTTGTAATTTTTATCATTTGCAACATCCCATGCACATAATAAAAACTTGAAGTACAGTCACGAGCACTAATAAGTATACAGTACAGTTTGGGTTGAAGCTTTGATCAGTTATATATGCAGATCATAATTATAATGCATTTATTTATTGTCTCTAAAGTATTCGAAGCACACCTAGATACTTATTAACACTCGTGACTGTACATACACAAATATTATATTGTGATACTTCTAAACAGAGAGAGAGAGAGAGAGAGAGAGAGAGAGAGAGAGAGAGAGAGAGAGAGAGAGAGAGAGAGAGAGAGAGAGAGAGAGAGAGAGAGAGAGAGAGAGAGAGAGAGAGAGAGAGAGAGAGGACGAGGAGGAAGGGGCGTGAATGAAGTATTTTGGCACCTACAGGCAGCCCCATCCAGCAACAACTCTCTTTCAATTCTTCAACTGTCCCTCCTTTGCTTTTCTTTTCTCTTATATCCTGCATGTTTTCTGTCCCACTTCTCTATAAATCATAACACCACAACAAACAACAACAGCAACATAAGTGAAGTAATTAATATATAGTTATACTCACCCTACAAACTGAGCAATCCATTTTCTTCGTGTTTTCTATCCCACTTCTCTATATATCATAACATCACAACAAACAACACATAATTGAATTAGTTATAGTTATTATTAATTACTCACCCTACAACCTGGGCAGTCCATTTTCTTCGTGTTTTCTATCCCACTACTCTATCATAAGAATTCATAACACAACAAACAACACATGATTGAATTAGTTATAGTTATTATTAATTACTCACCCTACAACCTGGGCAGTCCATTTCCTTCATAATCCTTGGGTCCTTGTTGGTGGTGATGGTGGGGGTTGAAGGACGAACCAGGGGGGACGGTGGACCCTCATATCTAACAGTCAGGGGTCGCTCAGGGAAAGGTCTTAGGGGCTGTGGTAGGTCCAGGTGGTGGGGGGGCCTGGCGAGCTGGGGTGGTGTTGGTGTGGGTGTTGTTGTTGTGGGTGTTGGTAGTGGTGATGTGGGTGTTGTTGTTGGTGATGTTGGTGGTGGTGTGGGTGTTGTTGTTGTTGGTGGTGGTGTTGGTGATGTGGGTGTTGTTGTTGGTGGTGGTGGTGGTGGTGGTGTGGGTGTTGGTGTTGGTGTTGGTGGTAGTAAATGTTGTTGTTGTTGTTGTTGTTGTTGTTGTTGTTGTTGTGGTGGTGGTGGTGGTGCTGTTTGTGTTGACTCTTGTGGTGATGGTGATGGTGGTGATGCTTGAAGTGATGATAGTGATGAGGGCAGACCGTCAACCTCCTCTAGTGATGACTGTGGTCGTGGTGGTGATAGTGGTGGTAACAGTGGTGATGGTGATAATGATGGTGATGGTGTATATGCAACAAGTGGTAAAGGAGGAGGAAGGGACCAGTGGTTTAGCAAAGATGATGATGATGGTGATGATGATGGTGTTATTGTTGTAGGTGTTGTTGTTGTTGTTGTTGTTGGTGGTGGTGGTGGTGGTGATAATGTTTTTGTTGTTGGTGGTGGTGTTGTTGGTGTTGTTGTTGTTGTTGTTATTGTTGGTGTTGGTGTTGGTGGTGGTGATAGTGATAGTGGTGAATCATGGCTGCTTTTTGTTTTCTCTTTAAGCACTGGTGATAGTGGTCGTGGCAAATCATCATAGAGGTGAAAATGATGACTGGCTTTTGAAAATGAGGGGGATGGTGATGATGGTGGTGAATTGTGTTGGTGTGTTGATGGTGATAGTGATGGGGGCGAGGGTGGTGGTAGTGGTCGTGGTGTTAGCAGTGGTTTCGGAGGCAGGGATGGTTGTAGTGGTAGTGGTCGTGGTGTTAGCAGTGGTTTCGGAGGCAGGGATGGTTGTAGTGGTAGTGGTCGTGGTGTTAGCAGTGGTTTCGGAGGCAGGGATGGTTGTAGTGGTAGTGGTCGTGGTGTTAGCAGTGGTTTCGGAAGTAGAGGTGGTAGTGGTGGTGGTAGTGGTGGTGGTGACAGTGGTTTCGGAGGCAGTGAAGGTGGTGGTGGTGGTGGTGGTGGTGGAGGCCGATTATCGTTTTGGCTCATAGTACACTAGAAAGAAATTTTGTATATATGAGAGAGAGAGAGAGAGAGAGAGAGAGAGAGAGAGAGAGAGAGAGAGATTGGGCATATATTATTGATTGATGAATGCAGGTGTCACTAACCACGAACTGTTGAATGTAGAGGAAAGCGAGGATCAGGACTGCTATAGTATTTGTAGACAAGTTTGGAGCAAGGCACTAATGTAAACAAAGACGAATTGATCAGCTGGGTACAACATGATGTGAGCTCAGGTGAATATCCGACTGCACACACACACATACACACACACACTATTAACTGACTAACTGCTGACCACAACACGGCGGCAAGCAAGCACACACACACACACACACACACACCACACACCTCAGTTAACATTGTATGCTGGAAATAATTATCACTTCATCACAGTGTATATTATAAAGCTATCAGTAGTGGTTAGTGATAATGTTGTGTTGTGTTAGTATTGTCAACAGGTCAGTCTGTATCTGTGACGTCAACTCACACAGTTTAGAAATAAATAAATAAATAAATAGTCCGATATTCACGTAATCATTCACCAGAGCAATAAGACACATACCTATAGACATACTGTATAATACAAACAACAACAACAACAGAATGATATTTTTACCATTTCGTATAATTTACAGTATATTCTTTCTAGCCTTCTTTCTTTAATATTGATAATATTGAAAAGTAGCATGCTTCAAATTTGACAAGCCATTTTTTACATAATATAACTATAGTATATTCAATAGTAACTAATAATAACTAATAATAGTAATTCAATAGTAGAATTCAAGTGTATCATTATCCACTTAAATTATCCACATATTTCCTTCGTCATATATATATATATATATATATATATATATATATATATATATATATATATATATGACACCGCAACAGAAATCGAGGTCGCCACCAAAGACTCAGTAATCATCATATCCCACATGGGAATAAACAATCCTGTTCCTCAACCCTACAGAGAAGTCAGCCAGTGTACAGACAACCACACGGGAATAAACAACTGTGGGGCAACAATCAAACGGGACCCATAAGGGAAGTATTGCCTGTGGTGACATGGGCAGTACTTTATGGGTTATGGCGTCCCTTCGGGTGTAAGCCACTGTGGACAGGATTTGGGCAGTGACTACTCACTAATACAACGGAATCAATAAAAGGTCTAACTTCGTCACAGAAGTATAGTATAACCCCAGATTCTAAACTACACCTCACTAACCACCCACCTGAGGCCATCTCTATAGAGAGACTACTGTATAGAATCAATCTCTTAAGATTCCAAAACACTGTATATAGTAATATTGAAGGGGATAAATGTACTACAATACAATAACAATAAAACACAGTGATGTTAATTTGTGTTAATACTGCCCATATAGACTAAAGTTAAACTGTCCCCATCCACGTATACCTACAAAAACACCTATGAAACATATATGAAACAAAAACAGAGTCCGAGTGGATAACTACGTCTGTGTTGTTGTTGTATAAACATGTGTAATTGTCTACCTCCATTCTCACTCCTTCAAAACAACCAAAACAAAATTAATTCCAGCAATAGACTATTTATAATGGTGAGACTTCAACACCCAAACGAAGAACATTAACATCAAGTGTTTCAATGTATGAGGCAGGTTATTCTCCTCGTAATGACTAAAAGTGTCAAGGAAGTCAGAAGTGTGCATACAAAAAGTGAGAAGTGAGCCAGCAATAGTTCCCCCTATAATAGTGATGAGTCGTTCAACTATCCGGCTACTTTGGCTCTCTGTGGCTTTAAAATGAGTGAATAAGTGAATATTTTTCATTATTATTGTTTTTATTATTATTGATGGATATTAGGCGCCACAACATCGAGGTCCTATAGCGCCAGAAAAAAGTGATAGAGAAGTGTGACAGTAAGCAGGAAGGAAATACAAAGAAAAGAGGGAAAGTTGAAGAAATGAAAGATGGGAATTAGTTTGTGGCCTCTTGTCGAAGGGAATATAATCATTAGATTCGGGATCAAATTTCACCCAGAAAATTAATTAAATTCAGACAACTTGCCAATTTGACCCCATATGACCCTGCATGACCCCACCTTAGTTGAGTTACCATGACTATCGTAAAACTGCCCGAAAACGGCTTCCAAATCCGTGAAATAGACCTTACATTAGGATGTTGAAAATTACATACATGTACTTTATAATGGAGGATTTTCCAAACTATACCCTCGCCAGGTGGCAGTAGTGAGCCAGTCCCCCACCCGCATCTTATAAAGAATTTCTAACATGTTTTACAGAGCTTTTCTGTTCACATTAATACATTGAGTGTATTTAATATTTATTTTTACACATTTCATTCGAAGTACTATCATATGTAAAATTAAACTGTATTCATGTAAACAAGTATCGGAGTTGGTTTTATCGTGAGCCTGGCATTTCTCGTATTTCGGTCGTTCCCAATCTTTAAACAATTACACTATTTATCTGAAACGTATTAATACAGACAGTAGAATTTAATAGGCAGCATATCTATGCCACTTAAAATACCAATTGGCATAGAACAACTTGTAATAAACGAAAACTAAATTTGAACATTGGAAACCATGGCCTGGCAAGAGTGGTCGCACCATCTAAACAAAAACAGCAACTATCCAACGCTTCCTCAGGACAGGATCACTTGGAAATTTATGGCCACTACGTCTATTTGAGCAGTGATGGACACAACACCAGAGGAAGGCATAGCTTGAAGTACTCGACTGTTTGTTTTGGTTTGGTTCTGCGTTCTCGACTAACTTGCCATGTCAGTCGCTTGGAGAGTGGTATGCGAGAATCGCTGTATAGAATATACTTTGTTATAGTAAGTAGTACCACAGTATTTTATATATTTTTACGTCTGTAATCAAATACAATTAAACTTGTGCTGTGTCGTATTAAAAATAATGATGACTCGACCTGTATTTGTCGATGCCAGCAGAGATAGAAAATTTACTTATAATGTTTTTTTTTTCATGAAATCATCAATTGAATGTATCAAAAACTGGATGCAGAACTTTGTAAAAAGTATGTTCATAAATGCTGAATGCATTTGTATGCTCACTGAATTTTCAGTAACATAAAACATGAAATACATAAATAGAGGACATTGGGGGAGAGGCTCCCAAGTGACATCTGGTGGCTGAGCTTAGAAAATCCCGATTATACACATGTCCCAAGCAAAATGTTATGAAATATAATATTCCTCGAGATCTTTTATATTTGATTATTATAAACCGTGATTATATCCAGATCAATAACAGAGAAAGGAAGAATAAAAAGAATAAACATTAATAACTTACGAAAACAATTGGACATTAGGACTTCCACTTGAAGCCTCAGTACAATATTATGTAAGAATTTAGTCCATTCATCTTTACATAGCTATATAGCCAACTCGGAACACACTCCACTACCATCTTCACTTATTATATTTACATCTGCACACCACATCTTCAATCATTAATTATCTTCACTACCATTACCACATCTTCACTTTAAAGTGTTTCTGAAATTATCAGTTTCCATGAAACAGTTTATTATTTAGGCTATTCCATCATCGATATTATTTCTCTTTTTTTTTTATAAAAAAACAAAACAAAAAACAAAAAAACTTTAGAACATGTCACAATATATTTTTAAATCAGGTTATAGAAGACAAAAACTATGCTTGTATATATATATATACCGTATATATATAATAACTTTTATTATTATTTTGTTTATTAATAATTAAAAATTCATTTTAGTATTATAAGTCAAGCATTAAAATTCACGGGAACAATGTGACAAGTACAATACAGTTAGCTCAAAGTATTTCTTTCCCCCCTGCCGACTACCGTGGCTGTAGAGTGTATGTGGCAACGTTGGACATGTTCGGATCACATTGGAAACGGTATAATATCATATCTTATACATAATTAACATTGAAGATTCCGAAACAGTGATTCATTGTGTTATCCTTATATATGATTCAACAGGGAGATTGGTCTCATTCATAAATGTGACTCTAGTATTGCTACGTTGCCACATCTACTCCAAACACAAAAGAGGGGGTAAAGGAATACCTTGAGACAACTGTACACTCGCAATCCAAAATGTGTATCCAGGTCTTGTTAAAATTTCGAATAATTTGACATACTAGTGAACCAATTACACACTTATCCTGCTTCATATTTGTTTGAGCTCGCTTAAAGGGGGTGTGGGAGTAGGGGACAGGCTTGGGGGGGGGGGGACTGGGGGTGTGCGGGAGTAGGGGGACAGGCTTGGGGTGGGTAGAAAGCCTGTCCCCCTATTCCCGAATCTCCCCTAACCCCCGCAAGCCTTTCCCCCTACTCCTGCACCCCCCAAATCCCCCCCAAGCCTGCCCCCTACTCCCACACTCCTTTAAAACTCGATGAGGCTATTTGAAGCAAACCTGGATACATATTTTGGATTGCTGGTGTACAGTTGTATGTATGTATGTATGTAATCACAAGAGGGAGTGCTAATCAACTCCTCCATTATACTCCTTATCTTTACTACAACAATAAACATATTATAAGCAATCTCACGGGGTGTTTTCAATGGCTGGCTGTCTGTCTGTCTTGTCTGTCGGTGTGTGTGCGTGTGTGTGTGTGAGTAACGTCCTGTTCAATTTGTGCGTGTGTGAGTAACGTCATGTTCAATTTGTGCGTGTGTGTGTGTGTGTGTGTGTGTGTGTGTGTGTGTGTGCGTGCGTGTGAGTGAATGTACAGTCACACGAAAAAAAAAATAATAATATTCCTTGTCAGAAAAGATGTCATCAGTTTATGCACAGTATAATCTATCAATAAACACAACAATATTACTGCCTAAAATAAATAAATATATAAATTATTATAATCACAGTCCTACTCTTTTTCATAACAAAAAAAGTTGAACCACCGAATCCTTCACTTCAAAAGTCTAAAAAAGGCGATCATTATTGTATTAAGGTGATCTTTCTATTTTGGTTCATTGGAGTGCCTCAATTCCTCCAAAGTATGCCAGGAAACAGGACCAGAAGAGCAAAAAATAATGGTGTTCTGTTGCTTGGAATAGTTTGGAGGATTCAGTTGCACCAGAATTAATTACCAACACAAAACTAACTTCCCCCTTAAATAAAGAAACAAATCCATTTTCCTTTCACAACATGTGGGTATAGATGTATTGTATAGATCAACTTTATAGGTTTGTATATGGATGAATCGATCGAGGTGTGTAAAATTTAATATTCTACTGGTATATTTTTTTCCATCGTCCTCTGGTCAGACTGAAGTTGCGTCCGTCACTCAATAATTATAAGAAAGAGGGTAGAAAAGTGTTGATAAATCTGGAGCAACTGATTCCTCCAAGCAACAACAGGACACCAATACTTTTTTTGTTTTGTCAATCTGGTCCTGGCTGTTTCCTGGCATATAATTATACTTTGGAGGAATCAAGAGGCTCCAATATTGATACCAAATAATATATACTATCCCTTTAACCCACTTTTAGAAATGAACTCTATATAGGACACGACAGAATATATGAAGAGAAAAGTTTATTTATGTTATTTGTGTAGGATTGATTGACTGATTGATTGATTGATTGATTGATTGATTGATTGATTGGTTGATTGATTGATTGATTGATTGATTGGTTGATTGATTGATTGATTGATTGGTTGATTGATTGATTGGTTGGGCGATTGATTGATTGATTGATTGATTGATTGGTTGATTGATTGATTGATTGATTGGTTGGGCGATTGATTGATTGATTGATTGATTGATTGATTGATTGATTGATTGATTGATATTAGGCGCCGCAACAGTGAGCTCCTATAGCGCCAGAAAAAGGTGATAGAGAGGTGAGACAGCAAGCAGGAAGGAAGTAGAAATTTATTAAGAAAAGAGGGACAGTTGAAGAATTAAAAGCTAGTGGCTGGGGCCGAAGGGGTGCACAAACCCTTAAAGTATTTTAGAAGGAGATAATAATTAAGAGGTGTGGATTTTGTGTTTGTGTGTTGATGTGATAGTTGGCCCTTAAAAAAAAAAAAACTATTACATTCAAGACCAGAGAACGAAGGTAAATAATTGTGTGTGTGTTGGTGTGATAGTTGGCCTCATAAAAAAAAATAAAAAATACTATAGCTGTCGTACCCATTTCACACCATCGTCAACAACACCACCACCACCACCACGGATGTTCTTGCATACCTACCATCAACCCAACCCCCCAATCAATGCCTGGCTTTTTATCCCCCTTATGAAATTCACAACATCGTCAACACCACCACCACCACCACCACCACGGATCTTCTTTCCCCTTTCTATCCCCCGTATGAAATTCTACAGTTGCTGCATCGACGCTCTTGCATGAGGAAACAGCAGATGAGACCGATGGGGAAGAAGAAGATGCCCAGACAAACTCCACAGCAGGTAAACTCATTCTGCAGTATTCCCGCCTGATGGATGAGAGAGGAGAGATTATTTATTTAATTAATTTATTACGCCAAAGGCGTCAAACAAAGGTACATCATTTTCAGGTACATACAAGTACATTACATTAATATGGCACTTTTCCCACATCAGATCTTACATTATAATACTTCATAATATATATCACCAAACAATATCATAACATAATAGTACAGCATTATATCATTACACATCACATAACCCAACAACTCATATCATATACCATTACCTCATTGAGCAATTACAGTATCATAACATAGTATTACAGCATTCTATCATTACCCCCCAGTCCCTCCCATATCAAAAAGTACACATCACCCAAAGTATATATCATCCCAGTAACATAATAAGTTCCATATACAGTATCTCAATACACATTATATATCAACCTAAATATAAAGTACAGTATCACACATTATACTGCTACTCCTTTCATAAGCATCACAGTACAATACTATATTAAATCATATTATGTGTTGCAGCCATTACAGTACAGTACAGTACTGTATCATATCAAATAAATAAACATCTCTCAAATAAATATTACAAATTACTGTATACAGCTACATATCAAGAGAGAGAGAGAGAGAGAGAGAGAGAGAGAGAGAGAGAGAGAGAGAGAGAGAGAGAGAGAGAGAGAGAGAGAGAGAGAGAGAGAGAGAGAGGAATATATTGTTATAGAATATATAGAGTGATTAGAGGTACAGCCACAATCAAATCATCATCCACACTTTCCTTCCATCGTGCCAATAAATCATGCAGTATCATATCAAAATATAATCATACAACAACACCCTACTTACGTCAACTCAACCCCCTCAATTATTATTATGAGGTGCAGCATAACCATATATTATACACGTCGTATTGTTCTTTACTACGATGGATAATTGATAGATATTAGGTATTTACTACAATGGAAGGAAAGTGTTGGTGGTTGATTGATTGTGGTTGTACTTATGATTATAAAATATATTGATAAATAAAAGGAACACAGTTATAGAACATATAGTGATAAAAGGAATACACAGTTATGGAACATATAATTATATTCTTGCTTGGAATTGTTTGGAGGAATCATATGCTCCAGATTTACCTATACTCTATACATTAAGTTTTTTGTGTTTACCTTTGGCTAGTACTGTAATCAAATAAATAGTAGTATACATTTGATATAATATATTGCACTTTATTTTTTGCTATGAAAGCTGGAAACAATAGAATTCCTGAGGCCGACTGTACAGCCACAATCAAATATCCACCAACACTTTCCTTTCATCGTAATAAATATCTTGGTAATAAAGAACAACACGTTTATGGTTTTGCAACACCTCATAATAATAATAATAATTGAGGGGGTTGAGTTGACGTAGGGTGTTGTTGTATGATTATATTTTAATATGATACTGATTTATTTGCACGATGGAAGGAAAGTGTCGGTGGATATTTGATTGTGGCTGTACACTCCCGATCCCATGGCAAGATGAATCTACAACACACTAGGGTAATGTGTACATACAGTAAGATGGTCTTATTTACTCTAATATTAACGTGTACATTCAGTAGGATAAGAGATCTCACCTTACACCCTTTTAATAACAGTAAGCTGCTTCTCTCCCCCTACCATGAATTAACGTGTAAGAAAGAAGACTCACCCCATAATATGAACGTGTCATTATAGTAAGTAACTCTGCTAACTCACCCTACAAGCCGGGCAGGTAGAGCCGAGGATGACGACAGGTGAAGCAGCCACCACCTGAGGTTGTGTGGTGATGACTGTCGTTGGTGGTGCTACGTAGTTACATGATGTACCACCATAACCACCACCACCAGGACCTTCAACCACGGTCACCTTCACGTTGGGGGAGGATTGTTGTTGCTGGAAGCCTACTGGGGCTGGTGGGTTGGCGGTGTACGGTGGTGGGTGATCTCCTGGGTGGTGTGGGAAAAGGGAGAGATGATGAATGGATGGATGGCCAAAAAAACAAAAAAATCAAGTATACCACACGTATAGTTGGACACATGAATGGGTGGTACAGCCCAGGTGAAAGATACTTGTCCCATTTGAGTAACCAGTGTCTATTATCAGGTACTTGCTTTTTATTACCATCCTCAATACTGACTTCTGCCCCTGATGTCTCCTATTTGGCACTAAGGAACTTGATATTGGGAGGAATTGACCATCTTTCACTTGGGCTGTACCACCCATTCATGTGTCCAACTGTACCTGCCTATTTTCCTACATTCTGCATGTGCATGGTCAATTTTAGTAAGGCTTTCTACATCCTCCAACCCATTTTTTTTTTTATGAGGTGTAGAGGACAAAGACGACGAGAAATCCTATCATATTATAAGCTTGACAAATTTAGCTCTAGAGATCAGAGGACGATGGAAGGTAAACTGAAGAAGAAATACGTGATAATAAAATCTCTATTCATTACAGTGTTGGTAAATTTGGGTCATTGTTGTTGTTTGTTCAGTGTCACCACCTGTACTAATTAAAGGTTTTATATATAGTGGTCCCATGCAGTCACAGTGAAGGCTATTCATTAATATATTCCAACTTTTATCTTTACGAATGAGTGGTTGAGAAATGAAGAAATATAACACTCCTTTGTGTTCCATATGATGATTATATTATTGACAAGGTACAGCAACAAAACCAGCCGAGATAAATAATAATAATAATAATAATAATAATAATAATAATAATAATAATAATAATAATAATAATAATAATAATAATAAGAATAAGAATAAGAATAAGAATAAGAATAAGAATAAGAATAAGAATAAGAATAATTATAAATAGTAAGACGAGGTAAAAACTGATGGCTAGATAGAGAGGTGGGGAAGGCAAACACGAATGAGATAATACATAAAGGCCAGATAAGACAGATGTCATAAGGGAATCAAAGGCTACATAAATTATATCATCTTACCATGAGCTGCCATGTTCCTGAATCCCTCTCACTGTTTATGAATGGACGTGTGTGTGTGTGTCGTCAGTTGGTCTATAGTCTGCAAGGGAAAGCCACATTGAGTAACATTATATTATGAGAGAGACACGTGGTAATATCCAACTATAATTATATCCATTCCATAAGTTATTGACCAGCGATAGATTATGATATATTATGATATTATTATGATAGATTATGATAGATTATGATAATTTATGATATTATTATGATAGATTATGATATTATTATGATAGATTATGATATTATTATGATAGATTATGATATTATTATGATAGATTATGATATTATTATGATAGATTATAATATTATTTCCTCCGAAGGTGCTGTCGTCTCATCTGCCAAGTCATAAACCAAAGACAGAAGCTTCACAGTGGAAAGAGGTTTGGTGCCTGTGTTATGCTTCGATACACGAGACTGTGAGACTGTGAGGCGGCTTCGGGTTAGTGATATTACACCTATTCTGGCAACAACAACAACAACAACAACAAGAGTAAACACGTCACTTGGTAGTTAGAAAGTATACAGTCACAATCAAATATCCACCGACACTTTCCTTCCATCGTAGTATATATCTTGGTATTAAAGAACAACACTTGTATGATTTTGCACCACCTCATCATAATATTATTGAGGGGTTTGAGTTGACGTAAGGTGTTGTTGTATGATTATATTTTGATATGATACTGATTTATTAATTTGCATGATGAAAGGAAAGTGTTGGTGGATATTTGATTTGATTGTGGCTGTACAGTTGCCAAAAAAGGTACTGCGACAACTATTGATACAACATTAAATATATTAACGTCCATAGTGGTTTGTAGGGATTATAAGTATGTATTAAAGAAGGATATGTATATTTCCTTCTGTTATACATGCTTATAGTCCATATACAAATAGTTGTGGACATTACTATGGTTAAAGTTCTATCAAGATTTATCGCAATACTTTTTTTGGCAACTGTACATACATAACAAGATAAAGAAAGGCTGGTTTGGTGCTCTGCTGGCAAACTCTTCACACATCAACATCAACGAGAAAATAATGAGCCATATATACAATTTTTCTTCAAGTTTTATCTACAGTAAATGACTCGGTACTTATTTTGATTATATATTATACAGCTAGTAATTATAGCCAGCTGTGTGAGTTATATAGTATTACACTCAGATAAAAAGTAAGATATTAACGTACGGTTGAAACACCACTGGAATAATTCTTCATACACAGGATATAATATTATGGAAAGAGAGGTTATTTAATTATTCTGCATCGAAGTATACTGCAATAAATGGTCCACCAAGTCATAATAATAGATTCGACGATTGCAAAACCACAAACCTATTAATAATAATAATAATAATAATAATAATAATAATAATGATTTTGTATTGTAGTTAGTTACGTAGACTTACATTTACTAATATGTTGGTTGTAAACCTTCGAAAACAACAGCATGTGTGTGTGTGTATGAAATCTTGTGACCAAAAGTTAGTTAGTTAGTAGTATATAATATTATAGCCTATATATAAAAACAAAATACCTACCTTCCTTTTTTTCAAGACAGGAGGAGGGAGAAACACCACGCAGCGATTTGTGTTGTGTGTATGTGTGTATGAGTGTGTGTTAAATGTTTATAGTGTGACCAAAAGCTAGTTAGTTAGTAGTATAGCCTATATATAAAAACAAAATACCTACCTTCCTTTTTTTCAATACAGGAGGAGGGAGAAACACCACGCAGCGATTTGTCTTGGTGTGTTGTGTGTATGTGTGTGTGTGTTATAAATGTTTTAGGTGTGTATTGGGTATAGTTAACGAGCCTATCTCTCTTTATCTGAAATGACGCCCCTTCGTTCTCAGTGTTATCATCAGTATTAATGGTTTTATCTCTGTGTGTGTGTGTGTGTGTCACCTAAAGTTAATTAAGGGGGTACGGGAGTAGGGGGACAGGCTTCCACTCCCTCCTTCCACTCCCTTCCACACTCCCTTCTACACTCCCTCCTTCTACTATATATATATATATATATACATATATATATATATATATATATATCTTTCACACACACACACACACATCAAATCTCTCTCTCTCTCTTTCACACACATACACACACACATCAAATCTCTCTCTCTCTCTCTCTCTCTCTCTCTCTCTCTCTCTCTCTCTCTCTCACACACACACACACACACACATTACCTGTATACAGAAGTAGGGTGAAGTTATTAGTGTCGTGTTCACAAAGCGATGGTGCCTGTACTGGGAAGGAAGTGGATGGTAGGTAGCACGTCCAGTACAGCAAGTAGAAAGGGCAAGAAAAATAGGAGTGTTTATGGCAAAATCTTTCAGTTCTTTGTAATAAATCTTGGTTTTCTTATCAATGAATCAATAAAGACTCCACAGCCAATGTATGTAAAGTGAAACGTGACTGAATGAAATAGTTGAGTGGTAACCAGACGTGGACATAATTATACATTCATAGTTTACTTGCACTTTCTACTTGATCAACTGTACAAGTATATTATAATAGTATACCGTAGCACCACATATACTTTACATCACACACACACACACACACACACACACACACACACCACCTATCGATTGGGTGTATATAAATGATCTGATAAGGAAGGGGCCTCGCTGCTAACCACATTCACCAACCAATACTTCCCACTAATAATTATCAAAACACTTGTATCATAATGTATAGAGGTTTATTATTAGTTCGTTCGTCTGTACAGCTGTAGTCATGATTCCTTGAGGTAATTATTGTTGTTATCATGTGTTTTTAATTATTTTGTTTTTCCTTTTACTCGCTCTGAACGACATGTAGGTATAGTGTTTTTTTTTTTTTTTTTTTTTTTTTTTTTTTTTTTTTTTTTTTTTTATTAATTGCGACTTAGTGTCAATCCATAGGCATGCAAACATATTACATACATTAGAGCTCATTTGATTCCTCTATGATTCCTCTGTTTATCTAATATTAATGATGGCCTGTTGTTTGGAAGAGTTCAGATGAATCAGTTGTTGTAAATTTGGCAACACTGTACAGTCACGAGTACTAATATGTATACACCTTTGGTTGAAGCTTCGATCAGTCCAATTTACCAACGAAGTAATTCTAATGGAGATCTTAGTTTTCCTTTATTTACTGTTTCTAGGTATTCGAAGCACACCTGTATACTTATTTTTCATTTATTTACTGTTTCTAGGTATTCGAAGCACACCTGTATACTTATTTTTCATTTATTTACTGTCTCTAGGTATTCGAAGCACACCTGTATACTTATTAGTGATCGTGACTGTACGTACTTTCTTTCCCCTTAATAAAATGATTTGGGGTAACTCACGTAAAAGTGTTATAGTTTCCCTCTTCTGTTCGTCAAAACAATAACATCATAATAATGGGAACGTGAAAACATTAGACAGCATTTTTGTTTGAGTTTTCCACATGTGTATTAAAATTTATGTCCACGACTGTACATGCACAATTCTTCTTCTCAAAACTATATAATTATAATATGATCAGATTATCCCTGGCTGCGGTATTTGAAGGGATTAAACATTATACAATATATACCAAAAACATACAAAGTAGAAAATGTATAAATATATTCACATCAATCAACCTTATCGTGATACAGATATGTTGTCAGAAAAGCATATAATTATAAGGTATCGATTCCTCCACAATGTGCCACAAAAGAGACTACCTGCTACTGTTTCTATAGGTAGACTGTTTTCAGCATTGTTTGGAGGAATTCATGGTATATATTATAACCTCATGTAGACGGTAAACACCACACATCACCCCTTACAACTGATAAGAACAAGACAGTATCTGTTGGGATGATAAGGAGAGCATAAGTAAGGGGGTGGGGTGAGGAGGTAGATGCCGTACTGCTGATGAAAGACTGTATCATCCAACACACAGCACCCAACAACACACACGAGCAGATACACACGGTAAAGAGACAGTCAACAGACAAAACCAGCAATAGCCTACCATCAATACCTTCCTTTTTTATTACTCAACAACCACTCGCTCAAACGGAGGAGGTACACTCGTGATACATCATTTCTAACCAGAGTGTGAGGAGTAGAAAGCTTTGAATCGCCTGGTATTGCTCATTTCCCCACCCAGTACACCTATAGAGGCTGAATTCGAATGCAGGGTATGTATGTGTGTGTGTGTGTGTGGTGCCTGCCGTTCGTCTCTGGTCAGGGATTTCGTATCACGAGTGTACAATACTATTTATTGGTCACAAGAATTCGTACACACACACGCTGTTTTTGTTTTCGAGACTTTACGACATATAATAGAAAATGTAAGACTACGTAACTGCAATACAACACTGTTATTATTAGGTTTGTTGTTTTGCTAATCACTGAATAATAGTTTTGCTTTTATTTCCATATAGCCTAGGCGCCTGTGTAAGAATTCATGTGGCCAACTGTACTTCATTCACCAAGTAAGTTAACCGGGGATTATTTAGCATTTTGGGTTTTCTTTTAATTAATTAATGACTTAGGATGTTATACGGTAATTATCGTAAGTTATCCTTGTCACATCCAATCTTATTAAGGGGAGAGAGTATACTTTTGATACAGTACATTGGAGTGCCTTGGTTCCCACAAAATATGCCAAGAAACAACACCAGATGAACAATTATAATGGTGTACTATTGCTTGGAATGGTTTGGAGGAATCAATTGCTCCATATTTACCAACACTATACTATCTATCTATCCTCTTAAGTATCCAGTTCTGAACCATGTATATAATAGGGTGACCTCTCCCAACCATCCATCCTTCTATCGTCCCATTGCTTGGATTTCCTGTCTATCTAAAGTTTTCGAATTTGTCACATTGTTTGAATTTCCTGTCTGTCTAAAGTTTTCGAATTTTTTGTTCTTGATAGCAATATTCAAAAGCACCTTACCTGTGACAACCTCCTTTATTTACATCAAGGTGCTCTACTGGCGATCTTCTATCTCGTCTCTCCAATTCATAGTCATTGGTTATTAGAAACTCATGAGGTTAAACTTTTACTGTCGTGCTTGATTGAGTCTGACACAAAGCTTTAATTTCCATAATGCCTTAATTAATTCAGTTTCTATCCTTCCATTTCTGCCTTTTTCTCTGACTTTATCTGTGCTTCCTCCCCTATATATATATCATCTTATTTATTGCAGGACATAAAGAATAATTACTTCTATTTCCATAATTATTGCCTGTGTAAGAATTCATGTAGCCTACCGTACTACACTATTCTACACGTGTAATAAAATATGTATCTGATCATGCACAAGTGTCTATGGTATCCTGCATAGAGTAAGTTCAGGTTTTCATTTTAACAGACACCCGTAAATCATTGTTAGGCAAAGTTCCTCACCGTGGTAAATTTATCAAGCAACAGTTTTACAAAAAAAAAATATCCCCAACCTTCAGGCATCCAATCAGTCAGTCAGTCAGTCAGTCAGTCTCCTTCACGTCAAACTGGTGATAACAATTTATTATCAGTAAGCAAATATAATTATGACTAAACCTTCCTCCCCTGCATGCAGTAGTAACTCTGAAGTGATAAAATTATCTATCTGATATCTGATGTTGATGAAATAGAAATGACTATCACCAACAATAAGCCATCAGAAGGGTAGAAAGAATAAAAATTAAGCCTTCTAGCCCTATCTATATTGAGGTTGTACACTCGTGATACGTAATCCCTGACCAGAGACGAACGGCAGGCACCACACACACATACTCAGCATTCGAACTCAGTCCCTATAGGTGTACTGGGTGGGGAAAGGAGCAATACCAGGCGATTCGAAGCTTTATATACTCCTCACACTCTGGTTAGAAATGATGTATGACGAGTGTACTGTTGCTTCAAGGGGTATAGCAAGGTCAAGGGAATACGTGACCTTGGGGTATAGCATCTCCCCTGACTCCCCCCTCGCCAATGGGATGATTAATTTTGTGCGCAGTGGTGATTTTCGCATTTAGAATCTCTGGAATGTGATAGTAATACCACTATATATACAGCATAGCCTACAGTGCCACCAGTTGTTCGATGGTGTTCGATACATAAAATCGTAAGGGTGTACAAGACACAAGGCCACTGGTTCATTACTAAAAAAAAAAAAAAAAAAAAAAAAAAAAAATAATTGACGGTATAATCCATTTATACCTAAAAACTCTAACAATTGATTTCCAACACTTGAGACGACTAACACGAGGTGATGGTATACTTTTGGTACATTGGAGTACCTTGATTCTTCCAAAGTATTCCAGGAAACAGGACCAGATGAACATAAGTAACGTTGCTTGTAATAATTTGAAGGAATCAGTTGCTCCATAGAGAATTACCAACATTTAATTAATACAAGTCACGGTTACTCCATACGTCATTTGTTTTCATCAATTTAGAATACCATGCTAACGAACGGTATATTAAGGGGGTGTGGAAATAGGGGGACAGGCTTGGGGGGGGTTTAGGGGGTGGGGGGTGGGAGTAAGGGAACAGGTTGGGGGGTTAGGAAGGTAGGAGTATTGGGGGACAGGCTTTCTACTCACCCCAATCCTGTCCCCCTATTTCCTGCACCCCCCTCCCCTACTCCCACCCCCCACCCCTTAACATAATTATGTATGTGTTGAACAATTTACACCACCCGGGAATCGAACCTTACATTATTTATCATTACATTTTGTCAGACTGCAGTCCTATAATGGCTGGTCTGAGATTCGATAATTGCAGGGTGTATGGAGTAACAATTATTTCTTTGTGTGATTATTTGGATCTCTACAATGTTTTCCCATTTTCTCCTCAGCCACAAAACCCTCGTCTTGAGTTGAGTTAGCACCATGGCACAATATCAACCTTATCCTCCACGTATGTATAGTATAGTATAGTATGTATAGTATGTATAGTATAGTATGTATAGTATGTATAGTCTAATGTCTCACTTTTCCTTGACGTGATATTAGTGTATAGTTTCTGACAGATTCCAGTCAAGTAGATTTACACATAAAAGTATTATGGACTTTATGAGTGAACGCATACCATATTTATCTATTTTCCTTCAAGTCCATCAATTGGGAGATGTCTTAAATTTTAAGGGCCCTGTAGTCCTGTATGAAAATTGAAGGCTTCTGATTCCTCCTGACTATGCCACAAAACAACCTCCTTCCATATAGGTGGTACTTTGTGGCAATATTTAAAGGAATCATTTACCTCTAATTTGCTGACTACATCACAGGGTCCCTTATCTGGTAAAGTTACAAAACAAAAACTGAATCTATGAGAAGGGATAGGTAGGTGTTTAGATCAGGATTATCTTGTCCCTCAACACTAGGAAGGGAGAGGATAAGAAACGCTTGAATTTATTACACCGCCCCGAAGAGAGGGTGTATTGTTTTCGGTGCTGGATATTTATTTATTTATTTATATGTTCGTGTGTCTGTTTTAGGTCTAGTGTCCACATTTTTAGCCGTATGATGTTCATTTTTTTTCTATTGATAGATATTCATCATAAAACAAAATGATTAACTTTTGGGCAAAATCGTTCGAAGGTCAAGGTCACAAAAAATAAAGATAGCAAAGGCGAGTGGTCGCTGGCATCTTTAAGGGGCGGTGTTGTCATCGAATGATGTCTTGTTATACCTTAGATTTGCTGCTGAAATATTACTGATAGACGTATAATTAAATTAGCAAAAGAGATTCCACATCCATTTCTCTGTCGCACCCACAGAATACGCTCCCCCCTCAGCTCCAGGCTACCCACCTCCCTATAGCAAGGAGCCCAACGTACATCATAACATCAACATCCAACCTGTCGCATCTCCATATCCTCCTCCTCCTCCTCCTCCTAATTATGCTGCCGCCCCTTCGGTGGTGATGGTGGGGGGGAATCCTGGGATGATACCAATGGGTGGGAGTTGCCCAGCTTGCAGGGTTAGTAAAGTGTTTTCTCCTTTACTACAAGAGTTGTATGCTGTGAAGGCCATTTAATGTGAGAGAGGTCCAGAATTATGTTAAACTCCGCTGGAGTTGCCTAGTTACATTTCTCACCTGTGAAATGAAATAATTAAGAATAAGAGCGAGAGAGATCCAAATCATGTCAAACTCCGTTCAAGATACCGAGATGCATTGTATTTATAGGAGCATTCGGTCATATATAGTAAGGGAGGAAAACAAATGAACCTAGAGTAGTCCAAGAGTCGTATAGACCAGTAGACTCTCTCTTTAATTAAGAAGTTGGACAGAAAAGAGTTGAGACTGAATAGTTTTGCGTGTGTGTAAGAAACTCTCCCCACTCTACCACTAAAGTATGTCACTCCTCAACAGATGGGTAACCTAAGCAGTGAGTTCACCTGCTGTGGCATCTTTATGTGTATCTTATTCTTCCCACTCGGTCTCATCTGCTGCTTTGCCATGAAACAGCGCCGTTGTTCCCACTGCAGGGCCAACTACGGCTAGACTCGACTGGACACGACACCGATTCTGCTCATACAACCCACCTAACCAGACCACCAAGCCTAAGCTAACCAACCCAATCTATCTTTTATATACCCAACTCAGCTTAACCCTCCCAGTCTATGTAGTGAACTCAAGTCAGCCCAACCCAACTTAGCTTAACCCACCCACCCTATATCCCGAGTGAACCCAACTCAAGTCGACCCAAGTCCCAATTCAGCTTAACCTACCCAGACTATCATCATAATCTCTCTGTTCTTCCTAGTCCCACTCCCTTGACTCCACTTACTCCTAATCTGATTTCCTTATATCTTATCTTTATAAACTCCTTTGCCCTCGACACCACACTCCCTTACTCTACTTTACACATTCCCTTTTTACTTGCAAATTGCAACGAGCTTCCCTGTACGTGTCTATCCATGGCAGGAGACTCAATATTTAAAGGATGTTTACATTTATATATATAATATAATAATGTACAATATCGGCAAAAAGAGTTGGGACAAATGACTATAATCAATGGGCTGAAGTTGCCACACACACTATTATGCTGAATTTCATATATGTTTCTTCATACGTCTGGCAGAGGGGAATATCCTACCCTGTGAGTACCAGATCGTTATTTTAACATTTTAATTTGAAATTTCCAATTCTTTTAACTTAGGTCCCAAAGTTCATGTCACAAAGCTACTCTTTGCCGATACTACACGTACCGTATGATGCTAGAAATGTTACTATTTTGTCATTAGTTTAAAATTATTTTGTGTGTAATGGGATGATTCAGTGATTTGATAAACTTTTCACCACTTATCGGCGACATTGTCTAATATTAAAATTCATTGGTCTCCTAGTGGTTATGGGCTACAGTATATTGCTATGTAGGTATATTTGATTAATAATTATTCTCAAATAATAATAATAATAATAAAAATAAATGAACTTGTACGTCATTATCAGGAATCTCATATCATTATCTAAACAGACCTTTGATAGTGTTGTGTAAAATAGGCTACTGTATTGAGAATTCCAGTAATTAATGCATAAATAAGTAATAGAATAACTATATTAATGTCATTTGTTAATTACTTTAATTCACAAGTTCGTACATTGAATTATGCATGTAAAAAAAAATATATCTAATAAAATCCGAGTTTATATTACCAGAGAAAAGTTTTGAACACAAGCAGTTTGCTTTGGTGTGTGAGTAAATGTAAAAATCTTCAGCCATAATTCAAGGGGTGAAGAAATATTATAGGCACAGTCAATAATGGACTAAATGAAATAATTAATCCTTGTAATAACCGACTCATTACCACAAGGTACAATATTTCCATATAGCCTATTGACCTGTACTCTAGCTTAGCACTATGAATTATCACTTACTGGTATATCATTGTAGAGTTATTCTAAGATTGTTAATGTAGATTTTCCATTAAGGTAAGAGACGAGTTTAGTTGGCAATAGCAAATTGTATACAGATATATTTAGTCCACAGATAAAACATTATACTCATTGATACCATTACTCCAAAGAGAACATTCAGAATGCCTATAAGAAATACAGACTATATGTCAGCCAGTGAAAAACTACAATATTGACAACTGTATACCGGTACATTAAATAGGTAATTATCAAGTATATTGCCATTTTCTATTACTGTTTCTACCCTAGCTCTTTACCTACTAATTTACAACATTTTAAGATACTTTTCATCTATGGCATTTTCTATGGAAATTTTTAAGTTAATATTTAAATTTTGGAATTAACCTGACCTTACCTAACTTAACCTAGACTGCAGTGGACTACCGGGTCCTAACCTGGCCAAACTACCGGGACCTAACTGTGTTAAAGTACCGAGAGATGACCAGGGCAAACTCCCAGGCCCTAGCCGGATGTGTCAACACTGCTACAAAGTGACAATATACTAGATAAATACCATTACCACTGGCTGAGAATCAAATACATTATTAGCTACTATTATGACAATCATAATTATACCATAATGAATATATACCCTAAGCTGTCACACTGGTATTTAGGTAATTATCTGTTATATTGCCGATTTTTTGTACGATGTTTCTCCCTTCTTTACCCACTACTTTATACCATTCTAAGACACTTGTAGGTATTTATCTACTTAATTGCCGTTTTGTAGCAGTTTTGCCACATCCGGTTAAGTCCCGGTAGTTTGCTCCAGTCAGATTCCAGTAACTTACCACGTTTAGGTCCTGGTAGTTTGTCCAGGTTAGGTCCCAGTAGTCTGCTGTGGTCTAGGTTAGATTAGGTAACGTCAGACTAGCCTAATTCCAAAATGCCCCAGTTAATGGTATCATCTTCATAAACTGGTCAAATTAAGTGATGGACTGTACTTTCTCTCGCACCTTGATACTGTACTATAATTAAAGATGTAGTACTGTACAGTGCTGTTAAAACTAGAGCAACTAAATTCTCCAAACTATTCCGAGCAGCAGGCCACCATTATTTTTGTTAATATGGTTCCCTTTTCTGGCATACTTTGTAAGAATCTAATGTACCAAAATGTGATACTTCCTTAACCCTTATAGACCGGCTGACATGATATACAGTCAGTACGTGCAGTCCGGCTGACGAGTTATACCGTCATAGCTATTTCCAGCCATTTACGGCTATGTAGGGCTGGTTTTTCTTGTCAGCGGGCTAGTAAACACACTCACAATATCGATCCGCTATTCACTCAGTTGATTCTGGGACCCCATGATGGCTGGGCTATTTTTAAGTATTTGCCCCTGTCTGAATTTGTGCTCTAACAATCGTAAGACATTACCGTAGTGAATATTTGTACAGTACGTGACAGTGACACCATGATATTACTACAAGGTTACAAATTATTTTTTGTGTATAGATCATGACACACGATACATAATGGTAGTAATAAGAAAATAACACCACAAACACGCCCAGGCAGGTGCTAGTGATGGTAAATATACGTGTTTTCTACGGTACAAATCAGTTTGTTTATCATTTTCTACGTGACAGTTACACGATGATATATTCCTACAAGTGTTCATACTATTTTTAGTGTTATAATCATGACATATGATACATAATAGTAGTAATATGAGTGGGTAAACAAGGGAATTTCGCGGGCAACTGAACACCCATGCCGCGGCCGCATCACACTCACGCGTCGAGTCAAACACAGTAGTGATTCGGGCATAAACATGGTCCACTTCAACTCACCCTATCTCCATAACTACACGTCGTACAGCCCTCCAGATGGTACCATTCGATAGAGGAAGAGTTGAAGGCATGTAATAAACAATATTGAAGTCTGTACACTATATAGGTTAAGAGTGAGAGCGTTGTGAATATAGGGGACATCGATGAATTTTGACGCTAGTGGCGGGGTAGAATGTGGAGGCAAGGGTGCCCCCTCCCGGTTCGCAGGGGTTAATGTAAAGTTTTACACCACAAAAGAAACTACTGATAATTGTAGTTGTTGTAATTTCAAGTGTTATTTACAATGTGAAAGAGGATGACAATTCGTTTAGCGGCTTTAGCCTATGCAAATAAATGCATGTATCCGTTTCAGTAATCATACCACAATAAAGCTCACCACCAAACTTACTTCTGTCAATCTGTTCATGCAGAGATTAGTATATTACGGTACTCGATCCTGACGTTCATAACTAAACTATGTAAAATAATGATAAAACAGTAGAGATGCGTTGAGTATATTCATTTATATACACTGGGTAGCCTATCTGCATGGACAGAAACACATTTTTTATTAACTTCAGTAATATACAAATTATGATTTATTGAAAGACAGGAGATACGAATGTCCACGACAACTGTTTAGGATACTTTTGACAACACCGGTGTTAGGTAATTTTCTGTGTTATCCTTATAGGCCTAAGTATTTCTCACAGTATATTTTATAAACATAAAAGGAAACACAGAAGAGTGTTTCACCAACTTATACGGACTTAAACTTTATTTTTTACTATAAGTACAGTTGCCTAGATCACTGGCCTCCAGGGCATAAAAGGGAATGTTGTTGTTTTTACAATAAAAGTTATCGAAGCAGGCCTTTGTGGAATCGTCAATTGACCACAGCAGAGAGCAATCACAGACAATGTCGTTACCTGTGTGAGGAAGCAAAGTTAAAGTTACGTCTATTAAAGTATTTATTGTAAACACTAAACATATGAGGAAGAGTATAAAGGGACCTGTGATGTAGTCAGAAAATTGGAGGTACGGTAGCCTATCTGTAAATGAGTCCTTCAAGTATTGCCACGAAACACCACCTATATAGAAGGAGCTTGTTTCGTGGTACAATATAGTCAGGAGGAATCAGAAGTCTCCAATGATCAAACACGATCACAGGGTCCTCAAGGGATTTTTTTTATTTTTTTTATTGGAGGGTTACCGATTCCTCTAAAGTTCTAAACTAAGTTATCCCATGAAACAAATCACCTCGGTGTTACTAATAGGGAATATGTTTCGAAGTGTAGTGTGGATGAATCAGTAGCCCTACAATTGACCAAAAAGAGGTTCTCCTCTTACTTGGTAAAGTCAGGGAATAGTATACTTTTGGGTCATTAGTGTGCTTTGATTTCTCCAAAGTATGTATGGCAAGAAACAGGAACATCTTAACGAAATAATGTGGCTTGTTGCTTATTATAGAGAACAAATTAAAGGCAGATAGGAAAAGTTAATGAACAACACAAAGTTAATAATAATAATAATAGTAATAAAGGAAGGAAGAAGACTCACCACAAAAGAAGAACTGTGCATAATAAACACTGTCTAAGATGATGGGTTGGAAGATGTTCTTGGAGATGGTGGTGAGTTGGTTGTACTGAAGGTCGATCTGTACCATCTTCAGGCCCAAGAACCCCGATGGACTGAGGTCACGTGGAAACAAGGGTTAGGTTAGGTTAGGTTTAAGATTAGGTTATTTTCAGCCTAGATTTGGTTAGGTTTAAGATTAGGTTATTTTTAGTTTAGATTTGGTTAGGTTTAGTTTGGTTTTAGTTAGGTTTAGGCTAGATTTGGTTAGGTTAGGATAAATTAGATTAGGTTAAATTTAAGATTAGGATAGGTTAGACTCAGGTAAATTAGTTATATCAGATTAAATTTGATTTACGATTAGAGTAGGTTAGATTAGGATAGGTTCTGTTGGATTCAGTTTAGGTATATATTTTTATACACACACACAGAAACCTAACTCACCTAATCGTCCTGATGTTGTTGGAGGAAAGATCAATCTCGAGAATATGCAAATCAGGGTCGTGGTTGTAGAAGTGGAAATTCATGTCACCTATCTCCGTCAGTTTGTTGTTGTCCAGTTTGAGTGTTTGCAACTTGTCCAGCGCTGGAGACGAAATGAAGGAATTAGAGTGATAAGGGATACATTCGCAATCCAAAATTTGTATCCAGGTCTTGTTGAAGTTACGAATCATTTGACATAGCCTACTAGTGAACCAATTACAATACTTATCCTGTTTCATATTTGGCTGCCATATATTATGATTAGCTGGCATGTAGCTTATTATACAGTACCGGTATAGACTTGGAGGTAATAAATGGGGAGAAAGTCGGGGAAACAAATGAACATAAATAAGTTTAATTTCCCATTACAAAAAACACAAACACACACATTCATTAAACAGACAGACACACACAACACGCACACGTATTACAAACACACACATGCATTAATAATTGTGAGTTAGAAATGTGATTTAGAATAATTGTTTTTGGACATGCATATAAAATGGAATAACAATTATTATTCTCTTTTTTCTTTTTTTCTCTTTTCCTTTTTTTTACATATAACTTGGGATGGCAATTTTTTCCTTTACTTGTATTATTATTATTATTATTATTATTATTATTATTATTATTATTATTATTATTTACCTGCAAAGGAGTTTTCGCCAATGGTGTGAATGAGATTGTCTGAGAGGTGTAGTGCCTTGAGGGACGAGTAGACGAACTGGCCACTGTAGATGACTTGAAGATCGTTACGGGAGAGGATGAGGGTCTCCAGGTTAGGCAGATCATTGACATTATTGGTGGCGTACACTTGTATCTCGTTATTATCTGGGGGTGAGGTGAGGTGAGTTGGATGGGTTAGCCTAGCTTGGTATGTTTGCTGATTGGTTGGTTAATTAGTTGGTTAGTTGATTATTTAGTTTATTGATTGGTGGGTTGATTAGGTGGTTGATTGTTTGGTTAGTTTGTTGATTGATTGATTGATTGGTTAGTTAGTTGGTTGATAAATTAGATATTAGGTTAATTTATTTATTGGTTGGTAGATTGATTGGTTAAATTAGTTTGGCTAGATACATAATGTTTATCACCAAACATGAAACGTAATGTCGCAGCACATAGTTCTTCACCAGCCTTCCTCTAACACCCTAGTCAAGGCCTATGTGCCGTGTCTGTACGTTTGGATACAGGAATTCTTGGTACAGTTGGACACATGAATGGGTGGAACAGCCCAAGTGAAAGATGGTCAATTTCTCCTAATATCAAGTTCCTTAGTGCCAAATAGGAGACATCAGGGGCAGAAGTCAATATTGAGGATGGTAATAAAAAGCAAGTACCTGATAATAGACACTGGTTACTCAAATGGGACAAGTATCTTTCACCTGGGCTGTACCTACCCATTCACGTGTTCAACTGTACATTCAGCCGAGATGGAAAATGCTCAGCTCCTCCCAGTATGAAACATCTTAGTGACAAAAAAAAAGGCTGTGAGTTTCGAAGGGAGTGGAAGCCTAATAATTAGGTATCGTTTTCGAACCAAAGAGGAACTTATTTATTTAATCTTAATTAATAAAAAAAACAATAATTTATGGACTAACCTAGATTGAGAGTAGTGAGAGTGTCAGCCGAGTTGTTGAAGACGTAGTTATCAACGTGGGTAATTCGGTTGTTGTTGAGCAGAACCTGAACGAAATCCAGCGGACCCCACATATCTTTGGTCAATACTCCAGACGCGTTGGAGCCTTGAAGCGTGAACCTGAAAGTTGTGTTTTATTCCTTGGTTAGTTAAAGAAAATGTTACTTGGTTAGTGAGTTAATTGACTGGTTGATTGATTGGTTTGTTAATTAAAGAGTTATTTGGTTAGTTAGTTAGTTGGTTGGTTGGTTGGTTTATTTGTTAGTTGATTAAAGTGTTATTTAGTTAGTTACTTGGCTGGTTGATTTATTTGTTAGTTATTTAAAGTGTTATTTGGTTAGTTAGTTGGCTGATTGATTTGTTAGTTAATTAAAGTGTAAATTGGTTAGTTGACTGGATTGTTAGTTAATTAAAGTGTTATTTCGTTGTTAGATTGATTTGTTAGATAATTAAAGTGTTATTTGGTTAGTTAGTTATTTGACTGGGTAGTTAATTAAAGCATTATTTGGTTAGTAAGTAAGTTGGTTAATTTAAGTGTTATTTAGTTAGTTAGTCAGTTGGCTGGTTATTTTTTTTTTATATATACCTGAAGACGTGTTCACTGATGAAGTCTGTGTGTGTGAAGATGTCCTTGATTTGGTCCAGGGTGATGATGGTAGGAGGACACGTAATGCTGATCTTACCCGCCAGAGTCCCGGAGTTGCCCACGCACTGCAAAACACACACACACAGGTTATAAACACAAATGCACACACAGCAAAATCACAAGCACACAAACTCGTATAATTTTTAGCTCCGGCCTAAGCCGAGAGCTCTAGGTTTTATCGTAATTATTGTTCTTGTTCTTCTTCTTGGGACGACCACTTCTTAAAAGGGGTTCAACTGACTCACTCACTCTCTCATTCTTGTTCTTGGGGCGACCACTTCTTAAAAGGGGTTCAACTCACTCATTTCACTTGAATCATTAAGAGCCGGAGCTTTTGAAAGGTTTTCCTTCATGTTCTTGTTTTTTAAGATTTGACGACTTTACAGTGGTAGAGGTTGTGGCTGCAATTCTGCGGCCCAGCGTTCGATCCTTGCTCGGCACACGTTAAAAATGCCACTGATGCCAGAGGTTACCACCCCTGTGAGCAGGGGGTTGGGGGTTTGAGTCAGCTGTCTGAGGTCTTCCTGCTTATGCAGCTATAGCCGAAGCTGACTCGGGTCTCATGTGGGTGGAGAGGTCTTTGGGCCACTCATCATCCTTGTGATGCTATAGTTGTGTTTCATACACACAGTGTGTGCTACACTCTGTCCCATTGACTGCCACTCATTGGCACCTTTAATAACCTTTTAATAACCATGTGTGTGTATGTGTATATATATATATATGTGTGTGTGTGTGTGTGTGTGTGACGACTGGGTACATATTACGTACACAGTTAAGGGGGTGCGGGAGTAGGGGACAGGCTTGGGTGGGTGGGAATTGGGGGACAGGCTTAGGGGGGGGGGGTTTAGTGGGGTGCAGGAATAGGGGGACATGAGGCTTGGGGGGGGGGGGGGTAGAAAGCCTGTCCCCTATTTCCACCTCCCCCCCACCCAAGCCTGTCCCCTACTCTCGCACCCCCCCAAGCCTGTCCCCCTTAAAAGAAACGTGGGGGAGGGAGAGTGGTATAGGATATGTTGTATGTTGGTATGTAGGATGGTGTGACTTATAGTGTGTGTGTGTGTGTGTTGGTTGAAGTTTGGAATTATTATCTGACATATCCTACCAGCGAACCCGTATACAAAAAAAAAAAAATATATATATATATATATATATATATATATATATATATATATATATATATATATATATATATATATATATATATATATATATATATATATATATATATATATATATATATATATATATATATAGATACACATGACAAAATAAATATTTAAAGTAAAAAAAGTTTTCATTTGGATCCGATAATTTACAATTTGAACATTATAGGGATTGTGCACGTTTTAATATTATTATTATTATTTTTTTAGCAAAGTATATATTCATTTGCTTGAGATGCTTCCTTTACTCTTTACTGCTTGCTGTCTCACCTCTCTGTCACATCACTTTTTTCTGGCGCTATATGACCTCGCTGTTGCGGTGCCTAATATCAATCCATCAGTCAATCATACTCTTTATTAAGTTGTGTCACCTTGCCTCGTGCCAAAAGTGTAATAAGACTCATTTTTATTATTATTATTATTATTATTATTATTATTATTATTATTATTATTATTATTATTATTATTATTATTATTATTATTATTATTATTATTATTATTATTATTATTATTTCCATGTATCCAACTGTACAGGAATGGTTTAATCAAATTTATTTTTATTATGGTTTCACAATTAGGACACACCCAATAAAATATCTTCCTTTTAATTAATATATACTGTATATACATTTTTTGGTATTTTTAATTGGGCACCTTGCTTCCTGCAAAGTATGTCAGGAAACAGGAAGAAAGCTATCCATCCTGTTGCTTGGAATAGTTTGGAGGAATCGGGCAGTTGTTTCAGATTTAACAACAAACAACAACAACACTGTACAGTCGTGATACGTAATCCCTGACCAGAGACGAACGGCAGGCACCACACACACACACACACACACTGTATTCAAACTCAGCCTCTATAGGTGTACTGGGTGGGGGGAAATGAGCAATACCAGGCGATTCGAAGCTTTCTCCTCCTCACATGCACTCTGGTCAGAAATAATGTATCACGAGTATACCTACTATATCTGAATTCCTACTTAATAAAACCTAACCTTGTTCATTGATTGAGGAAAGAATTATAATCTTCTCTTGACCAACTGCATGTGCTTAATTCTCACTCTCCTGGATGAGTGAGTTAATTAATAAGAGATAACAAACAACAAGTCGATTATATATATAATTATATACTACGAGAACACACACACACACTAGCCTAAATAAAAAAAACTCTGCATACACTGTTTATTGGTGGGTAATGGTTGGTGTTTATCACCTTCCTTCCTGCCAGGTGCAAGTTTTCATTACATATTATGGTTTGTTACTTAAATGAGGGACATGTTTGTGTGTTTGTGTGTTTGTTTCCTCACCGTATACAGCACAGTTACCACATCGGTGTATATATGTATATTATTCTTTTGCTGGTCATACATATAAATCAATTGTTTATATTCCTTCCTGGCTATACATATAATCAATTGTTTATATTCCTTATACCTACTTTAGTGTATATGTGTATAGTTAGGAAAAGTAAAGGGGATGTATTAGTGTTGGTTAATCTGGAGCAACCTTTTTCTCCAAACTATTCCAATTGGAGTGACTTAAATTCCTCCAAAATAAGTCAGGAAACAGCAGGACCAGATGAACGGAAATAATGGTGCGTGGCTTGTTACTTTGAATAGTTTTTTTGGGAATCATTTGCTCCATCCAGATTTACCAACGCTATAATTATACTATTCCCTTAATTAAACTTGATAATTAAATAAGAAGAATTATATACTTGAATAAAAACCAAGACGACTTACCGTATACTGTAGTTAAAACAATATGTATCATACAGTTATCGTAAAAAAAATTCATAAAAGTTATCATAAAAATTATCATAAAAAAATTCATAATATAAATTCCCACGTTATCCATCCATGGGGGATATAGTTCCCTAATAATAATAATAATAATAATAAAAAATGAAACTTGACAGATAGAGAGGTGTTTGTTTATCAGTGAGTGAGTGAGCCTTGTCTTGTGTTGTGTTGTGTTGTGTTGTGTGAGAAGTCTGCCATCTGTCTCTCTCTCTCTGTGTTCACCAACTCATTATCACATCACCCGATATCGTTATAAACACACACATTCACACACACACACACACACAGACGTATACACACATACAAGAGAGAGAGAGAGAGAGAGAGAGAGAGAGAGAGAGAGAGAGAGAGAGAGAGAGAGAGAGAGAGAGAGTGAGAGTGTGTGTGTGTGTTTGTGTGTCTAAAGTGTTCTAACACATCATGGACCTTCACAGTTCAAAGTTATGGTGTATTTTCAACCTCATCTGTGGTCTAGCTCTTCGTGTTGTGGGAATGAGAGAAGTGAACCTGGCATCACATCAAGGTGTTTGTCTCTCCGTCTTCTGGGATTCACGTCACACCGTTCTACTGTCGTTTTTAGAGATATGTAAGATACTCGTGATAATTATGTATACTGTATGGATGCAACAAGAGGGAGAAATCTTAGGATGGAAATTAATTGAAAGACGCGGGAGTGAAGGAAATGGTACACTCGTGATACGTAATCCCTGACCAGAGACGAACGGCAGGCAACACACACACACACACACACATACCCTGCATTCGAACTCAGCCTCTGTAATTATGTGCGCTAAGTGGGGAAATGAGCAATACCAGGCGATTCGAAGCTTTCTGCTCCTCACACTCCGGTCAGAAATCTGTATATCTAAATGAAGAGACTCTGTCTGTCGGGCTATACAAATTGTCATGTGACCACCTACAGCGCCAGGAATTATCACACGGAAAGTGGACGTACACGAGGGGGGACAGAGGACATTTTCGTCACAAAAAAACACCCCACTAATTACTTAATCTATATACATAAAGCCGAAATTCTGTGTGTGTGTGTGTGTGTGTGTGTGTCCTCTATGCACGCCAAGATCCTTCGTCCTAGAGTGAAAATTTTTACATGGGTGTGATCGCTAATACTTGGGGAGTGTTTTGGACCTATAAAAAAAATGTTTTTCATGTTTTTCAAAAAAATTTTTGGATGGGGTTCGAACCCCTGGATTAGTGACACGCACAACTCTCTCTCTCTCTCTCTCTCTCTCTCTCTCTCTTTCTCTCTTTCTCACACATGCTCTCTCTCTCACATGCTCTCTCTCTCTCTCTGTGTCTCTCTCTATCTCTATCTTTAATTTTAGAGAGAGAGAGAGAGAGGGTGTGTGTGTGTGAGAGGTAATACTGGGTTTGGTTATATTTGTGTCTGAGTGAGAGATAGTGTGTGTGTGTGTGTGTGTGAGAGAGAGAAAGAGTGAAAAATATATAGTGTGTGTGAGAGGTAGAGATAGATAGCTAGACTGTGAGAGAGAGATAGAGAGGGAGACTGTGTGTGTGAGAGATAGATAGATAGATAGATAGATAGATAGAGATAGATAGAGAGAGAGAGAGAGAGAGAGAGAGAGAGACTGTATGTGAGAGAGATAGACTATATATGCGGGAATAGGGGACAGGCTTGGGGTGGGGAGGTTTGCGGGGTGCTGGAATAGGGGACAGGCTAGGGGGGGAGGGGGTAAAAAGCCTGTCCCCTACCGTCACACACCCTAAGCATGCCCCATACACATACATACACATACATACAAACACACACATCCCTACCGTACACACACACACACACACAAACACACACATACACTAGGTAAGGTAAGGCTTGGGGTGGGGGGGTTGGGGGGTGCGGGAATAGGTGGTGGTGGTAGTAGTGGAGGTGGTAGTGGTTGATGTAGTGGTGAACCTGTCCTATTCCTGTGTTACATTGGAGAGATAGAGAGAGAGAGAGACTGTGTGTGAGAGATAGACTATATACAGTATATGCGAGAATAGGGGACAGGCTTGGGGTGGGGGGGTTTGGGGGGTGCTGGAATAGGGGACAGGCTGGGAGGGGTAAAAAGCCTGTCCCCTACCGCCACATACCCCAAGCATGCCCCATATTCCCGCACCCCTCTAGCCCCCCCCCCCCCCAAGCCTGTCCCCATACTCGGGCACCCCCCACCCCCTACCGTAAACAACACACACTAGGGTACACAAACATACTGTACATACACACATACACACACACCCCTACCGTACACACACACACACACTAGGTAAGGTCATTTCTGCCTTTTTTCGTTATCATTTTAAATTTGTCTCAGTTGTTGAAAGGATTATTTTCTTCTTTTTGGAAGAATCAAAACATGGGGTGGGTTTGGGGGGTGCGGGAATAGGGGACAGGCTTGGGATGGGGGGTTTGGGTGGTGCTGGTATAGTAGTGGTGGTGATTGTAGTAGTGGTAGTGGTTGATGTAGTAGTGCAGTTTGCATTTGCTACATATCAGTGTTGTATTATTATATCCTTTGTTTATTTAGAACTCTTTGATCGTGTATGAAAATTGGAGGCTTCTGCCTGATTACTCCTGTCTATGCCAAGAAACAAATAAGCTCCTTCCATATAGCATCCACCGCCCGAAGGGCGGCCGCAGGCCGCCAGCCCTCCGCAGGAGCTAGCGGCTCCTAGCCGCCCGAAGGGCGGCGGAGCAGCTAGTTACACATACTTCACTTGCTTATGGTCTAGTTATGCATCACAAGTGTACTCATCTCATCATTCAAGTATTATAGTAGATCTTTGAAGGACTTACTGTGCATGGGTCGAGTGGGTTCTTGGAGTCGGCAGTGACGGGGCAAAGGTCACACACGTTGGGAGGAGCCGTGCCCATACTGTGTTCCCAGCGAGGTTCCCTACACACTTGCATCCCCGGCAGAGTGATGGGTGTAGGGGCCGTCCACCGTCGCATATCATGGACTTCCATATCGTACCCGAGGTCGAGGTTGTGGTTGTGGTCTGGCTTGTTGTTTTGGTTGTTGTTGCCTGGGCGGTAGCTGTACACGGGATTGGAGTTGTAGCCTACACAGAGGTTGCTGCTTCTGTACCTCACGTGTCTCTCGTCGCCAGGCTGTGTTGTTGTCTCAGGCATCACACCTGTCTCATCCACTGCTGTTCCCTCGCTACGCTCCTCTTCCTTTACTCTTACTTCCTCTTCGTGGCTATCTATGTTCCTCTTCACTTCCTTCACTCTGACCTCTTCTTGCATCACTGTTTCCTGGCTACTTTCCTCCTCCTCCTCCTCCTCATGCCTCGTTCTTACCTTCTTTTGCATAGTTATTCTTCCCTCCTCTCGCTTCACTTTTCTCTCCTCTCGTTTCCTCCTCGCACTCTCTGACAAACTTTGGTCTCTGATATTCCAAGTCCTTCTGTCCTCCTCCTCCTCATCATCATCATAATATGCTTTGGTCCAGTCGTCATTTCTTTCCTTTAACGTCCCGCTGTACTCGACCCGACTCGATTTTCCACTGTTCATAATGTGAGGATGAGGAAACGGAGATGACGTAGAGGTTGAAGTGACTGCTGGTGGTGCTTGTAAGGTCTGATGTCCTTGTGTGTGTACATGTCTCGTTGCTGCTGGAGTTAGCTGACCATAACCAACCTCAACACACAACAACAACACCACTAATACCCCCACCAGAAACAGGAGTGGCACACATCCCTGTCTTCTCATGATGGTGTTTCCGTCGCCCGCCACTCGGTTCATTTGTCTTTCTCGTGTATGATTATAACTTATTGGTTATCTCTTTTCTTAGTGCAATTATTATTTAAGCCTCGTGGGAACCGTTTTGTCTTTCCCACGTGTTTTTTTGTTCATACTTAGTTCAGTCAGATACAGAATAGGTTGTTCACTTTGGCCCCGGAGGCTGAGAGAATACAGTGATGTTGGTGGTGGATGTCTAGGAGGGATAACAACAGTATAATAATGAAAACGAAAATGAGGATAATTTCAATCTTTGAGAGAGAGAGAGAGAGAGAGAGAGAGAGAGAGAGAGAGAGAGAGAGATAGAGAGATAGAGAGAGAGAGAGAGAGGGAGAGAGAGAGTTGTGTGTGTGTGTGTACCGTAGGAGAGAGAGATAAAGAGAGAGAAAGGAAGAAGACGTATGAGCAGAGAGAGAGAGAGAGTGAGTGAGTGCGGTGACAGAACCTAGACTGAGAGCAGAGCAGCAGGTAGGAAGGTAATGTGGAAGGAAAGCGATGTGACAGGACAGTGAGATGATGAGGCAAGCTTACTCACCCTTTTTATTTGTCTCCTCACCCCTCACCCCCACACCCCACCTCACCCCCCCCCACCCCCTCCCTTCTCCTTCACGTAATCTCCATCACTATGATTGCTTGTTTTCTGTTACACCTTTTTATTTTTGTTTTCATATATTGGTTTTGTTTTAGTTTTCCTGTTTACTATCTAACAAACACACAGATAAAAAAAAAACATTTGTAAAGATATAAGCTCCCACAACCTCCTCTTGCATAGGGATAATTATAAATATAGGCTATACATTTATTTACCTTTATTTAATAATTTATATGTAAATATACCGGTATATACACAAACAATCTGTGTACAATGTCTTATTTTTTATTGATTTTTTTATGTATAATTAAATCCTGTTATGATACTTTTGAAAGATTGGAGTGCCTTGATTCCTCCAAAATATGTCAAGAAACAGACACAGACGAAGAAAAATAATGGTATCCTCGTTGCCTGGAATAGTTTGGAGGAATCATTTGGTCCAGATTTACCAACAGTGTAGTAATACAAATGACTGCCATGTACTGTAGGTCGTTACAAGAAAGAGTTTCATTTCCTCAATCAGTGTACAATACAATACAATAGATCATACAAGGATGAGACTACACTACACCTCTGCTCAACAATAATTTACCTAAACATTACAAGCAGTAGACCACTAAATATTTGGCTTCCATAATTATATTTTCTGGTCTGAACAAATGGAGATGAATTCCACTAATATACTAATATAATAAACTAATGATAATGTGTATATTTACGTCATCCTCTGATTTTTAGTTTTGTTAAAACGTTATTTTTCGAGTAATATAATTATAATATAATTCCTTAGGCACACACTGCTAAGTTACACAATCGGTTCGGTATTTTGTTATAAAATATGTTAGTAAGTTTTTTTCCTCATTAGTTAAGAAGTTAGTCCAAGTAGGCTAAGTACTTGTGTTAGAGATACGAGTGGTGATGGTGGTAGTGGTGTGAGAGAGTGTGTGTTGGTGGTGGTGTGAGAGTGTGGTGGTAGTGGTGTGCGAGAGTGTGTGTTGGTAGTGGTGAGAGAGAGTGTGTAGATGGTGTGAGAGTGTTGGTGGTAGTGGTGTGAGAGAGAGTGTGTGTTAGTGGTGTGAGAGAGAGTGTGTGTTAGTGGTGTGAGAGAGAGTGTGTAGGTGGTGTGAGAGAGAGTGTGTGGTAGTGGTGTGAGAGAGAGTGTGTAGGTGGTGTGAGAGTGTGGTGGTGGTGATGAAGATTAATGATGTTTAGAAAGAGTGTTGGGGATGGTATTAGAGGGACAGAGTGTGTTAGTGATAATGTCAGAGAGAGAGTGTAAGCTCTAGTTGAGAATGGAAGGATAGGTGGTAGGTAGGTATAAAGGTGGGTAGAATGCCTGTCCCCCTAACCCCCCAAAACCCCCAAGCCTGTACCCCCCCAAAAAAAAAAACCCAAGCCTGTCCCCCTATTTTCCCACACCTCGTTTAAAGTTGTTTATGCAGGAGTTGACACAGGGGTAATAAGACGTCCACTTGGTTGTTGTTGAGGTTGGGACAGGGGAAGTCGTCAAAGGAAGCTCTGATAGTCTCGTTCATCACCAGCCAACACAGCCTCTCGTCACAGGTCAAGGGGTTACCTGTGTGTGTGTGTGTGTGTGTATATAGGGGTGGAGGTGGTGAGGTGAGGTGGGGTGAGGTGAGGTATTGTTATTATTGCTGTTGTTATTATTGTTTTTTTTTTTATTATTATTATAATCATTATTATTATTATTGTATATTAGAGAGAGAGAGAGCGAGCATAACCTACATGTGACCATAATGAGAGAGAGAGAGAGAGAGAGAGAGAAAGAGAGAGAAAGAGAGAGAGAAAGACACACACACACACACACACACACACCAAAAATTTACCTGTTACAATAATCATAGCGGATGTTGAGCAGGAGTCAATGATGGACATAAAGGCTTGTTGTTCTAATGTTTCCAGATTGTTGTGTTGAAGGTAAAGTACACAGGAAGTGGGTCCATCCAACACACCATACCTGTAACACACACACACATACACAGTCAGATAGTATATGGAATACACACACACACACACACACACACACAGTTAGTATATGCAACACACACACACACACACACACAAACACACACACACACACACACACACACACACACATACACATAGTCAGTATATGGAACACACGCAGACACACACAGTCAGATAGTATATGCAACACACACACACACACACACACACACACACACAGCACAATATATATAACAGGAACCAGCAGAATGTGATATATTTACAAAACTATTATTACCACATACTCGAGCCTTGAGATGGCGTTGAAGGCAAGGTCAATCTGGAGTACGAGGTTGGAGTGGTGACCTGGGATGGTGAAGGCCTCGTTGGGCAACTCCGATATCAGGTTGTGGGAGAGGTCAAGGAACTCCAGCGATGGAAGGTCTTGCAAGGTCATGATAATAATAATATGTAATAATAATAATAATAATAATAATAATAATAATAATAATAATAATAATAATAATAATAATAATAATAAATTTCATCTCCCTACCCCCAACTCGAACTGGCATATGTTTCGGATACGAGTCTAAATTAGTGGTTCACATCTTGAGGAGTACACACATTGATAAGTCTGGGCGCTTGGCATCAGTTCACGGCTTGCATTGGAACTTATTATTAATTTATTTGGAAGAGGAAGGTAAGCTGAAATTATGTTTAAACAAAGACTTTGATTTGTGACATGTGGTTTAGTCATCTTTATGAGTTTAGTTTTGAGTATTGTTGTGGATTATGAGTATTCTGTGTCATTAGTTAATTAAATATTTCCCTCGACTTTCAATTTCTGTTTTCTTTGTGTAAGGCATAATAATTCTGAAGGAGGTCAAACCTGCATGGGGTGGAATCCAACGTGATGTGTTAGCGATGTGTCTGTAATAGGCTAGTGACTTACAGTTACATAGAGTTACATAGAATCACAGACCACAACAGACCTTACGGTACACACGGGGTAACGACACTGGTAACAGTAGCCTATATGGTGTTTGAGAAATATACAAAAGTTGTCCTACATTTGCATAGAATCAGCACTATTAAAAAGTCAACACTATATACGTATAATAATAATAATCTCACCGGCAAAGGTTCGCTGCTGTAAAAACTGTATGTTGTTGTAGGCGAGTTTGAGTTTCCTGAGTCGATTGAGACAGATGGGGGAGAAGCTGGGTATGAAGCTGATCTTGTTGTAGGAGAGTGACAGCACCTCCAAGTGGGACAGCTCACTCAAGGTCGGGAAGTACACGTTTTCTAAGGAGTTTTTCTCTGTTATAGGGAGAAATGAATTTAAGGGGGTGTGGGAGTAGGGGGACAGGCTTGGGGGGGTTTAGAGGGTGCGGGAGTAGGAGGACAGGCTTGGGGGGGTTAGGGGGAGTGCGGGAATAGGGGGACAGGCTTTCTACCCACTCCAAGCCTGTCCCCCTATTTCCGCACCCCCCCAGCCCTCCCAAGCCTGTCCCCTACTCCCAACTGTACCAAAAATAAACTATCTATCCCTTTAAATAAGGAACAATTACTCTTGTCTACATTTATCTTTATTAAAATACAAGGTAGTTTTTTTTATTATAAAAACCCTAAAACGTATTGACCATCATAGATTAATTAAGATGAGCAATTCTCCTCATTCAGAAATTGGTACCTGAAATACAAAAAAATACAAGAAATCATAATTATATATAAATCCCTTAATTAACCTTCGTAGTAAGTACAGTTTAAATACACCGACTAATGTATAGAAAACTTGTGTATATGAAACTGATTTACGAAACCAAATATATACTTGCTACTGATTTGTCCACGAACACTGTCTGTATTACCTACCTACCTACATATATCTACCTACCTACCTACGTACTCATCTACCTACCTATCTATCTACCTACCTACCCACCTACCTACCTACCTAACCATCCATCCACCTACCTACCCAACTACCTACCTACCCACCTACCTACCCATCTACGGTACCTGCCTACCTACCCACCCACCTACCCCATTCATAAATAATCACGATTGTGTACGGTATAATTATGAAACAGACGACGAAGACACACCAGACAAAACCTATCTATACGCACCCAAGTTGAGGAGTTTGAGTGTGTCATTGAAGGGACTGAAGGCGTGGTTGTCGAGGGTGTTGAAGTGGTTGTCGGTCAGTAGAATCTCCTGGTATTTGATGGGTCCCCAGAGTCCCTGCTCCAACGTACACCCCAGCGTCGTGCCTTCCACTATCAGCCTGACGATCGATTTTTTTTTTTTTTTAGTATACAGGGTCAACGTTCGACTATAGAATAAATACAGTTTTCTTATTTTATCTATTTTATTATACAGGGTCAACGTTCGACTATAGAATAAATTTAGTCTTCTTATTTTATCTATTTTATTTATACAGGGTCAACGTTCGACTATAGAATAAATACAGTTTTCTTATTTTATCTATTTTATTTATACAGGGTCAACGTTCGATTATAGAATAAATACAGTTTTCTTATTTTATCTATTTTATTATACAGGGTCAACGTTCGACTATAGAATACATTTAGTATTCTTATTTTTGTGTTTTTTTATCTATTTTTAACCGATTTCAATTTTTTTTTTTTTTTTTTTTTTTTGCATCATCCATGTTTACGGGATTTATTTTCAGACAGATTTTGATGCTATATATGATTATTATACACATGCATGACACTACAAAACAAACCTACAGCATCAAAATCTGTCCAATAATATCAGAGTGTAGAAAGGAGTATACAGGTGGTAAGGAACTTTTGTCTGTAACTGCATGTACGTGATTCCTCTAAATAACTATCTGCCCGGAAACAGATCTCCTATTAATACCATTGGGTGCGTCTGTTTTTCTGACATAACCTATATATATATAATTAGGAATAATCTGTAGACCTTAACTCCAATTCATCAACCATAGAATCTCCCCTTAATTAAGGAGAGAGTATACTTGTGGTACATTGGAGTGCCTTAATTCCTCCAAAGTATGCCAGGAAACAGAACCAGATGAACAAAAATAATAGTGCCCTGTTGCTGGGTAGAGTTTGGAGGAATCTTTATCTCCGAAAATGTCCAAACTATACCTTCCCTTTAAGTACAGCCAAATGTAATCATATAACCACCGACACCTTCCTTCCATCGTACACTCGTGATACGTAATTCCTGACCAGAGACGAACGGCAGGCACCACACACACACACACATACCCTACATTCGAACTCAGCCTCTATAGGTATACTGGGTGGGGAAATGAGCAATACCAGGCGATTCGAAGCTTTCTGCTCCTCACAATCTGGTCAGAAATTATGTATCACGAGTGTACAAGCTGACCTGATGTAGTAGTTGGTAGGGAAGTCTTGGATGGTGAGGATGTCTGTGAGTTGGGTACAGGATCCCAGTGACGATCCACACGTCAACTCAGCCACAGTCGAGTTCATACACTCACACTGCAACACATAATGGTTATACACTCATTTTGCAACACGTAATATTCATACATATACACTGCAACACATAATAATGATAATAATGGTCATACACCCATTTTGCAACATGTAATAATGATAATAATGGTCATACACTCATTTGCAACATGTAATAATGATAATAATGGTCATACACCCATTTTGCAACATGTAATAATGATAATAATGGTCATACACTCATTTGCAACACGTAATATTTATACACATACACTGCAACACATAATAATGATAATAATGGTCATACACTCATTTTGCAACATGTAATAATGGTAATCATACATTGACAATGCAACACATAATGGTAATCATACACTGACACTGTCCTCCTATTCCCCCCCCCAAGCCTGTCCCCTAATCCCGCACCCCCTAAAATTGAAACTGCATCATGACCTTGTTTACAAATGAATTAACCCTCTCTCTCCCGTCTTCCTTTTTACATCTACAAAAAAAAGACATGATGGTGTATAATATCTTGGAATTCCCCACAAATATTTTCACAGCACTATTTGTTTACCCTCCCTATTGGCTCAGTAGTAAGAGCATCTATATAGACCCCTCATTGAACATATAGGGTTACTAAGGTAGGTAGGATGAGACGTTGTTGTGTTGTGTCTACTGTTTATTTATTTTTTATTTTTTTCCTGTCTCAAGGTTACTCATACACACACACACACACACACAAGCACACGTAATCATCATCATTATTATACACATTTAAATGACCCATATGTGTATAAATCTAACTAGCACACCCTTACACACAGACCACCAGAAATAGAATCAAAGAGGTAGATAATCTGTATAGAAGTTTAGCTGAAGTGGAAACTGTCGATCGATTTTATTCAAGAAGTTCCATGAAACAAAATAATGAAGGGAAGGGAAGGGAAGGGTGGGGTGGGAGGCTTAGGTTAGGATGGGTCTCAGTCATGCCATGGTCTCAGTCCCCATTGATTGTGTGGGACCAGACAGGTGGTACCTCTACCCTCTTATGATAATTCCATCTGTCATTCTCTCTCTCTCTCTCTCTCTCTCTCTCTCTCTCTCTCTCTCTCTCTCTCTCTCTCTCTCTCTCTCTCTCTCTCTCTCTCTCTCTCTCTCTCTCTCTCTCTTTCAAATACACACTTTCACACAGGCTCACAGACAGCTACCCTTACACACACACACACACACACACAGAGGCACACCCACCCACACTCACCACACACACACACACACACACACACACACACACACACACACACACACACACACACACACACACACACACACCTCCCACACACTCACACCCACTCACACATACACACCCACACACACACACACACACAAGCACACCTACAGACACACACACACACACTCACACGTACCCGCAGCCTGATTGATAAAATAATAAGTTATGTGCGTCACACAAGCGGTCGGAAATTGTTAATATATATATATATGTCTGACTGATTGCTTGGTTTGTCTCCCACTATGAATGTACAGTTGGACACAGGAATGGGTGGTACGGCCCAAGTGAAAGAGGTCAATTTCTCCTAATATCAAGTTCCTTAGTGCCAAATAGGAGACATCAGGGGCAGAAGTCAGTATTGAGGATGGTAATAAAAAGCAAGTACCTGATAATAGACACTGGTTACTCAAATGGGACAAGTATCTTTCACCTGGGCTGTACCACCCATTCATGTGTCCAACTGTACAGCCAGCACCATAAATTTGCGTCTATCTCATTTAGGCTATTTTATTAATGCTAAAATATGGCCAGAGAGTTGTATTCTGAACTAGTTTCTATTCTAACAACATATGTAATTTACCATATGAGAAATATATGACTGTCATCTCTGTATTTAAATTGTGTTACAACATCACAATAACTCATACATACAGTACGTAGGTGAAATGAAGCTAACTTATGCTGCCAACTGTATAGTAATCTACAGACACTTATCTTTCCGTTTTTTTAGTAATTTAAAAGGAATAGTTTCTTGAAAAACATTCGTCAAAAAATCGCCACTGACATTTGTAGTATATTGAGACCTTGTTGAGAGTTGTGGCAGGTCATTATACTCTGTTATCTCTACTCTATAATTATAACTTTTAGAATAATGGTGACGAATTTCGACATTTGCTCTGAACCAACTGGAGACGATTAGTTCTTCTTGGTGTACTCGTGGTGCTCTATGACCTCACTGTTACGGCCATTCATCATGTAATCCATCGTAAATGGCTCCTCCGGCCCCATACACTCGGCCGTCGGGGTGCCTTCGGAGTCCTTGTATACTACTTGAAAACATAGACAATTTTGTTTTTGTCAAATGTATTTCAAAAGTAGTTTATTACAACCCCATAAGCTTATGTATTATCGTTTCGGTATCTCAAAGGACTTAGGAGTAGTTAGGGACGGACGGATATGGTCACTTTGTAAAATTATATACCGGTATAGATATAATTCTTGGAACAATGGTGTCAACTTTTGGTATATATATATATATATATATATATATATATATATATATATATATATATATATATATATATATATATATATATATATATATAATATTTTCTTTGATCAACTACATACTATTTTTTTTCTTGGTGAGAACGGGAGTAGGGACAGGCTTGGAGGGTGCGGGAGTAGGGGGACAGGCTTGGGGGGGGGGGGGGGGTGCGGGAGTAGGAATAGGGGGACATGATTGGGGGAGGGGGGGGTTAGGGGACATGGGTTATATGAGTTTGTGAGTGTGCATGTGAGAAGAGACAAGTGTGCATGTGGGAACTCCAGCATATAACAAAAATGCATGTGTGAATAATAATAATAATAATAATAATTGAGTGAATGTTATTGTAAAGTTTTGTGTGTGTGTGTGTGTGTGTGTGTGTAATTAATAATATAGAGGTTAACGTCATCTCCTCTTATACCTACTCCATGTTCTACTGTTGTTGTTGTTGTTGATGTTGTTTTTGTTGTTGTTGTTGTTGTTGTTGTTTATCATTCTTATCACACCTCTCAGACGTCATTGTTACAAGACGGTAAACAACAGTCAAGTCAACTAAGCAGACATAAATACACCTTGTTTGTTGTTTGTTTACTATTTGTGTTGTTATTACTAGTCGATCTCTGGTAGTTAAGACTCTCGGTGTGATTCTTAATTTCTGGTACTGTACACTATAGCGTCTCGATTCCTACAAATTATGCAAAGAAACAAGTCCAAATGAACAAAAATAATGGTGTGCCTGTTGCCTGGAATAGTCAGGAGGAATAATGTGTTCCAGATTTGTCAACACTATATAAAATTATATACTCCTGAAGCGACAATATTATTAAGGGATTGCCTAAAGTACAAATTTGAAGTTCCTACGTGCAATTTTTGTCTTCAATATTTGCAGTAGTTATGGAATACAGTATACATATAACTTTTGCCTGTCATACAGATACTACGTAATATTATTGACTTTTCTCTCAGACAGCTTTTGGTGAATGGTCTAAATCCCGTAGTTTAAACAAAATTGAGGGCCCTTACTGGAGCTATGTGAATTCTCCAAACTACTCCGGGCAACAGATTCCCTATTAGAAATACTGAAGGATCCTGTGGCCTGGATTATTTTGGAGGATTCATAGAGCTCCAGTAAGGGCCCTCAACTTTGTTAAAAAAAACTACGAGTCTAAATCTTTGTTATCGTCTATTCATTCAGCCTGAAGTTATAGTCTTACTTAATTAAGGGGAGGAGGATACAGCTGGTAAATCCGGAACAAATCATTCCTCCAAACTATTCCAAGCAACATGACACCATTATTTTTGTTCATTTGGTCCTGTTTTCTGGCATACTTTGGAGGAATCAAGGCACTCCAATGTACCCAAAGTATACTCTCCCGTTAACACAGGCAGGGAATAATGAACAATGGAATTCTTTATCAGGGTGGAAAGCCTCAGTTGCACATCTTATCTGTTCCCTCTGTGTGGTAAAAACCTTCATACTTGTCACACACTCTTTATAACCAGCATGATAATGGATAGTTTTATCTATATATTAAGTAAAATATTTAGAACTAGAACAACACTCGACCAAGAACACACCTTTGCTGTTGGCATATAACTTGGACACACATAACCAGACCATAATTATGTCACCCTCATTTTTGCCAATATAACCACCTCCCTAAAAAAAAAAAAAAAAAAAAAAAAAAAAAAAAAAAAACTCACACACACACACACACACATATATAAACACAAATTCACACACACATGGCTGAAAATGTAACTTTACTTAAGTAACATTAGTGAGGGTACTAATTCAATGTGTCGGGTGATTCCTGTTTAATATTTATATGGACTGTTCATGCATTTCCGAGTAAAAATTCTCCCTTTGACAGTCACTTCGTACAGTTGGACACATGAATGGGTGGTACAGCCCAAGTGAAAGATGGTCAATTTTTCCCAATATCAAGTTCCTTAGTGCCAAATAGGAGACATCAGGGGCATAAGTCAGTATTGAGGATGGTAATAAAAAGCAAGTACCTGATAATAGACACTGGCTACTCAAATGGGACAAGTATCTTTCACCTGGGCTGTACCACCCATTCATGTGTCCAACTGTACATATAATTACATGGGAAGTGAGGCACCAAATATTTTCGTTGCCTATTTACTCTTCAGTCACTCGAACTCCATAGCTACAGTATAATAGCTAGGCCTGTGTGAAGAAACATACTTATATCCATACGTCACCAGAACAATTCTTACACGACATCACCGGAATAAACAATATACCAAAAACCCGAGGATAATAATTGTGTTGTGTCGAGCGGTTCACCTCATGCAATACTCAAATCCATCAATTTTGGCCTATATATTATCCACTAAAGACCCTGTGCTCGTGTATGAAACTTGGTGGCTGCTGATTCCTCCTGACTATGCCACGAAACAATCTCCTTCAATGTAAGTGGTGTTTCGTGGCAAAGTTTGAAGGACTCGCTTACCTCCAATTTTCTGACTACATACCCAAGAGTTTACAGCAAGTTACCCCTTCATGGAAATCGAATCGTGGTATATAGATCCCTCATTCTCACATGATAATTTTGCTCTTCATACTCGCCACTATATATATTGTACATGCCTTCATCACCATCCTATAGTTTCATTTATTCTTCCCACGTGTTCATACCAACTGTGTGTGTGTGTGTGTGTGTATGTGTGTGTGTGTGTGTGTGTGTGTGTGTGTGTGTGTGTGTGTGTGTGTTATACTCTTGCATATTTTGGCAGTAACGTCAACCCAACCCATTCATCCATCACAACATGCAGCTATTCATTCCAATCTAATCATGCATGGTATTTTTTGTGACAGATAAACGAGTACCTATAACATGACACTCCTGTAGCTCATGTCTAGGAAATCATTATCACTGGCTGGTTTCCTCAGCCGTCAATAAGGGTGGGCCAAGAAACTGTAGTGGTGGTTCGGGATGCTATACAACGAGTCTGTCTGTCTGTCTTTATCATTTTTACCACAACATCTGCAGTTTCCATCTTGCCAACTGTACTCGTCAGAATGTAGGAATATACGACAGAGAAGAAGAGATGTGCATGGAACTCGCACAGTGTCCCACAAATTATATCCCTCAATCTTTACAATGGATGTACAGTCGTGGTCAATAATAATCATCCACATATGGGTATTTCAAACAATGTTGTTTCATGGCGTGGTCAGGAGGGATCAGAAGCCTCCATGCAGTTTTCACATACGATCACAGGGTCCTTCAAGCTAACCATGGGACAATTCGAGACACAATAATACTTACACACACATACTCTCTCTCTCTCTCTCTCTCTCTCTCTCTCTCTCTCTCTCTCTCTCTCTCTCTCTCTCTCTCTCTCTCTCTCTCTCTCTCTCTCTCTCTCTCTCTCTCTCTCTCTCTCTCTCACACACACACACACACACACACACACACACACACACACACTCTCACTCTTACTCACCATGCATGGAGCTATAGCGTGGGCTGCCGGACACACATCACAGTAATTGGTCACCTTACCACCTGCCTTGACCCCCTTCTCTACATCACGTCGGTTTGTTGTCATTCCAGTAGCAAGGTCTCGTGGCCAGGCGGCGGCGTGGAGAGAGGCTGTTGTGTGTAGCTGGTCTTGATGTTCTTGTACTCGTGGCCAGGCGGCGGCGTGGAGAGAGGCTGTTGTGTGTAGCTGGTCTTGATGTTCTTGTACTCGTGGCCAGGCGGCGGCGTGGAGAGAGGCTGTTGTGTGTAGCTGGTCGTGTTGTTCTTGTTGTACTCTGGCAGGAGGGATGTGTCGTCGCGGGAGATGAGACGAAAGATGCTGTTGTAGGAGGGATAAGATGTGTGAAGGAGGAGGAGGAGGAGGAGGAGGGGGATTCTGGTGTGAGAGGTGAGGGTTGTGTGGGATAGGAGGATGAGGATGGTGTCTGGGTAGTGAAGGAGGAGGAGGAGGAGGAGGGGGATTCTGGTGTGAGAGGTGAGGGTTGTGTGGGATAGGAGGATGAGGATGAGGATGTCTGGGTAGTGAAGGGCTGGTACCATCCACCTCATCCATAAACACAGTTGTTGTTGTCTGCACCACCACCACCAACAACAACAACCACGGTAGCCCCATCGAACCCATTGTCACTTGTAATATTTCGACAATTATTATTATATCACTTTAAATGCTTTTCCTATGATGACAGAAACCCACACACGCACACACACTCACACAGACACACACAATAGAAGAACTAATTAATGACTAAGAACATTCAGAGTCACTGTTAAATAAATTATGAGTCACGCTTTTCCTGGTGTGGTGACTGTCGTTGTTGCTACTGACAGTGTAAGAGCTTCATTGCGTCTGTGGGGAGATTTCGTGTACATGCAGCTCGCTTGATATAAACAGGACAAAGTGAAGTGGGATACCGCATCCACTAATAAAATGCCTTTGTGGTCTCCCGTTTTTATCTGTGAAAGGGGCGTCACCTCTACTCCGATTATCCAACACCTGTGCTGGTTGGCTTCATGAAGGTTTGCAGTCAATGGAAACAACCACCAGTATAAACCAAGGCAACCTAACCTTGCACTGTTGCCAACGAGACCTTGCATACATACATGCAATGTGAACGGAATTGACGCAATGATCTAATCTCACAAAAGTTAAGGATCATTGGAGGGGCGGACGGAGTAATAGGTGCATGGAGTGGGTATAGGGACGTGGGGTAGGTAGTAATAGGACAGTAGTGAGGGGGTAAAGAGGAGGGGGGAGGTTCTCAGAGTTCAAGAGAGAGGTTATCAAGTACCCACCAACGCCTCTTTAATTGTTCCTCTGTGATTGTGAGATTCAGCACGTACAGTTGACCATAAATGATAATGGTTGTCATAAGGCCTATATATATGTGGGAATGTGTCAATAATTTGGCCAACATATATTTTTATACTCATATATTTTATTCGAGTCAGGTGGTTAGTTAGTGTTTTGGTATAGAGCATCACCTCCCACCACTTTAAGGGGGTGCGGGAGTAGGGGACAAGCTTGGGGGGGGGAGGGTGCGGGAATAGGGGGACAGGCTTAGGGAGGTGTGGGAATATATAGGGGGACAGGCTTGGGGGGTGTAGAAAGCCTGTCCCATATTTCTGCACCCCTCTAACCCGCCCCCAAGCCTGTCCCCCTACTCCCGCACCCCCCGTAACCCCCCAAGCCTGTCCCCTTCTCCCACACCCCTTTAATAAAAGAATGACTCCTTAATTAAGTCAAGTTGGATTCCCTCAGGTGCAAGTAATCCAGGTGAAGATGTATGTATGTATGTATGTATATATGTATGTATGTATGTATGTATGTATGTATGTATATATGTATGTAGTGGTCTCCTAATGTTTCTCTCAATATAAGTATATGTGTATAAGGCAAGAAAAGTACTGTATTCCCTTTTCTATCGCTATTATAGTGAACATTGCTTATCATCCACATTATTTCCGTGTTTGCTTCTTGTCTCAGGTGAATATGCAACAGTCAACAAGGTACTCTCAGGCCCGTAGGTTTAAAAAATTTGAGGGCCCTTCCTTACTGGAGCTCTAAGAATCCTCCAAAATAATCCGGGCCACAGAACACTTCAGTATTTCTAATTGGGAATCTGTTGCCCCCGGAGTAGTTTGGAGAATTCATGGAGCTCCAGTAAGGGCCCTCACATTTTTTTTAAACTACGGAAGTACGGTAAGTCTCACCCTGTTTCTATCCAGCTCCCTGATACGAAAATTATTCAGTACTCTCACGCCCGTAGTTTAAAAAAAAATGAGGGCCCTGACTGGAGCTCTATGAATTCTCCAAACTACTCCAGCAGGCAACAGATTTCCAATTAGAAATACTGAAGAGTTTTGTGGCCTGGATTATGTTGGAGGATTCTTAGAGCTCCAGTAAGGGCCCTCAATTTTTTTTAAACTACGGAAGTAAGTTTCACCCTGTTTCTGTCCAGCTCCCTGCATGATACGAAAGTTATTCAGTATTCTCATTTGTTCACATACATACACACTAGCTGGTCAGTTCTGAAATGCTTCTAAACGTCACGAACGAAAATGAACATGTTTTGGGACACACACACACACACACACACACACACACACACACACACACACACATACACACACACACACACACACACACTCACACACACACACACACACACACACACACACACACACACACACACACACACACACACACACACACACGAGTCACGAACGAAAATGAACATGTTTTGGAATTTCTTAATTAATTTCACAGGTGGAGACAAGAAGCGGGATCTTACATTTTGTCTTCACTTTTCTATGCATAGTATTGTCATAAAAAACAACAATGGCTGTCTAAAGCACGTACGGTACTGTATGTCTAATAGCCCGAAAAATTAGAAGTACTGTATAATTTTGGCTTGGCTCCGTACTATTTACCTTACACACACATACACACACATACTCACACACACGATGTCCGTCACTTCAACCTACTCCAACCCATTAGAGCCAGGACAGACAGATACAAGAATAGTCCAATCCCCACAATAGTATCATTAATAAACCAACAGCACAAATAAATATATGTACCATAATATATGTCCATGTGTGAGTGAACATGCGTGATTGTATCTGTGTACGTCTGTGTGTTGGTTTGTGTGAATGAATATTATTTGCGAAAATGTATTTGTGTATGTCTGTTCATTCATCTATATGTATCCATATTATATCATCTATTCCATCACCATTTTTGTAATGTACATTTTCAGCCCTCGGCTACCTTACTAATTAAACCTTTTATTATTATTATTATTATTACACACACACACTCATACACACACACACACACATACATATTTGCCCCCTCGTGCCTACCAAAGCACACACACCTCGCCCCTCGTTCTGTGACATACATACATACATACATACATACACACGGTACCCGGTACATCTTGCGCGCGATATCTCCAGTTAGGTTGCTGCCAGGCACGGTGAAAAACAATGCAAGTGGAGAGTACAAAAGAACACTGAACACGATAACCTGAGTGATGAAGTTACTTTGTCTAAATGTTAAGGGTGAAGTACAGTCGGCGGCAAAAGTCCTGTGGCCTAACCTGCTTCAACGAGACACACAGAATTCATGAACTCGAGAAATACGCACATTTTCTACACCTAATAATGCCGCACCCCCACCCCCACCGCCGCCGCCGCCGTCGCCGCCGCTAATTAACTTTTTTTTTTTTTAATTAATTTTATTTTATTATTTTTTTTAATAATTATTATTATTATTTTTTAAAATATATATATATTTTTTATTAATTATTATCGTCGTCGTCGTCGTCGCTGCCGCCGCCGCTGCCGCCGCCCCCGCCGCCGCCGCCGCTGCCGCCGCCCCAGCCGCCGCCGCCCTCGCCGCCGCTGCCCCCGCCGCCGCCGCTAATTAACTATTTTTTTTTATTAATATATATATTTTTTTTTTAATTAATATTTTTTTTTTTTAATAATTATTAATATTATTATTATTATTTTTATTATTTATCAAATAGTATCGTCGTTGTCGTCGTCGTCGCCGCCACCTCCACCGCCGCCGCCGCCTCCGCCGCCGCCGCCCCTGCCGTCGCCGCCGCCGCCGCCGCCGCCGCCGCTAATTAACTTTTTTTTTTAATTAATATATATATATATATATATATATATATATATTTTTTTTTTTTTAATTATTATCGTCGTCGTTGTCGTCGTCGTCGTCGTCGCCGCCGCCGCCGCCGCCGCCGTAAAATTTTTACCATTACCATCACCGTAAAATTTTTACCATTACCATCACCGTAAAATTTTTACCATTACCATCACCGTAAAATTTTTATCATTACCATCACCGTAAAATTTTTACCATTACCATCACCGTAAAATTTTTACCATTACCATCACTGTAAAATTTTTATCATTACCATCACTGTAAAATTTTTACCATTACCATCACTGTAAAATTTTTACCATTACCATCACTGTAATTTTTTTACAATTACCATCACTGTAAAATTTTTACCATTACCATCACTGTAAAATTTTTACCATTACCATCACTGTAAAATTTTTACCATTACCATCACTGTAACATTTTTACCATTACCATCACTGTAAAAATTTTACCATTACCATCACTGTAAAATTTTTACCATTACCATCACTGTAAATTTATTACCATTACCATCACTATAAAATTTTTACCATTACCATCACTGTAAAATTTTTACCATTACCATCACTGTATTTTTTTTACCATTACCATCACCGTAAAATTTTTACCATTACCATCACCGTAAAATATTTACCATTACCATCACCGTAAAATTTTTACCATTACCATCACCGTAAAATTTTTACCATTACCATCACCGTAAAATTTTTACCATTACCATCACCGTAAATTTTTTACCATTACCATCACCATAAATTTTTTACCATTACCATCACCGTAAAATTTTTACCATTACCATCATCGTAAAATTTTTACCATTACCATCACCGTAAAATTTTTACCATTACCATCACCGTAAAAATTTTACCATTACCATCACCGTAAAAATTTTACCATTACCATCACCGTAAAATTTTTACCATTACCATCACCGTAAAAATTTTACCATTACCATCACCGTAAAATTTTTACCATTACCATCACCGTAAAATTTTTACCATTACCATCACCGTAAAACTTTTACCATTACCATCACCGTAAAATTTTTACCATTACCATCACAGTAAAAATTTTACCATTACCATCAATGTAAAAAATTTACCATTACCATCACCGTAAAATTTTTACCATTATCATCACCGTAATTTTTTTACCATTACCATCACCGTAAAAATTTTACCATTACCATCACCGTAAAATTTTTACCATTACCATCACCGTAAAATTTTTACTATTACCATCACCGTAAAATTTTTACCATTACCATCACCGTAAAATTTTTACCATTACCATCACCGTAAATTTTTTATCATTACCATCACCGTAAAATTTTTACCATTACCATCACCGTAAATTTTTTACCATTACCATCATCGTAAAATTTTTACCATTACCATCACCGTAAACTTATTGCCATTACCATCACCGTAATTTTTTTACCATTACCATCACCTTAAAATTTTTACCATTACCATCACCGTAAAATTTTTACCATTACCATCACCATAAAATTTTTACCATTACCATCACCGTAAAATTTTTACCATTACCATCACCGTAAAATTGTTACCATTACCATCACCGTAAAATTGTTACCATTACCATCACCGTAAATTTTTTACCATTACCATCACCTTATAATTGTTACCATTACCATCACCGTACAATTTTTACCATTACCATCACCGTAAAATTTTTACCATTACCATCTCCGTAAATTTTTTACCATTACCATCACCGTAAAAATTTTACCATTACCATCACCGTAAAATTGTTACCATTACCATCACCGTAAATTTTTTACCATTACCATCACCGTACAATTTTTACCATTACCATCACCGTAAAATTTTTACCATTACCATCACCGTAAAAATTTTACCATTACCATCACCGTAAAATTTTTACCATTACCATCACTGTAAAATTTTTACCATTACCATCACCGTAAAATTTTTACCATTACCATCACTGTAAATTTTTTACCATTGATAGGATCTACACAATAACTAATGGCTTTAAAAACACAGTTATGAACTACAATAACTGAAGAATATGAAACAAGAGCTGTAACGAGACCTGTGTGCATATAGTTGTGAGGAAGAATGGTTCACTCATGTTCACTACAGATTCAACCACCAGAGTCACTTCTTTCCATCTTTATTTGTCAGTCAACTGTGTTCTGGCTCCCTTTCTTACAGATTCTTACAGATGATTCCCGGGGAGAGGCTTGTTAGCCTATGAGACCCGGCTCAGAATTCTCTCTAGTAAGGTTTGGCGTGGACTTCTCAATGTCATGAATTTTTGTGATACGAGCTCTATATTGGTCTACACAGAGTCATTCTCACTGCAGAGACAACGGCAATATATTAAATGTATATGGTAAGCTTTCTTACCTCTAAATCTAGAGTCTGACTCCCAGAGAGAGTGATACATTTGATGGTAAGTTTTCTTTGCAGCACTAATTATATCAATGCTAATTCAAGTGTGGATACCAACTGACTAAAGTTGCGACAGCGGTAGAGGCCTCAGTCTCCCTCCTCTGTCACTCTGTGAGGACAAGCTAGTTCCTATTTTAACTTGTGTTTACATACACACACACACACACACTCATTTTTCATAATATTCTTAGCATTATCTTAAAATTCACACAGAAATTCACACAGATTTTAAAAATTTGGTGTCCTCACACAACACCTCCCACGTAGCTCCATTTCGCACACAGATTTGTGGGAAATTCCCACGAAGTGGCAACACTGATATTACCCATACAGAATAGAGCCCTAAAGATAATCACAGGCTGCACACCATAAAACCAAAATCAAGGATCATCTTGACATGAGAGGCACACAAACACTTTATTAGTCCATGAGCTGAGCCTGGAACTTAAGAGAGTACCAAAAAGGTGAATAAATATCATGTACACTTTCAGCATTTAAGGTGGATGTCTGAAGTGTTGCGAAATGGTTGATGGACATTCCAGAAATATAGCTAATCAATCACCTTTTTGGCAACCTATCTCTAGCAAGTATAGTAAATTTTTCACCGAAAATCGAGAATAAAGTAATAAAAATGGCAAGTCTTCAACTAAAGATCATATTAAGAGACTTCTAATTGGTCTCATCTTATTCGTTTCTTAATTCTGCATCTTTTGGTGTATAATACATGCAACTTAGGACACAAATTTGCTTCATAATATGAGAAAAGTGAAGGAAAAGTTGACCAATTTGTAGTATTTTCTTACGACTTTGTTTACAAACTTTCTTTTGTTTCTGCCCAATCCGTATCTGGACGACGAGAACACAGTTTCTACGTATTTGGTCAGTTCTCGTCACTGAAACCAAGCGCTCCCAAGATGGTTTCGGTACCCCAATCCTCCGCTTGGACGACCAGATGACGGCAATAACTCGTGAACCTAGCTGTAACTCCCCACTCAGTGGCACACACTGTATTATTAACTGTAAAAGGGGAAATTGATTTTTTTTATGATTGTATATTACAGCATTATTATATTGATTAGCCTATTGGAGTAATAGTAATATTATTTCTTCGTATAGAACTTTATTCAAGAATAGTTATTGCCCTTTTACCACAGTTATGAACTGCTGTGATATAGCAGTATTTGCTGAATTTCATGCAACAATTATTCTAATTATCAGAAGGAACCATCATAAATACCCTGATAGTAGACTATCACAAGCTAAAATATATATGGTTTTCTTGCCCTTAGATATTTGGTTATATTTTATTAAAAGGAAAAACCTCATAATAATGATAATTCTAATTAGGGTTGCCAACTCAAAATTTCATTAGGTGCTATATTCACTACGAGGAAGCCGTAAAAAAGCTCTACATTTCTCTAAGTTAGGATTTAAAATAAGCTTTATTTTCAGTTTTACTTCTCTGAGGTATAGTGGTTACTTTCCACAACACTATAATATAATATTATTATAGAAAAGGAAAGAAATTCTATACACAATGCATGTATCCTTTTGGTTAGAGCGTTAGACTGTGAGTTGACTCTAGTGGTGGACTGCCAGGACTGGTCAGTGTTGCCAAATGTAGGGAATTTGAGGTAGCAAAGGGAAAATTATCATTATAAAGATTGTTCAAGAGTAAATAAAGAAACTTCTACCAGACGAAATATCAAGCAGATGGTAAATGTACGACTACAGTATCTTCAAGAGTAACCAGCAGGGACTTATTGAGGTAAGAAGGGAAATTCTGATGTTGAAGTTGGATAAACATTGTGAAGCAGATCTGGCAACACTTGGGGACCCTGAGGGAATGGCGGCACTAACAGTATTATTCTGAATTTCTGATATTTTCTTGTGTCATTTTCATCTGCATCACACCACTCCCTGTCCAAAGATAATTTTGTGGTGGTAAGTTATGTCAGTAGTGATGTTAGTAGCCTAATAATATGGATAATAATTGTAAAAATATTGTATTGTAGTAATTATTATTATTATTATAGAAAATGGTGATGTGGTTGTTTACTCTCGTGGTGGTCCAGTGATAATATATTTTTGGACAGACTTGGGGGGGTGCAGGAGTAGGGGACAGGCTGGGGGGTGCGGAAGTAGGAGTAGAGGCTTGGGGAGGGGTGCAGGAATAGGGGGACAGGATTTCTACCCCTCCCAAGCCTGTCCCCCTATTCCCGCACCCCCCAAGCCTGTCCCCTACTCCCACACACCGATAATTAATATCTTGTGGTAGAGTTGAAAATTTGTTGTTTTAATATCTAGTTTGGTCATAGATTCCTTTCATGACGTACGGTACGGTAACTATTTAGTGATTTAACGTTAAGTCTTACCATATAGACAAACTAACTTACTTGATATTCGTGACAAAATGATAATGTTTTTTATTGGGTACCCTAATAGTGAAGCGTTTGTCCATAAGGAATATTTTTACAAGTTGCCACAACTCTATTTCAAAAATGTTACTATTACCAGTGTTTATATTTCACTTACAAACAACTTTTCTATATACCATTTCTTCTTCAAATGCTGCATAACAGTAGTTACCTCTTATAGTTAGGTCCCGGTAGTCTGCCCAAGTTAGGTCCCGGTAGTGTGTCCCAGTCCAGATTAGGTCAGGTCAGGTGAGGTCTGACTAATTTCTACTGTATATTTTTTCCTGCTTAGGTCCCGGTAGTCTGCCCAGGTTAGGTCCCGGTAGTCAAACTAAATCCTTCTTGGAAATATTTTTTTTTCAAGTGAAATCCTGTTGTGGCAACTTGTAAAAATTTACCGTCCATAATCTGCTTTTGACTTGAGGTTTTCAGAATGCAATGTTTTATAGTGTGTTTTGAACGAATTTATTGTTCACAACCGTCGCAAATTAATGTTTTGGGAGATATCACCCCCGCCCCCAACTCAATCTCCGAAAAGACCAAATTTTCACCATATTTAAACTAGATTCGTCTGAAAAACACTACAACGCATTAGATAGAACTAGTTAGACCTCACCAGACCTAACCTAATCAGGACTATGGCAAACTACTGAAACCTAACCTTGGCAAAATATAGGGGTGGATGTAAACATTTGGTGGCCATCTTGAATTAATATTATTTTACTGGAACCGACGGTTCATATTAATGCATTTGCGACGGAAATACCCAATTAGGAAATGACATACATTTATTTTGAATTAAATTTTACATTAAAAAAAAATGGGAGTGATTATGGACCAACGCTTGACTAATACCATATTAAACTATTACTATGCTACTACAGTACTTGGAGGAAAAGTTCTCTCTGACGCTTCTCTTGTTGGTAATTTGGAAGGCTACTAATTCCTCTTAACTAACTATACCAGAATACAGGACCCTCAATGGTATACTAATAAGGAAACTGTTTTATGGCATACTTTGGAGGAATATGAGACCTTCCAATTCAACTTTTAATTCTGCCTTTAATTTGTATTGCAAAATAATACAGATTGAATGATTAAGAGAACTTTTCCTCGGAACAAGTTATAGTTTGATGATACCACTCTGAGGGCTGTATTCAAGAACATACGTGGTGTATACGATGGTGTGGTACTGTAAGATGGCTCTGTTGTTTGTCTGTGATGCCATCGTACTGGTACCACACCATCGTATGCACCACAAACGTCTTGCATACGGCCCTGAGTCTGTTGCTTCACCATGTCAACAAAATTACTTTCTGCATCATTATATGTAAGTTATCATTATACAGTACTGAAATTTTGATAATCGTAATACGGTAACTTAATTAAGAAGGGCCACAGAAAAATAAGTTACTATCCAATATCCTTCATACATATTTTGGTTGGTGGTTTGTTTTTATATTTATGAATTAATCTCCCGATGCGACAGTGCATTTGGAACTAAAATTTTATTATGTTTAGGTTAGGTCTTGGTAGTCTGCCCGGGTCCAAATTAGGTTCGGTTTGGTCAGGTAACGTTAGGCTAATTTTAGAACATACAAATAATACGGTAACTATTTTAATGTATTGCTTACATATTTTAATCCTCAATCCAGCCATCAGGGTCAGAATCCACTGTCACTGGTACCCCCCTAACAGGAACCGCCTTGACGTGGTGGGGGGGCTTTTGTGTCTCTGAGACCTGGCGAGCTAGACTAGAGGGGGCTCTGCCCTGATTTTGGGGAGAGAGGGCTTCCCATGCTAGGAAGGTTGCCAGTGAGAGACCAAACTAAATGGTTCCCATGCTTTCCCCCCTTAGGAGGGTATTGCCTGTATTAATGTGGTCAATACTTTAAGGGTTTGGCCCCATCCACTAGCTTTCAGTTCTTCAACTATCTCTCTTTTATTTTTATTTTCTTCCTGCTTGCTGTCACACCTCTCTGTCATCTTTTTGTGGCGCTATAGGACCTCGATTGGCTCGATGTTGCAGCGCCTAATATCCATCAATCAATCTGTCACTGGTACAGTATTTCAACAAATAAAAAGGAATGATGGATTAGTCTATTTATAAGAAATTGGGTAAAGAATATGTTTTACATTTCTGTGGCTGCTCTTAAACGATACTGTAACTTTTAACAAATGCGGTAATTTTAATTTAATTCATATTATTTTTAAATTTAATGGTTATCACGTGGTTTTTGGGTATACTGTAGTTTGTGTGGAAATGGGTATACTCTAGTTATAATGGTGATGGGTAATATTAGGGGTAATAGGTATAGTTTTTGTGGTGAAGGATAAGTTTTGTGGTAACTTTTTCATGTGATGGGTAGGTGTATCTTATATTTATACTTGGGTACCTAAGATTGTCACAACAGATGTCGTTTGTGTTCAAAAGATTATAGGTTAGCCTACAGTACAATATTTTTTTTTTTTTTTCAAACGGTTGTATAGTATTGATAGGTGTATAGATTATTTATTGGTTTGCTTGATGTTGGTTGGTTGGTTTGAGTTGGTGAATTTTTGGTTGGTTTGGGTTGAGTGAGATTGGTTAGTTTTAGTTGGTTGGTATTGTTTGAGTTTGGTTAGTTTTTTTTTTTTTTTTTTTTTGGGTTGAGGTTAATGATTTTGGTTGAAGTTGGTTAGATGGTTGGTTAGTTGGCTGGATTTTGTTGAGGTTGGTTAGTTGGTTTGAATTAGTTTTGGACTATAGGTGGTTGTTGGTTGAGGATGAATGATTGGTATAGAATACTATAGATGGATGGTTAAAGATAGTTGATGGTACTTTAGAGGTTAATGTACACAAGGTAAAAAAAGCAAACAAAAAAACTCGAGCATTAGGAGTCTGATGGTTTTATAATGATTTCCACAGCTCAGATAAGCTATTGCTTGAAATTATAATTTGTTTATTTATTCTAACATAGTAAATTATAAAGGTTCCGTACTGCAGTAACTGATGGACATTTACTAATTATAGTTTTAGACCACTAATTGACCTCTCAACCTGTTATCTGTAATCATACCTGACCTGTCTGGCCTAATATTATCCAGTCATTTAGTGGTGTAGGTAGTGTGTTTTGTATGGTGGTAAGCATTAAGCAGTATCCTGGTCACTGGATATATCCCTTGAATATACAGTAATCAATATATTATTGGAGGTTGTATATTCTTAAGGATATGGAGAGAAACTGATTCCTTTATACTATGCTACAAAATAAACCCCTACCTGTAGACCTAGATACTGTACAATACTAATGTTTCCTGGATTAATTTTGAGTATTTTGTAACCCATTAGAATGTTTTAAAAATGATGGCGGCCATCATTGTTTGAGGAAACTTCCATTATAAATCATTAGAATGTAGAAATTGTACCAGTTTCAGTCCTTCTTGTGCCCAGTAGCACAAAATTGGTTACCATTCCTCTGAGTCTGTTACTATAGTGTTGGTTTAAGGGGAGAATCTTCTTGGTGAATTGAGAGAATACTAATTTCCATATACTTTACCTGGAAACAGATATTCTCTTCATTACTAATTGGAGATCTGGTTTTTCACATAGTTTAGAGGAATCAGTAGCTCTACAGTTTATCTTTGAGTACAAAATCATTTAATAGTAGAGTATTGTGGTTTTTCCTCATCACTTGGACTTGTAATGCTTGGGGCTTACTACACCATTTCACATAATATGAGGTAGGAAAAAGTTATTTTCATTAGGCAGTTTAACAAAATTAAATGACAGGCCACATGTGTCTTTGACACTTGGCATAAATATTATGAAAATATCATGTAAAGAATCGACAGTTTGACAGATGACTTATCATGTGGTAAAATCATCTATCAAACTATTTTGTTAGTGTCAATTCCTTACATGACATTGTCATAACATTTATGTCAAGTGTCAAAACCATAGGTAAACTCATTTGATTTAGTCTTACCTGATATGTGACTGGTGTATTGCAATGTGTGACAATGTTTACAATGGTCTGAAAGAGTGATGGTATGAGTGATCATAATAATAATATGCATTCTACAGCTATGTGGACCTGAGGTAGATGGTATTGTAATTCACTGTAATGACCTGATGACTGTTTTATTGTACACAGAAGGCTTGAAGCACTTGCATAGATACTGTACAGCTCATACAAAGTATGGAAAATTAGTACCGGTATGGTTAATAAGTATACTAGTGTTGTATTTATAATAATTCTTTGAACTATTTTTGGAATTTAATAATTCATCCATTATTAATGGACTCTAGTTTGATATGTCTTTTTTTCTTTATCAACAGCCAACATATGTGTAACCTTGAGGACTGAGCAGCAGTACGAGGAAGTACAGAGTGAGTTAATCGTAGTAACTTGTCATGGATGGTCTACAACACCTCGGCTCATCGCTCTGCCCCAGCCATGTCATCATTCAGTATCAGGCTATCAGCACTGTGATATCCATTAACTATCTGTAGTTGACAATGGGACCAGTAGAGTGAAGGTTAGTATAGACTGCTCTTTCCTCTTTAGTTAACAAACATTACAGTTAAACTTGACTACAACCCCATCAGTAATTATGATCATATCCCATAGGGACAGTTGATGGCTGAACAATAGTGGGTCTATCATAGTTAAACACTGAACGTGGGAAGATTTGCCTTTTAGGGGTGTTGAAGTACAGAGCATCAATTTGTTGCTATACTGTAAATCAGTGAAAATGAGTAGAAAGTATAATCATAAATTTTATTTTTTGTGTAACTACTTTGAATATTTTACCCAATTAAACTAACATTTACTAAATTGTATGCGATCTTGATAAATTGTTGTTGTGACTCAATTTCCATTGTACTGTACAGAATTGCAGATTATATTCAGCAGAAAAGGTGATTCGAAGTTTTAATTTCTTTTTATTTACAGTATTTTTTACTCATAGCCTGGAGGGTTTTGTCTCTAGTGGTTATTTTTAATTGTTGGGAAGTTTAGTTAGTACTGTAAGGATATTAGAGTTTGATGAGGATCTGGGAGGTTGACATGGGGCTTGCAGTTTGTACATAGCTAACCCATCTAAGATAGTGGTACTGTATTGGCTAGTTGATGAGTTGGCTTGGAACTCATTTTAATGGCTGGATACTTGTATAGACGTATTTACTCAGATGATTTCGTATTGCGATTTAGTACTACAGTAAATGGCCTTCAAATGGAATAGTCTTGAATACTGAAGGTTGTTGTTAAAGTTTTTCAAGCTGTCTGGCCGAGCAGCCCCGAGCTCCTGAGGAAGGCCGAGGCCTGAACCGGGCTCTCCCACAATGCCCTCAGAGAGTGTACAGTGTGTTGTGTTGTTGTGTACTGTACTGTACATTGTAGTCTTCCTTAATGTGTTTAATAGAATGGGGTGCTGTGTTACATCCCACACAGGTATCTACAATGGCTCCATCCAGTTTCTTTTGAAATGACAAGGGCCGGGTGGTGGCCACACCACTCTGTCCTCACTGGGAAGGGAGGATTCAAATGGGTGGATGTCAGGAGGTTGTGCAAACAGCTGAGTATTGTTCTATACCTATAGTGTTTGAATGGACTGATGAGTGATTGGAGTATGGATATGTTTCTGGAGATTGGTTTGGGGTGGGCAGGATGTGAGAGATGATAGTATTTGTGTATAGTATCATGTACTGGGTGTTGTTTTGATGTTCCTTGGCATGTGGGTGTTGTGCCATGTAGTGTAGTGGATGTTGTGGGTTAGTGGAGGCTGCAGCAAGTGTTTGTGTGCCTCTCATGTCAATATGATTCTTGATTTTGAGGACTTTGGTTTCATAGTGTAGGTGTGGTAGCTGTGCAGCCTGTGATTGTCTTTAGGGCTTTATTCTGTATGGTTTGAAGTGTGTTGTGATGAGTCTCAGTGAGGTTTGAGGCCCAGGCAGGGCTTGCATAATCCATCACTGATCGAATATATAGTTTGTTTACTGTGATTGTGGATTCTTTGTTGTGTCCAAATGTTGTGCTGGCAAGTGATCTGAGGGCTTTAAGTCTGTTCATGCGTTTGTTTTTGATGGTCGTGATATGTTGTTTGAATGTCATGGATGTATTGTATGTTAATGCCAAGTATTTTGGGTGTGTGTGGTTTAGGTGTGTTGTTTATGGTGAGGAGCGGTGTTCTGCGTTCCAGTTGGTGATACGGATGACAATCGACTTGGTGGGTGTTATTTAAGTCTGTTTGTGGTGAACCAAGCATTAAGTGTGTTGAGGTAGGGTTGGAGGATGAGAGTGCAGCGCTGTGTCTGCGTGTACAGTCGGCGGCATAAGTCCTGTCGCCACACCTGTTTCACCGAGACATGCAGGGTTCATGGACTCGAGAAATATCCACGTTTTCTACACCTAATAATCTCGAGTCTATGAACATCGCGTGCCTCAGTGAAGCAAGCAAGGCGACAGGACTTTTGCCGCCGACTGTACTACATGTGAGTGTTATGTTGTCTACGTAGGAGTATTTGTGCTGCCTGGGGTGTTGGTATGTCATGCATGTATAGGTTGAAAAGGGTGGGTGAGAGTACAGAGAACCTTTTAATGTTAGAAGACTGACCAGCAAATGTTTTCTCCATTACTGACATCACAGCAGGCACAGGCAAAGACTGCAAAGCAAAGTTCGCCTGTGTGGACGGGGATCTTAACAGTCCCACCAAAGAACAACAGTACTGTACATGAAAAGGATATGGTTACCATCACAAGGGACTTGCAGGTCTTAAAAGAAGGCTTGATTTATATTTATAATATAAATTCATTCCATATACACTAATCAGGTAAAATTAAATGTTCATTACATTTATTCCATATATTTTACTTCACTATCTACATCTTTACATCATAAAGAAATATAATTACATCTTTTTAACAGGTATTAACAGCTGGATTACCTACAATCATTCCTCTTTTCATCATTTGTAAAATCAGTTATAAAATATAGGTACTTCCATCCCACTTTATTATTGGAGATTTATTTTATGCTCTCCCTGTGATATACTGTAGGTAGCTCAAGTTCATCTTACATGGGATTTATTTCTACAAGCCTAACAAGTCTTCAGAGTTTGGTATAAAAAGGTAAGTATATGTGACACATAATTTACTTCGCGCACACACACATTGGAAAAATATAAGAAGTAACCTCTCTAGCAAGTAGTAAAATATATGTCATATATAATTGAGAAACTATGTGAAATTTAAGATTACAGTTAGACAGGACAAATCCAGTCATGTATGTAAGGCAAGAGACCAACCGGACAAGCACACAAACTGAAGGGCATTCAAGGGAGATGTCGTGAAGCAGCGAAGTGGTCAGTTAAGATTTATGGGATGAACCTGAGACAAATTTGGCCTTTGGGAAAGAAATTAAATAGAAGTACAAAGAAAATGTTATATATGCTGGCATACAAGTCTCAAACTGCAGGGGAAAATTATAGTTAAGTATGCTAGTCAGATATGAGACATGAAATGTGAACCTTATACCAGCCCAGTCAGAAGTCTGCTCAAATTTGCAAGGTGGAATTTGAATGCTTCTGGCTGCCAAAGTGAGGATACAATGTATTTGACAATTTTATGTTTAAGGTCATTAAATATTTGCCATTTCAATGGTGCACAGGCACTAACATATCTTGATTTAAAAACATTTCAGAACAGAATCAATGGGAATATTATATTAAGTAACCAAGCATAAATTGATCCATGATTTAAACAAAATATAGAAATGTATAGGGAGGTAATGAGTTGGCAGAATCACTCTGGCTTGATTGTGCACCATTAAAAAAAGGCAAACAAATTTAGGGTTGTTCCCTACCTCTCACATAGCCATGTGCATTCTTAATTTACTGATGATATAATGCTGGAAGTATAATGATTAATATTGTATCTTTAAAGTTCATTTACAGTTGCCCACATGTGAAGCTGGTATGACTCGTTACTTGTGAGGTGGCTATAAGAGAAAGGAAAGTGAAAAAAGATGTAGTTTGTTGACAGACAAACAGTAAAATATTGTTACTGTCTGATTGTCAACAAAGTATAACCTTTATTCACTTCCGTTCCTGTTGTAGGTATCTCATAAGTAGCGAGGTGTACCAGATTCATGTGTGGGCAACTGTACAGTATACATATTGATAACTTGAGTTACTGGTATGATTTACTTAAATCGTGTCACTCAAGAAAAGAGATTAACCCCAGGAATTCAAGAATCATAGCTAGTACTCTGCATAAGACTCATGTTCTTCAGAAAGGGTACTTTCTAGAACTTTAAAAGTTGTCTTGTATGCCGACATATGTTTCATATAACTGAATCAACTATTATTCATCAGTATCTTCCAATACATTGCACAATAAGATGAATAGCTCTCATAAAAGAAAAGATTGATACTTTCTGAACTATATAAGTAGCTTTCATCTGGTGATAATGAGCAAAGTAAAAAAAATTAAGACTGTACATTACTGATCTACTTTCATCAAATGTCAACTATATTTAAATCCTAACTTCCTCTTGGACATCATAATTCAAGCCACACAAACTCTCAAAATACCAGAACATACTTTTGACAAATAAAATAATAAATACGGGAACTTATCAATAGTTACTCTACCTAATCTAAACCTTACTCTTCTTTCGTACTGGGGACGCTTACACACCTGTGATAACAAATCCATGACTTCTGTCACCATCATTGAGTAATGTAATTATTGAGATTTTTCATGAGACTATTTCTATTCTTTATATACCAGAGATAGTGTTCAAACCAAGTTATGATTTACATACTACTGTACACTTTTTCTGTACTTAATTCTAAATTTTTGGTGTCTGTACTTCCAATTTCTAATTATCAATGCTAAATCATACTGCTGACATTATATTATTATATACAGTACCACTGATGAAACAGTTGATGACTAAGTTTTCAGTACTTTTCACCCAAACTGTGGTACCAAGCAATTTCTCAGTGTGGAATACAGCCATCTGAATAAATTATAGAAAAACTGAAACCTTACTGAGTTAGCTTACTGTACAGTACAGAACTTATTATGCCCTTTCTCTTGTTACTGCTGATTTTTTGGGTTAAAAGTCTTGAGGTCTGGCCACTCCCAGGTCTGGGGCAAAGCAGAGTGAATGTTGTAGTCATAGTTGTACTGCTGGTCCTCGATGAACTGGGTCATGTCGTTGGGTTCTGGGTAGGTCGATGCAATACCTGCAAAGCACATGTACCGGTCATATAGATAAGTCAAAATGAAAAGGTACAAGAATATCCAATATAAATAGCCGGCAAAATTAGGTCAGATTTTCATAAAAGATCTTATAAGTCCAAAAATAAATACCAAACAGATTCATATATGGTGAAGTGTGAAGTATATACAGTATATTCCCCTGATGTTTGCATTTGCTTGTACAGTACAGTACTTTTGTCCCACCTTGTGTTTTTCTCTAAATGTTGGATTCCCATACTGTACTTTTACATAATTACAAGGTAAATATGTAAACATGAAACAAAAAATCATGCTTCATCCTCAATTTTAGACCCTCTATAGCAGTCTGTTAATGAAACTCCTATCTACAATACAACAATATAAAGTATAATATTCTTTTGTTAGAAGTATAAGTGAAAGGAAGTTGTACCCAAGCTATAGGAGGATGTTACTCCTCCTCAGCCTGTTCATGAGCTAGGACAAGCCTCATACTCAGGCCAAATAAGTGAGAGCCTACAGTAATGACATATCACTACTGTATTTGCAAACCTGCCACTCCAAGCCAAAAGCTCTTCCTAAGATGGTGTTGTGATTTACATAATTAAACTGTCTCTACAGTTTGTTCTAAAACAAACTAAGGGGAGGTTACAAATTTGATAAAGTGTAACATTAAGATCTTTTATAAATGCAGCCTGAACCCACTCTTAGCACTGCAAGTACTTCATCCACTTAAATGCCACAAAGTTATAATACCAAATGCCCTATATGGCTGGGTATTGGTTTTTGCAACCTTTCCACAAGGAGAGGCACTGAAGTGTCTACAGTTCTTAGCTGTCTGAGGTGGGTTGTAATTCTTGCTCTTACAGTGGTACAAATTCTTCACCTTTTTTTCGTATCTGTATTACCTGGCCCTGCAGCCCAACCACATGGCTTGTCTGATTTTGTTCTATACAAAACTAGTGAAGACCCTCACAAAAGAGAGTGCTTAAGTTTATCTCAAAATCTATGCATAACAAATACTTCAAGCATTAATATTGTAGACCAATCATCTGTGTTCAATGGAGTACTATACTTCAAAAATCAAACATTTAAGTAGAAATTTTTGGAAACTACTAATGCAGCCAGGTGTAGTTATCTAGTGTGTCTCACCCAACCTTAATATGTGCTAAAGTCACAGTCATAGATATGAAGTGTTGAGCTGGAAAAGACTCACAATTTTAATGCATGAAATGACCTGTTTCATTTTGCAGTTTCACCTGTCTTTTACTTTAACTCAATCACATGAAATAACAACATATACATGTATATCATAGGTGATATAATCACATCAGGTTTAATGCAAACACAAACATTGTTACTATTAATGGCAATCAATTATTAAATATAAATATCCTAAAAACTACTACTACTGGTAGTCACTCTCTACATGCAGAAAACAGCATTATAGATATCACGAATATCATCATACTACAAAATCACCGACATACCCGGTACACACGCAGCACAATTAATTAGTAAAACTGTATCCGCTTCAAGCCTAAACACCAAACTGCAAATATGATCTAAAGCTTTTATGATTTTATAATAAGGCTTCCAGGCTACATTAATAGTTTAAAATTCAACAGGTTGGCTATTGATATTCCACAACCTTTCAATATTTTAGACAATTGGAAAAACTAACAAACTTCTTTGTTGTTCCCAAAATATGACATGAAATCTATACTTCTCATGTTGTCATACTTGAACATTATTTTTCAGTGATTCCAAGAAGCCTCCTTGTGAACCACAGGTTAATTTTAAAATCCTAAAATAATAATCAAATAGCAGCTGATACGTCAAAGAAATGCACTCCATCTATAATTCAACGGCTGTGGGATGCAAAGAGAAGATTTTTTTTATGCATCTAAAGTATCATTAAATAATTACTCTACTCAACTGATGGTACTGAAAATATAGAGACATTAGTACTGCACTAAGCTTTTTTCTACAAGCAGGATGTAAAGGAGATAAAATTTCACATGCAGAATCATTCAGGAGAAAATTGGAAGCATCAGGCAAAAGTTGAAATAAATGTCTATCTAAAGTTGCACATGCAATAATGCAATAACTTAAGTGTTTGTCTTCATTCAGGTAAATGGGGTTGAGGACTAAATCAGAGTTTCAATGACTCTGCACTATACTGTACATATGATAATGTCCGACATTCAGTAAAAATACCTAAATTCATATACAGTACAGTACTGTAATAGGTATATTTGTCAAGTCTTCAAAACTCGACTTAATAATACTTCTAAGTTCAATAAAATATATAGTATGAAATGACATTCCCATTTTCCTTCACTGGATGATAAGACCGCCACTTAAATCTATATAAACATTCAAGGGAGCAAGACTGAACTGAACTCAAAAGAAAGTGACACCATATTGGGAAGAGTTTTTACTAACATGCCAGTAAAGGCTCCTCATTATATGGTGCTTATCTTATGCAATCTGTTTGTGCCTTTTAAATTCGAAAATTAGCTCCTAGATTCTGATAGCTTCTCATGGTCAAAATATATTACTCCGAATGTTTAAGCAACTGCATGTCAAAGGTGCTTACACACGCGCACACACATTTGTAGGGCCATGAAGCTTACTGGTCACGCGGCCTAAAGCTTGTTTGGCCAGGGGTACACCTTGGGCAGGGCAGACCCATAGTGATAGTCATACAGCTGAGCCATTATGAACTCAGATATATTCACTGGTTGAGGGTAAACAGAAGCAATGCCTGCAAATTTTCATGAAACAACATATTAGCGAAACTCACCATCCACCCTATGATCCTCATCCTTAGTATTTTCCTGCTTTACCCAGGAACTATATTATGGTAGAGAATTTTTTTATATACTTAAAAGTATTGGAAATAATTTTTTTCACAGCTAGGAAAACACTACATACATAGAATACTTTTACATTGACCTATTTGGATCAAATTAATTCCTTGTTGCTGGTAAGGGATAGAGACTATATATCTAAATGAAGAGACTGTTTGTCTGTCAGGCTATACAAATTGTCATGTGACCACCTACAGCGCCAGGAATTCACACACGGAAAGTGGACGTACACGAGGGGGGACAGGATATTTTCGTCACAAAAAACACCCCACTAATTACTTAATTTCACTTCCGTTATGGCCTAAGAGAAAACGGGTATGTTTATAAATTATTATAGAAAACTGAATAGTTGTTACGTTAACTTGTATAAAACAATAATAACTTATGGTCTAGTTACTTTTAAGTCTGGAGCTTCAACAGCTCTTGCTCATCCAGCAATAATAATCAGAGTAAAAAACTATGATTTACTAGTTATAAAGTTATGATATTTCTATTATATACATGAAATATTGGTTTGCATAAAATAGTGCTGAGACAGGGGTGTGTTATGTCACCATGGTTGTTCAATATATGTATATATGGATGGTTGTATGAGAGATGAAGGCCAAAGTGAATGGCCTGGGGGGTGAAGCTGAGGCTGAATGGAGTAAATTGGTCCTTGGTGGCAAGTTTATTTGCAGATGACACTGTGTTGATGGCTGAGAGTGAAAAAGTGTTGAAGAGGGTGGTAGATGAATTTCAGTCTGTGTGTAAACGAAGGAAACTGAAGGTGAATGTGGGTAAACGTAAAGTGATAGTATTTGAGAGGGCAGAAATTGAAGTGATTGACTTTGCCACACCTTACAGAGTGTGAGTACCAAGTGGGGATGAAGTGTGAGAGGATGGAGGAAGTGAAAAAGTTTAAGTACTTGGGAACAGTTCTGTGTAAACATGGAAGTATGGAAGGAGAAATTTGGGAAAGAGCAATGAGGGGCAGACAGGTCATAGGATCACTGGGGAGGATTATGAAGTGTAGAAATGTGAGTATGGAATTGAAAAGGGGACTAAGAAATAGTATTATCCTGCCAATACTGACGTATACATCAAAGATATGGACATTGAGTAGGGCTCATCAGTCTAGAATAGGTGCAGTGGAAATGAGTTACTTGAGAGGAACATGTGGACTTACTAGGTGGGAAGTAATTAGAGTGTGTATTCGAGATGTGGTATGAGTGAGAAGGCAATTAGTATTGAATGTGGAGTGGTTGAGAGGGTGAAGCGTAATACATAGAGATGATCTGGACATGTATACAGAATGCAAGGTGAGGAGTTGTAAAGGTGTATGGAAGTAAAGTTGTGGCACCTGGTGTGAGAGGCTGACCACCAGTTAGATGGCAGAACATTGGAAGAGTATAAGGGATAGAAACATGAGGGGCAAAGTAGGGTTTGACCAAGTAAGGAGGTTTGTTGGAACAGGGAGGACTGGATACACTTCTGCTGTGGCCACCCCATTCAAGAGAGTTCCCAGAGGGAATGAGGCGTCAGAGCTATAGATAGATAGAATAGTGATGATATCTTTTCTTTTAACTATATAAGCATCTTCAAACTTGAAGTTATTGATAATTTGAAAGCAAAATTAGGATTTTTATACAGTATACATAAAACTCCAAGTCACCAGCTACAGTAAGTAACCTGGTTACATAACACACTCAAGGTCAATCAGTACTCTGGGATGTCAATTGACAATATTGTACTGATAATCGTGTATATGCAGGAGGTATAGCTGAAGGTTTCCAATTCATCTTAATATTACATACCCCTCTCATGCCTTACTAATTTATTTCTCATTTTACTGTTATACACTGTTTAGGTCAATATAATCTTTCTTTCCCTGTCCACCATCTATTTAACGCTTTGTTTGACTAGCATGTGCCATGGTAAGTAATAGTCATTCTGAAAGCAATATGAATTAATTGCAGAGCTTAGGTGTCTGTTATATCACATGCATTGGTATGCAATAAGAAGCCTCAATATCTATGCAATCCGGGGATCATCAGAAACCTGACTTGTCTTGCAATGCATTTATGATAAATTTCCTGTGCAAGGAATACACCACACACCAAGGGACTGTGTATAATGAATTAACTGCATACTGTGTAAATAACAGCAATATAATGAAGCTTATCAATATTTCTACAACAAAATATACAGTGTAGCAGCTGTATGGTGCAATGTGGAAGCAAGAAAACTGAAAAACGTCTTTAAATTACAAAATTACATTTTTCAAGTAAGCAGTAACTTTAAATAATTGAGCATGCATTCATACTTTTGATAGTCATTTGAATGTCTGTTATATCAGACACAATTTAAAAAACATTTTAAGAACTTTGTGTAGCTGACTGCAATGTCTCTAATTATACATAATGAATGTGGCATAGATACAGTATATTTCTGACTCTTAGGAAATTATATACAGTTCAGTCCAACACTTCTACTGATGTGAAACAAGTGATTACATGTTAATCTATGCTGTATGTGGCATCAAACTATATAACCTGAACTAGAATATTTCACACACATTATTATGCACTCTTCAATGATGAACATTCAGTGCAGGAATTACTTTTTGGATCGTTACATCTACCCTATAATTGTAATGATCAAAATATGAAACCTTGCACATTCCTACATTACCCATCCTTTACTAACATTGTCTTTTTTGGCATGTACAGTCTGCAAAATAAGTTTTGTTACCATCCCTACGTTAATTTTAACATGGGTAAGCGTGGCAGGGTTGGTACTCCGCCGTCTGAGCACCTGTGCGGCCTTGCGGGCCCAGCAATGACAACTTAGCACAAGGCATTCCCTTTCTTTTTATATCAAAAGTTTAGCTGATTTTAAATTAAATTTAGAGTGTTCAAGAACTCTTACTACTTAACTACAGTAGTTCATTATTAAATACTGTATAAGGAAATGCATTTGAGTATTTTAGAACAAGAATAACTGAAATACCCAGAAATAATAGCACTGGCTGAAAGGATGTCATTCCAACTTCCATACCCATGAGACACTGAGGGAAGGGGAGGGTGGCGGAGGTATATAGGACACTCCCGTCACACGTAACTCACCAGACAGGCCTACCACCATTACATCACACTGTTAAAAGGATGGTAACAAAACTTTTTTTGCAGACTGTACAGTAATTTTAAAATACAGAAAAATTACATTATATACATCAAGTTGCACCTCGCATGCCATATGTGATAACTTAAGATTTATAGTAAGAGAATTGATTAGTTACCTCTGAAAACAAAGACTTTACACTCCAGCTGAATTCTACTTACATAGCAGTATGTATGGCATTAAATGTACTGATTCTGTTATTTGAAACATTAAGTATACTGATTCTGTTATGTTAAACAAGAAAAATACTGATTACTGGAGGCATCTGATCAGGCAACAGTGATAACATTGTTGTTCATCAGTATAAGAGTATTGTGCAATGTGTGTGTTAGGGAGTAAATTCTTAACTCCTGAACTGTACTGTACTTATATATTTTCATAGAGAGCATCTTCACTGATAAGCAAGTGAGTGTGATTGTTAGGATATAAATAATTTATTGTCTTTCATTTAGCTACAATGACCACTCAAGCTCTGCCATCACAGCGACTGACAAAACAAGATAATTTTTTTTGTTAAATATTAATTAAATAATTAATCTGTATAGTTAAAGTGTTTTATGAGATTCCAAACAGCATCAGCACATTTGGCTTTTACAGTTGCTGGAGGTCTCATCACACAAAGGATAGGATACAGTTACAAATGATAATTTTTCACCCATGAGACATTAATGATTATGAAGCATGAATTACTTTTATGCATAATGCTCTACCCTTTATAATGAATACAAAGCATAGCTTGACTGCGTGCTTGTTAGCATGTAAACAACACAGTAAACCATAAGAGGAATCCATTACACAAAATGGGCAGACTGCTTTAACACATATATTCCCATCCTAGTTATGTAGATATTTTGGATTATGTCTTAAATGGAGCTGCCGTGTAATATGCACCTTACGCAAAGTCTTGCACAATTCACATAATACACATCAAAACATTATTGTTCTTTTACATCATTACCTAAACAAAAAACAACATATTTTATGGCGATTTCCTCGGAATAATACGCTGGAATTTAGAGAAGGTAGCTTCCCAAATTAGCACCTTTATACATTAACTTACTGTTCCTGTCTCAGGAAGCAACATTCACTAACTGTTGTATTTTATGCCGTTACATTCCCTGTCATTAATGAATATTTTTTCCCTACATACGACCTAAATTTAGTTAAACTATGATAATACTGTACTAGGTTACATTACCTGTCTTGTACGCATGCTCAGCAATGTAAACTGCAATCTTGAGGGAGCAGGAGCGAATATCCGAGAGAGGAGGGTAGAGACGGCCATTGGAAAGGTCTTCTTCCGTCACCATGTCAGCTAGAGCCTGAAATCAATGGCATCTAATATGAGCAAAAATAACATGAACAGGGAGCAGCTGAGCATGCATGAAATGACCAGTCATGTGAGGTAAGTTTAATTAAAGCAGACAAATTGGTGATGCAGGTAGCATAAGAAGGCCTACACTATACATTATTTTACTTTTCCTATCCTGTATAGTACTGTATAGGAAAATACACAAATATATGTCTTTGAAGTTATGCTTGTTAAACTGTACTGTATTAACTATGCATGCATAAAAATCATAACTAATGAGAGTGATAGGGTTTCATTAGATGAATTACATGCTGAAAAGTGTTTGTAAGATTAAAGTTCGACTTCCAAAAATATCTGCCTTACTAAAGATCTTCAGGAACCAATTATTTTCATTTATAAGATGGTTACTGCCTGAAATTCCACAGCCCCCTTAACCTCAACATCAGTCCACACTGTACCTTTCAGAGCACTCTGAACTCTGGCCTCTCCAAACATTACTTTGCCATATTAACCAAGCTATCCTTGCTAATTTTCCTTTAAGACTCCAAGAATCCCTTTCCTCCATGACTATCACCCTAAGCTCATTCTCCAGTTTACTTGTATAATGCTCCACTATTGTACTTCACTCTCTTTCTTTCCTCACTCCTGCTGAGTTTCTTATGCCATCTACCTTCTAAAAACACCTTACAAAATACAATCATATGATCAGACAAACCACCACTCAATCTGTTCGGCTGCTCGGCCAGACACTCCGGGGAACTACAACAACAACCTCAAAAAAGTATCGGCACTCAGAGTGTAGATAGTTTCGAAATGGCAAGTTGCGAGTCACTCGTATCCCGAGCGTGTTTCAGATCCCTTTGCTGATTTTTCAAATTGTTTGCCGAAATAAAGAGGGCCGATACTTTTTTAAGGTATTGTACATCCAATTTCAAATTAGATATTACAGTTTTGAAGATTTGTAATTTATACACCAGAATGTGTGTGTTCGAGTCTCATTTGGCAGACAGTCGCCTCACACTGTAGTGTCAAATATGAACAAAAATAAATTTAGTCGTCCCTAAAATAATCAAATTACCATATGATTATAATCCTATACATTTCAACAATATCTTTACTAAATTTCATAATTTCATAATCATATATAATATAAGTTTTTGTAACCATAAAGTGAAGTAGAATGACAGTACTGTACATGGCAATAAATACATAAAATGAGGAGAAACAAGTAAGAGACATATTATACAGTATGCAGGTACTGGCACGACTTCCATTTCAATCTACAGCATATCAGGGAGTGTGCCAGTACTCAGTGATGGTGGTGGAAAGGATGGAGGAAACACCACCACCTTCAACATGAGGCTGATAAGTGGGTGGGAGGAGGGTGGGAGGAGGGTGGGAGGAGGAGGAGGAGGGGTCTGCTTCAGGAGTAGACCCCCCACCCAGGGTTGTCAGTGGTCCAATATACACCTCTCTCCACTACAGGACCAAAACTAATTATTGTGCACCCCGTTTTCTGTCACTAATCCAGAATTCTGGCTTCTAGGACCAAATTTGTGGTATACTGTACTGGGAAATCACCAGAATTCTGGCTTCTCGATCTTTAGGGGTTAAACCTTGGTAATAATAATGGAATCTATTATATACTCCCTTTTCCCACCCTGCAATATTTTCACTTAATTGGGCACCCAGGTTGGTCCAGTGGTAGTGTTCTTGGATAAAGCCAAGCTGGCCCATGTTTGAGGCTCAGTACTGGACATTAACTGAGTGGGTAGGAATATCAATCTCCTCTCACTTTAAGTTCAAGTTACATGTCCAATATGGTCGACCTTGGGTAATATTTATTTTCATTGTCTTACAATTGTCTCCTTCATTCAACCATAACACCTTAATGTCTCCCAATCAATACTCATTCAACCAACCCTCTTACTCCACCAACTCTCACATAATCATCTTTTTCAATCACCTCTCTCAGTCACAAAACTTTTTCAATTAACTCTCTAAAAGTCTAAATGCACCTCTTTGAACCTTGCACCCACCTTTGCAGCCATAAGGAAGATGCCATCCTCAATGTGGTGTATTCCTGTACAGATGACTCCTAGGGCCACACCAGGGAAGATGTAAGCGTTGTTGCCCTGACCGGGGTAGAAGGTCTTGCCATCTAAGGTTACAGGGTTGAAGGGAGAACCAGAAGCAAATACTGCCTTCCCACCAGTGTGTTTGTATGCATCCTCAGCAGAACACTCAGCCTGTAAAGGTCAGTCAAATTTGACGGTAAGTATAATGGGCTGTATAATTTTTCAATAAAATTGAACTGAATATCAGCTTTAACTTGGGTATTGCATTTTACTTTATATATATATGCACCCTTATGAATACAATGATTTCATCCATCCATCAAATACAGAGACAGTGTCATGAATCAGAATCAATTATCAGTACTGAAGTATTACATCCTTTACTGCAACACATGGATACTTAAAATTTGTGGCACTTAGAAAAGATACCTGGTCAGTCATGAAAATGTGTGGAACCCTAGTGAAGGAGTTTGCAGCAAAACTATAGGTGTGGATAGTGAAAATGCTCAATGCACAGGTACTCGATGGATAACAAAGATGGTGCTTGGTACATACTGCATATCATAATTACAATATAATATTGAATTTTGTAAGTTATAAATACAAAAATAAAACATGCAAAATTTAAATTAAACTTCCATGAAAAAATATATTGGTTTCCTAACTAACCAACTTTGACAAATAAACCCAAGTCAATAAGCAATATCAACCACATAATAATAAACCATTGTGCAAAATAGCACAGCACTCACCAATTACAGCATAAATACAAATATAATATAGTGTATAAAATAAGTCCTAATCTTTGAAGACTTGAAATACAGGTAAAAGTTTGAGCTTACTGCTTTCTTCACTTTTCCCATAGGTCATGTTATATTTATCACACCATATTACCATTGGGGTTATACAAAACATGATGAAAAATAACTACTGGTCAGGTATATGAAGACAACAGTAACTGACGAAGATGGTGACTGACCTTACTGGTGGGGTTACTGAGAGCGAAAATGACTGGGCGCTCATTGAAGCTGGCCATGTCCTGGAGCAGTTGAGGAGTAAACACTCCTCCGATGGCCGCAGCACCTGGTCACACACTCATCATCAATCATCTACATTATACTACAGTATGTTGATTAATTTATTAACCAGTTTACCCTACAAACTTTCATCTAGACTCTAAAGTCTAGACTAATGGCAGTCTACATATACACACAACAAAAAATGCATGGAACGTGTAAAATAAAAAAGAAGTGATAGAAACAGGAAAAAAAAATGAGATAAAACTACGGTACAGTACATACATGAAAAACATGGTTTGCTAGGATTACCAGTACCGAGTTAAGTTACCTTTTCATATTGCAAAAAAATATATACTGTATGTATATTGACCACTGATATATGTACCATTTCCCTGTAGGCTACTATACATTCATTATTGCTGATCATCACATGGAGAAAATCATACTGTTCAGACATACACCAAACAAACAATGAATTGAGACCACAATTGTGGGTGGGAGCAGTGATCAAGAGTGCATGGGATTTGGTGAAAACTGATAGATTTGGTATCAGCTAAAGTTCTGGATGGGACCAAAGATGAAATAATACAATACATTTAAGTGGCTATATTTCTTGTGGATTTGTTTATACACAAACTTTTCTGTGTAAAAATTAGTTCTAAATAAAAATAAATATAATTTGGTAAACCCTCAATACAATTAATTTCGGATATAACGACCCCTTTGTTCTGGCCGAACTAGCTACAGATATACCGAACTCTGTTCAGAATGTGCGACGAAAGGGATGAGCCGACCAAACAAGTCTTTGTTTACCATCAAGCACTGTGGTGCAGTGAAGTGTTGACTGTACAGTTAAAGTGTTTAAGTCTACAGTGCAATGAAGTAACTAAGCAGTGATTGCAGTACATTCCTCTGTACCTTTGAACAAGTGACCGAACAACTCCCTGTATATATCAAACTTGGTTCACTATAAGAGACAGAAATGCCAACTATCTTTTAAAACCAACTTTGTGATATAATGTTTGCCCCTTCCCCATAATTGGTTTGCTATATCGAAGGTTTACTGTACTATTGACCACAGGAATTTGTATAAACACACTACGTTTCAAGGGCTCAACATATAAAAAATGTAAGTATGTAACTCCAACACAACATAATAGGTCTGTTGTTTTGCAGTCACAGAGTCACTTGCAGTAAGATTGCCTATTTTTCCAATAAACCTGTGTACGAATTCCTGTGGCCAACTGTAGAAGATGCATTCCCTATTAGCTGTCCACATACATGCATGCGTATGCGTGTTCGTGTTTTTATGGTACAATAAACACTTACTGTATCACATTAGTGGTGTTTGTTGACTACTGTGTTTGACTCAGATGTCACTTTCTGTGGCTTATTATTCCGTCTTTCTGTGATTTTTTTGCAATCATTGGTCCTAAGCATAGCCCTAGGCAATCCAAATGGTATCACACCAAAACAGGATATTAAAAGGTTGTCTCTAACAGAGAAAATTCAAGTGTTTGACAAACCTAGGGAATTGAAGTTGGAGAGGGTTGTTGTTCATATGTTGGGGTAAATGAGTTGACCGACTCTTTAAAACAGAAGGGAAACCATAGCAAAATACTCCATATTACACCCTTACACAGGCTATACCACCATTATAGAAGCTCTGTACTGCATCCAACAGTCTTCTTACTGTACCATACATATGCAGCACCTTCCATATACCTTCTCTATTCCCTACATCATGGGTAAAGTCCAAAGTAAAACATAATTAGCAAGTACACACTGGCTTCAGCCTTGCCTTGCACTTACCAATGAGTGCAGTGGGTTTCAGTTCTCGTACTACATCCTCAAGTTTGTCCATTGGGGCATGTGGGTGTGCGTATGACACCTTGTGCCCACTGATCCCTCCCTTGGGACGGTCCTTCACTATCAGTCCCCGAGAGTCCACCAACCAGATCTTGGACCGCGCATCCTGCTCGCTCACACCTTCTTCCATCATGGCCATCACAATCAGGTTAGCAATGCCAAGAGATGCCTGAGATGTTGTGTAGAGAACATTAGCTTCTAAATAAAAAAATTACAATACCTTAAACAATGGGTAACATATGAAAATTGCCTGCCCCCATTAGTCCCTCACTGTTAATAGGTGCTCTGTCTGGAGTACTATACAAGATAGGCTACTGATTTTTCTAAAAGCATGCGAGAAGTTGTGTAACAAAATATCCTCATAGACTAATAAAATACTATACAAAAACTTCGGGAGAAAAATTAAACAGAATATGCTTTGCCTTCATGTTATTTTTTCGATAAAGTATTGTAGTCAGAATTTTGAAAACTTGGCTCTCATATTTCTTGTTTGTTGTTTTTAATTAAACTGTTGCAAAAGTACATACATTGGGATTTTTCAAGTATTTGATATATACTGTACTAGTCTTCTAGTGAATATATTGTGAAGTGTTGAATTTTTCAGTACTGTATATGCCATTCATAATCAGTGTCCCAGATCCAAGATCCAAGAACTCTTAATTGTTTGAAATTAATCTCATTCTGGGAGGATGTGCAATACCATCTCTTTCAAGAAGTCAGGCCTCTTGGACATCTCTACCACTTGTCAAGTTTTTGCTGTGTGTTTGTGTAACAACAGCAGTGCCACGCGTCCTTCCAGTTCAAGATTCAATCAATAAGTCATATAAATCTTCGAACAGGGTTCTTGATATAAGACGGCTGATGTTAAATAATTCCAAACATTATCATTAAATTTCCACCCAAAGAGACTGACACAATCAAACCAAATTCTTGGTTAAGTTGTATCAACCTTTACAATACTGCAGTTTCTTTTTGGGAGAAATAATGACAGCCATGAATTCTCCTACTGTAGCAAGTTGTAGGGGAGGTGGCCGAGTGGTTAGTGTTCTGGACTCATACCCTAGAGGTCGGGAGATCGATCCTCTCAGGTGAGGGCCTGAGAATATTTACTCTTCCGATTTGAGTATCAGGCACTAACTATAAGGCCACCGAACGTCGTAAAACACCCTCGCTGGTACCATAACAGCTGCAGTATATGGGAATCACCCTCACTTCCCTCTCTCTATGGCTGGGTACCAGTTCGGAAGTCGTGACGTGTGTGTGTGTGCATCAGTTGACCTGGGCCACGATAACGGGCTTGATTAAGCCTATGTCCAGTGTCGGATCATATATATATAAAAAAAAAAAAAAAAAACATAGCCTTTTTATTATTTTGTGTTACTTTGACACACAACATCCCACATAACTACAGGAAAGTTACTAATTTAACATGTACTCCTTCGAAGAGCACTAATTAACAACACTTGTGTCTTCTGGTGGCAGACAACTTCAAAAGTCACACATATTTAACTTGCAGCCACTTCCAGTTGTACTAGTTATGTTGAATAAAGTGGTTGTAAATTTAGATACATTATAAGTTGGGGATAGAAAAGATAAAAACTTGTTCATTTGGTGGATTGGTGGATCAGTAATGGAAAAAAAAATAAAAAAAATAAATAGCTTAATTTCCAAAACTGAGATTTGAGAAACTAAAGCAAGACAAAATGTGTTCCATTTTCGAAGTAAGAAAGAGAAAGAATATGGGATAGTCAGTAATTATAGGGTAGAATGAGTGTAACATATATCATTGGATATCCTGTCGTCCTCTCCAATATATTATATCTTTGTCTATTGCTGGCCATGTAGATCTATTTCAAATCTATTTCAAAAATGAAAATTGGGTATTGATGATGATAATTGACCAAAATGGACTGTGACCTTCCCTGACTGTACTCCTCTGTGACTCACCTCACCAGCACCCTGGAAGAGGAATTTGTGATCAGCGAGTTTATGTCCAGTGATCCTGAGTGAGGCCAGGATTCCTGCTACTGCCACTGATGCTGTTCCCTGGATGTCATCATTGAAGGTGCAGTACTTCCCTCGATACCTGTGGGCCGTGGTAATGGAAATGGTACCAAAATTAATACTATCAACCTGTACTTTCATCATGTACTCTCTGAATAGATTTGTTTTTTAAGTAAATTATATAGCACTCAAAAATTATAATTGTACTCTATCTGTCATGAGGAACCCCTAGCGCTAAGTGGATAACATGCTTGCCTATCAAACCAGTTGGTGCACCTTTATGTGGGTGCACGTACAATGTCTTTACATGTACTTAACATGTTGGCACCCTGATTATTTTGGTTTCTTCAACGACACTTGCAAACATTCTTTTAACAGTTACAAACATATCCACTCCAACACATATAATAAAGTACTGTACTTCACATGTATTCTACACATCTGATATACTCTCAACCTGCTTCCACAGCCAAAGTGGATAGGGATTTCCTGATTGTTCATCCTTCTATTACAGAGATTGGATCCTGCACATAATGATTTCTATCAAAATCATGATATATTATTAAAGTACAGTACTTGCGTTATAGTGCACTTTAGGGCTTGAAAGGAGTAAATGCAAGTGTGACCCATTTTATTGGGCTTTTCTGTTTCTATCACCATTATCCTGACTTCATTTTTCCATTTCTGGCTCTAGAGCCTACCCTTAGACAAATGTTATTGTTGGTAGCGAAGCACCCCAAGGTTAAGAAATATTTTAATTTACTCCTAAACAGTTGCTTACATATTTTCTTAAAATGAAATCACATGATTTAACTAGTATTAGTAAAATCCATCCATTTTAAAGTCAATAATCAATCTATTTAAACCAAGACAGCAGAAGTACTCAGAGTTGCAAGGGTTAATTTACAACATACAAAAATAATTAATTTTGACTGTATAATTTGGCTATGAGATATGCAAGACTCAAAACAATGCTCCATTAAACAAAGTGATTTTACTTTCCGTAGTTGAAAAATATGATTCTAAGCAATTGTCCAGCATAATCGTCAGCCTATAGGGAATATTTTCTGCTTCTCAATATGGTTGCTACCTCCTCCTCTGGATACATGCACAGGTTTGCATAAAAACTCATCTGTATGCAGTATTTGCAAATCTCTGGATGCCAGAGTAAGATATACAGTAGAACCTCGTTTATCCGGCACGCTCGGGGGAGAGCGTATGCCGGATAACCCGTTTTGCCGATGTTGTGAGAGTTACTCTTATAGAAATGCCAAAACCCTAATAAATACACCCTATCTTATCAAACACGGTGGTGTATAATATGCGGCACTCGACAGAGGGTTATGGCGGTAAACATTTGACTCGGTAGTACAGTACTCCCTTGTTATCAACGGGGGTTAGGTTCTTAAGATGGCCGTCGATAATAAAATCCCTCGATACCACATTAGAGTATAAAAAAAAATTCCTTTACACATAAACATAACATATTAAAGTACTGTACAATATGTATATTATATATACAGTTGGACCTCCAAATACAGATATGGAAAAAGATTATCAGAAAATCAGAGATATCCGAGGGCTTAAATTTGATGCGTATGACTGACTGTCTGTCTGTACACCCACTCTCAAAATTACGTGTGCTTTCACTCGTATCTCTGGTTCCCATACACAGCTAGTGACTAAAAATAACTCTAAACTTGAGCCCAAAGTATGGAAAATGAATGATTTTAAAGGTTGTTCATTCTAAAAGGTTAGACCTAATAGCGTGTGTGTAGTGCGTGACGAGTTGACAAGTTCAGTTATCACCAATAATTCATGAGTTTCTACTCATACAATCACATTTCCTACCCCCTTCCCCCCCTACCCTCCTACGCTCCTTCCCCCCCTTACCCTCAGTCTCCATTCACCCTAGCTCAAGGTCAAAGGAATATAGGCCTAGCCTTGTCACTCGCTCGTTTTTAGTAATTACGAGTTATTAACCACCAGCTTCAACACTCAGTCATGTCAGGTGGTACATTTACAAAAAGGAAGGTCATATCCTTCCATATCAAGGAAGGTAGGTTTTTCTCGAACAGAGTAAGAAGGAAACACCAGAATATGCTCAATAAAATGTAAACAAACGATATCACACTATCTCCCCCCCTTCCCCCCTACCACCTCCACGCATGCTAACGACTCATTTCATTCATGAGTTGTCTGCGAAAACCTTAATACAAATTATTATATGCATTTAATATGCTTAATACGAATTGTAACTGTATTTATTCATGATTTTATTCATTTTTTAACCATTATTTGGCCTGGGTCGATCGGTGCCGTTGTTATGAGGGTGCCGTTGTTATGAATGCCGGATAAACGAGGTTCTACTGTACTGCACATACAAACTCAAATAGGCTAGCCTTTTATATTAGATAATTAAATATCCCTCCTCCAGTTATAAGAAATAGTTAAATCCAGTTTTACTACCTCCTTTCTTGAGTTCATTATCTACAATTCTATCCACTTCCACCTACCAGTCCCTATTTCTAAATTATCCTATTGTCCTAATCTTTCCATTATCTCCTACTTTATCCCTACAAGTACTCATATTTCCTTCCCCTATACTATACATCCATTCTCTCTTATCCTTTCTTTCCCTTCTCTTTTCGTTCTTCTCTGACCCCTTTCTCTTCCTTCTATAGAATAAAGGGATGACTCACTTCTCAAGAAATCTGAAAGCATTGTGGTTGCCAAAGTCCTCAAACTGGATTAGAGTGTTTTGACCATAGCGTTGAACCACTGCCTGCATGAACTCATCGATGAACTCATCATACGCAGCACCCGTCACACGCTCATGGCGGTTACCAATGTAGAACTCATCCTCCAGGAGTTCCTTTAAAAGAGCAGGTGACAGATGTTCATTACTATAATAGGACACTTTCTGTGCAGCCATTCTTCAAGTCAAAGGAACATGTGCAAGAGAAGTCTTGGGACTGGCAACAATACATACAGGTACACTACAATGGTTCCCTTCAGTGATAACCAAGTCAATATTATCACATAACCCTGACATTTCTTAACCTCGGATGTAAGTAATATTGATGAATAATATGGTACTGTTAACAAAGGCTTTCCTTAAATGATACTCAAACTACAATGTACTACTATTCACCACTTTATAGAAAAAACCAGACATTGTTCAGGTTAAATTAAATAAATAGGTCAATTCAGTATGGCACAACATTAAATAAAGACTCTAGTCATACTTGTAACTGCTTGCCACTATCATACTCAATGTTGTATAATGAATTGTCCCTACAGTATCTCTACTCCCTCCAATAACCAGTGTTTATGCGCCAGTACTTGCTTACCACTACCATCTTGAGTAAACTATAATCTAGTGCCAATAGTATCTTGATTCCCATCAATACCTGCCCAAAAGCATAATGGTATTTTAATCTACAGTCTCAGTTGCCACATTACTCCCTAGAAAAGCAATTCTGAACCAAAACACTACTTCAGCGGTTTTTATATAATACATTGGATTTTTTATTAAAAGTTAACCCCATTCAGACCTGTTTAGTGTATTCTATATGCATCCCCTTGGTTTTCTATAAAAGACAAACAAACTGAAAAAAATATACATTATAGTACAATAATACTGTCTTTATTGAAGTTATCTGAAAGTGAATCTGCTGACAAGTATAAGCAATGGTTAAAATATACTTCAAATGTAGTACACCGGCATATAACGTCTAACCACTTTTTACCAATGGTGGCTACAATATTTTTTTACTGAATTATAATAAGGTCATATTGAAAAATTATTTGGAGGAATGGAAGGGGATTGATTGCAAAATAGTCATGAGAGCTCGAAAAGTTACTACAGTATTTTATTCTGTTACCAAGAAAGGCAAACATATACATTTGTCATTTAGGGTTTGGATCACCAGTGCATATGTTCATGAATGAAGATACACTCAAATACTGTATAATTTCTTTACCTTTCTGTTGGTACCCACATCAAGTACAATGGGCAGACACTGGTGGGGTTTGATACCAGCCAGGGCAGTGTAGAGGGACAGCTTGCCCACAGGGATACCCATACCTTGCACCCCAAGGTCCCCCAAGCCAAGGATCCTCTCACCGTCCGTTACCACAATGGCACGTACATCACTCTCGGGCCTGGGGAATTAATTGCTGATTAACTCTAGTGGTACAGAAGAAGGTAAGAGAAGGAAAGCAATCCTTGGAGTTAGATTAAGGAAGAGAAGGAAAGCAATCCTTGGAGTTAGATCAAGGAAGAGAAGGAAAGCAATCCTTGGAGTTAGATTAAGGAAGAGAAGGAAAGCAATCCTTGGAGTTAGATTAAGGAAGAGAAGGAAAGCAATCCTTGGAGTTAGATTAAGGAAGAGAAGGAAAGCAATCCTTGGAGTTAGATTAAGGAAGAGAAGGAAAGCAATCCTTGGAGTTAGATTAAGGAAGAGAAGGAAAGCAATCCTTGGAGTTAGATTAAGGAAGAGAAGGAAAGCAATCCTTGGAGTTAGATTAAGGAAGAGAAGGAAAGCAATCCTTGGAGTTAGATTAAGGAAGAGAAGGAAAGCAATCCTTGGAGTTAGATTAAGGAAGAGAAGGAAAGCAATCCTTGGAGTTAGATTAAGGAAGAGAAGGAAAGCAATCCTTGGAGTTAGATTAAGGAAGAGAAGGAAAGCAATCCTTGGAGTTAGATTAAGGAAGAGAAGGAAAGCAATCCTTGGAGTTAGATCAAGAAAGAGAAGGATAAACATAGCTTCTATTCAGAACCACAGCAATACTGCAGTACAGTATTACATTATAGTATTACCAGCCTTTGTAAGGAGAAAGTCTACATCAGTGTAAAACATGAGTCAACTGAATTATTGTTGTTATTGAAGTTCCTCAAGCTGTCTGAGCAGCCCTGAGCTCCTAAGGAAGGCCATGGCCTGTGCCGGGCTTTCCCACAGTGCTCTCAAAGAGTGTATGTTGTGTTGTTGGCAAGTGTGGTTGTGTACATTGCAGTCTTCCATAATGTGTTTAACAGCATGGGGTGCTGTGTTGCATCCCGGACAGGCATCTATAATGGCTCCATCCAGCTTTTTCTGACATGCCAGAAGGGCAGGGTGGTGGCCACATTGCTGTCTGGCCAGGTGGACTGTGTCAACTGAGTACTAATGAATAGTTAGTTTTTTTTTTTTATTATTATTACAGAACTGCACCTCTCAGTAAGAACAAAACATTTCACATGATGGTTAATGACTGGTTGAAAGGGATGTGTATAAAAGGGCTGGAGTGATTAGCATATTATTAAGGAGCCTGTGATACTGCCAATTTCATAGAGACTACTGACTCCTCCAACCTATGTCACCATACCTATGGTACGAAAATATCTAAAAATATCTTTCTGAAATACTTTGGAGCAATCAGTATTCTCCTGCACAAAGATAATTTGTGGGGTGGCATGAGAGGGGTTTTCCACTCATACATGAATAACAACTCTTCAATCATAAACAAAACTGATGAATGAAGCCTCACCAGTTCCTCATGACCTCATAGATGTGTCCCTTGTCATGAATAGAGATGAAGAGACCTCGAGGTCGGCGGAAGATGAGGCCAAACTTCTGACAAGCCAGCCCCACGGTGGGAGTGTACACAATGGGCATGTACTCCTCCACATTCTCACTCAGCAGGCGGTAGAAGAGTCGTTCATTGCGGTCCTGGGGCAAAAAGGTTCAGAGTACTGATGTGAATATAAATATGTACAATCCACGTGGAATATCCCTGGTTTCTTTATAAGATACCTACCAGGAACCCTGGGGATGGATCCAGACCTAGATTTGAATCCCTTAATATCAAATAACTGTTTGCCAATCATGAGGCCCACTTCTGGTAAAACTTTCAGCAAAAAGCACATGATTTTTTTGCCTGATCCTGCTAACAACCACTAACAGAAACACCAAACCAATCAAGAGAATGAATAAACCCACCTGCAGGCCAGCCAGGTAAATGAACTTGTTGAGGGGCTCTTGATAACGCTCTATATTCTTGCGACAAAGGTCTACTTGTTCCTCCTGGGTCTTGAAACGTGGAGGGATGAGTCCATGGAGCCCCAAGACTTGACGCTCCTCCAAGCTGAAGGCCATACCCTGCAAAATAACTTAAAAGATGTTGTTGTTGCTATGTTATTGTTATACTGTAGCTGCTTTTGTACCAGACCTGCATAGACAGCATAATCGTATATCGGGGATGTGTGAAAGCCCCCTAACAAGTTCAATATGAATAGTAAAATAAAATGAACTTGTGTAAAATCAAAATGGTAAAGTTAAGTGATAATGAGTGAAAATAAAGGACACACCTTATTGAGCCTTGGGTCACGGAGGTAGTCGATACCCCTGACCATGTTGGGACAGACGTTGTCGCCCGTATGCTCATGGTATGGCCTCTGCCCCAGATGATCACGCCTCATCCCTTCCATTACGGCGCCAATAGGTCTCCACGCACCACGAGCACACAATACAGAACTGTGAAGCAAATATTTTGGGTTATAATAGTATATCCTCAAGATTCAACAAATTAAACCCCATATATCAGGAGGTTTTCTGAAACATTAAAATGAATGGTGGTAGTATGAGCACATCTTTAAATGTACACAATAGCCTTTACCACTGGGGCAAAAATATTGCTTCCCACTCACAAGAAAAAAGATTGATAGAAGTAAAATATAAATATGCTACATGATAAAATAAATCCAAAAGTGGTCAACCATTGCCCAAGAGTTTGTGTGTATTTTCATTAAATATACAAAACCATTAATCCCTGAATTTTATGGTTATGGAAAAAAATCCTAAGAAATCACATTTGAAATTTTTCAGCCTCTTCATTACAAACAAGCTCACATCATACTCAGTACATATTTTGTCCAAAATCTACAGGCCACCCTTATGTCACACTTTATTTTTCTTCTACAGCATTCATAAACATTTTTATATCTATTCACCCCTCTTCTCTCACTCTCTCTCTAGTGGAATTCATGGGAGTGCAACAGCAGCCCTAGTGGTGGTGGTAAGCTCAAACTATAAATACCTCCTATCATCATCACCACCACCACCACCACCACAAGTCTATTCAAACATTAACTTGCCCAAACCATTGATCCTACTTGACCTCTGCAACTCACACAATTTGGTAAGTTGGTAACATGTGTGGGAGAATGACATGAGCTGATGATTCAGAATCTTAGACGTGGCATCTGAGTTAAGGTACTTGGTACACTACATTGGTTACATATAATACCAGTGATCTACCATGAAAGTTACAATAGAAACGAGGAAAAAAACAAATCTTTTGATAAAAAAATATATGGTCATAATGGCCAGATTAATAATAACCTCATAAATAGAAAAAAAAAAATCCCTATGTTTTTTCATGTTGAAAATATTTGTGTGGCAGTGCGTTCTGACCACGATTCAACCCCCTCCCCCCCGAAGAGGCTGGATTGAAGGGTAAAACATGTAAAGAACACATTCATTAATTTTTACATACCCTATTCAGTATAAGTACAAAGAAACAGCCTGCTACCACCACAAACAACATAGCTGCATGAAGTCTATCACTAAAAGCAATTTCATGAGAGGGAAGGCCAAAGTACTCCCCTAAATTATAATAAGTGTCCGACAATAATTGAAGTACATGTAGGTCCTTTATCATTTGCTCTGTTTTTTCAGCTGTATCCAATACATAAAAGGTCATGGGTTCCATGACTGTGATCCAACACCCAATCTGGGGTAGTTTAGCGAGACCGAGGTTAACCCCTAAATGCCTATTGTCCATTTAAACGGACGATACAAATTTAGGCCTTGAAGCCGATGGTCCGTTTAAATGAACAGCCCATAAATAACTGCATAGGCTACATATAGCCACAGCAGTAGTGCCAAAGGAAAGATGTAGCCCTGGACTATTGTAATTGATCGTGATTGGCTGACTTCCCCCCCCCCCTATGGTGTAGGTGGGTGTGGCCAAAGCGAAGCGAGCCGCGAGTGGGGGGGTAGGGGTGGGCGAGCGCAGCGAGCAGCGCCGCAGGCAAAAGCACCCACGGCGCAGCCGTGGTGGGCGAAGCACAGTGCTTGTGTATCTTAAAATATGCAACCATTCCCAACTCCCAAAAAATCTCATGGTTCACTCTATGGTAAATTGTAACACTTCATGTGTAGTGCCTTATGTGTGTATTTTGTTGGAAGTCTCAGATATGCGCCAATGTATACTGTGGCGGCTAGAATCAGCTAAGTGGAAGAGACATTGCCCTTTATATTTAGCAGAGATAAGTATGGGTGGGTGGGTGGAGGGGCGAGTGAAGCGAGCCGCGAGTGGGAGGGTGGGCGAGCACAGCTAGCAGCGCCGCAGATGAAACAATAAGATGAAACATTTTATCTTGGAATCGTTAAAAATTGAAAAAAAAGTTTGGAAAAATGAGCGTTTTTGAAAGTTTGAAAAGGTTGCAATTTTTAATATACATTGATGATGTTTCATCTTCACTACTCCCCAGAGATACAAGAGACATTGCCCTTTATATTTGGCAGAGATAAGTATTAACAGATGTGGGTGGGTAGGTAGGTAGTAGGTGGGTAGTGGGTGGGTGGCATCTTCACTACTTAACATCTTCACTACTTGATGTGACATCAGATTGGGGGGGCGGGGGGGGCGAGACCCTATATAGGGTCTCTAGGGAGAGGGAGAGTGAGAGTGTACAGGGTGGGTGGGTGGGGGGTGGGGCTCCAATAATCAGTTGACTTATCATGGTAAATCCCCTTCACGGTTTTCCTTGAGACCTCCGAACAGCCCCGGATACAAGTATTGTAACTCGTATTTTATTCTCGCGGCTGTTAATGACTTAAAAAAACAAATTCTACTACATTTATCCCATGCTCTCTCTCTCTCTCTCTCTCTCTCAATTATATACCCTTCGGTACCGTTCTGTATCTCAGTCAGTGTATGAACCTCAGCTGTGGCACTGACACTTGTGATTTTTTCACTTTAATCCATTAACCAATCAACTCGTTTGTTCTTAAATACTTTACTGATATAACATCGAATTATAATAATACTGCATATTACTCAGGGCCATTTACACCTTTTACAATACAGTACCTTTCTGGCAATGTTTAATTCCCCAAATCTGTTTATATAGTATAATTATACCCGCATGACCGTGAGGGTTCTCGCAGTCAAGGACAGTACAGTACTCTCATTAGTAAGAAACTGAAATCATTACGAATTTTACATAACCCGATTCAGTTGCGTTGACTTGAACAAGTTTTATCCAATTTGTTTTCCACCGGGAAAATAAGTTATTTATGTTCCTGGACAGTAACCATAACAAAACTACGTACATCTTTACTTACATCTCAGTGTACCGGCAAATTCCTCCTTTATGACAAGTGAGTCAGCAAGTCAGATGGTAGACCGGCAGTGGGGGTTGCATGCGATAAGAGTGAGAATCAATGTCTGGCCAACACACACAACCTTCCTGAACGGTCTCCACTGGGTAACTGATGGTGACGGTCGGTAGTCGGTACCAGTGTGGCCACTCACAAAATGTAAAAATCCCAAGATGACTCGACCAAAAAATCCAAGAAAACCCAAGTTTTATTTTATTATACAGATACTTAAGAAGTTACTTAAAAACACTGTAATTTTTATACATGTATGGAGTACAATATACAGTACGGTATGTGAGGAAATAGTTATATCACCAACAGCTTGTCTTTCAAATTGCCTGCAAGGATGTGGGCAATAGTTTTAAGGGTTTTATTGCCCCTTAGGACCAGAACCAATTCCCTTTGATCTCTTCAGCTGTCCCTTCTTTCCATTTTGTTTTATGCTTGTTGTTCCTTCTCAGGGTGGTACTGGTATGATTAAAGTTTGACAAAAAGTGCTCTTCTTTATTTAGTTTCCATCATTCGCAATGCAAATACAGTATAGCAACGAAAGTATTTTTGTTGAAATTAAGTTTAATGATACCTGCTTCAGTCTCTATTCCATTTTAGTTCAAATCTGTATCATCCAGCACAGTCTTTCTTCACCTTTATAATCTAATCTTAGAGGAAAGGAAGATGAATTAAAGTCTACTTATATATCAGGTGTAGGTTCTGAAGTGTTTATATCAAGGTTCATGTTTGGTCAGTGGTCTTGTCTAAATACAATATTTTTATTGTGGTCCAATATAAATTATTCACATATAGAATTACAGTACTGTACCTGATTCTTGAATAAAACATTTCCATTGGTTAAATTTAATGGTATAGTACAGTGTTGGTACAGTATATCTAAAACAAGTCGTCCTTCAAAATATTCCAAGCAACAGGCCACCATTATCTTTGCTAAATTATCTTGTCATTTTTCCTGGTGTGGTAACATTACCACTGTAGCCTACCCTGCCTCTTCAGAGTCACTCATATTTAAGAATGGGCTGGTATAATAACTATCCTCTGTCACGTACCGCACACTCACGCACACAACGGCGAACGCAGCGCGGGGGAGTAGAGAGGACAGAGAACTAAGGGTGAGGAGGTGATATGGGAATGGTACCAGAGAGTGAGGGGGACGTGAATGAAACCTGTCCAAGCGGCAGCCTGCAGTGATGTTATCATCATCTGGTGCCTCACTTTTTTAATTCGCAGTCACAGAGGATATACTATAAAAAAAATAAAAAATAATAAGCTTCAGATTATAAGATATTATAAATAATTATTTACAAATTATTGAAAATATCAACTATGCTTTAAAAAATCCAAGTTAACCTCATTTTTTCCATTTTACATCCAAGATTCCAAGGTGAAGGCTAAAATCCCAAGATCTTGTGAAAAAAGCCAAGGAGTGGCCACACTGGTCGGTACTGACAGACAGTGAGCAGACTCAGACTGGCTCTGTCGACAGGCACGGCTTATGTTCCAACTGTGCCTCACAGTGCTTTACTGTAATTTAGGGATAATTCCTATATACCTACCAAATGTTTGTATTTTTCACCAAATACCAATACAAAGTCACGCCCAAATGTCGCTAGTACCTCAACTAATATTAAATCCGAACAATTTATTGACAATAATTACAGTTGCTTTCGATATTTCACTAATGCAAGATTACTTATATAGGCTCGAGAAATGCGCCAGAATATTGGGCGTGACTGTACCTGCCTGCCACCTGTCCCTGCTTGACTTTACTACCTCCGTTTTGCCTGCCTGCCTTATCTGCCCGTCTACCAATTGATAACTCCTCCCATTGATTAATACCTCTCACGACTGACTGGGTACTATACTATATACTGTGTTACCTTTTATACCTCACCGGGTGCTATACTTATATAATGTTTTATCTTACGTACGGTACTGCACATGTTTACCTTCCTACCAGCATGCCTGTACCTTCTTTCTTACCTATCTATCTTTGCCTGTATACCTGCCTACCCATCTTATCTGCCTGCCTGCCTGCCTTCTTACGTACTCATCTCTCTCTCTCTCCTTTTTTTTTACACACATTGTCACAGCCTCTCTTTCTCTCTCTCTCACCTTTTTTTTCACACACACACACACACACACACACACACACACACACATTGTCCAGTCACCTTCACACAGTCATGCTTACTCACCATTTATACGACCACAATTCTACCAGTCATGCCGAACTAGGAATTTTTTTTTGGTAAACATCCCAGAACTATTACAAATTGCAGACCGGCAGATAAATGTAAAATAAAGACAAGACAGACAGAAATGAATCCCTGTCAATTAAATATACGAATAACTTAAGAATTACATAAAATAATACAAAGAATGACCGATATGGAATTATTCTCCTCGCACCTACACATTTAAGGGGGTGCGGGAGTAGGGGACAGGCTTGGGGGGGGGACTAGGGGGATGCGGGAACAGGGGGACAGGTTTGGGGTGGGTAGAAAGCCTGTCCCCCTATTCCCGCACCCCCCTAACCCATCCCAAGCCTGTCCCCCTACTCCCGCACCCCTCAAAAAAACCCGCAACCCCCTAAACACCCCCCTCAAGCCTGTCCCCCTATTCCCGCACCCCCTTAACCCACACGAACTTAGAAACATACACACCTTCCAATAGGCAGACTTTACTTATACACTCTCCAGAGGC
>JAWZYT010000827.1:157500-337500 GCA_034508575.1 Petrolisthes manimaculis
ATTTCCTGACATATTTTGGAGATAATATATCCAATGTACTACAGTTGGGGAATAATGTATATGAACACTGTTGGTGGCTTCTGGCAACATCCCCAAAAGTAAACACATCAGTGAGAGAAAGTCTTTTAATTATGAATTGAAGGACAACATTTATTTCAGTGTCTGTGGTTGGTTGGTCGACGTCACCCAATATCAGTTATATAGTTATGAAGTAATTAATTAATACATTATAGGCCTACCTATTACTAACGTGTTTATCACTGATATTGTTACCAGAAGCCGTCAACAGTGTCCAGATATTTTGTTCCCCAACTGTACCAAATGTGCATTAGGCCTACTCCTTTATTAATAAGAGCTAGGCCTATATTTGTCAGTATCAATATATCTTAAAAATCGAGCCGCGAGTGGTGGGGGGTGGAGGGGCGAGCGAAGCGAGCAGCGCCGCAGTTAAAAGCACCCACGGCGCAGCCGTGGTGGGCGAAGCCCAGTGCTTGTAGAATATAAATTAGCACAAGAATAATAAACAGAGAACCCAAGGGAAATTTTATATTGGTTATGAAAGTGAAACGGGATGTGTGCGAGTGTGTGTATAAGAAAAAAGAATAGGTGTTAAGAAAAAAAGAGTAGGTGTGTGTGTGTGTTAAGAAAAAAAGAATAGATGTGTGTGTTAAGATAAAAAGAATAGATGTGTGTGTGTTAAAAAAAAAAAAAATAGGTGTGTGTGTGTTAAGAAAAAAGATAAATGTGTGTGTGTGTGTGTGTAAGAAAAAAAATAAGAATAGGTGTGTGTTAATAAGAGTATGTGTGTACAAGGACGTGTTTAGTATGGCGTGGAGAAGAGAGAGAGAAGGTGGGGGTGGGTGAGGTCAGCGATGGGGACGTGACCAGAAGGAAAATGAAGGAGGGGTTAGGTAATTCACTTTTGTTACATTGGAGAGCCTTATAATAACTCCTCCAAAGTATATGCTAGGAAACAGAACCAGAAGAACATATTATATACTGGTGGTGTTTTATTTATGTTGCTTGGAATAGTTTGGAGGGTTTAATATGCATGCTCCAGATTTACCAACACTAAATTTCCCCCTTATTAAAGAAAAAGTATAATTATAGTGGGTTGGGCTGCCTCAGGGTCAGAAAAAAAAATAATACATTGAGGTTATTGGTCTGAGTGAAAGGGTGGGCTGGATGATGTCATAAATTTTCACTCGCGTACTGTATATTGGAGGTGTTGTAGATGCATAGTGACAACAACAATGGGCCAAATTCCATAGTGGTATTGGTTTGTTAGCTTCACTACCAACTACACTTGTAAGGCTTCATTAGTTTCCAAAAAAGCTGAGTAGCCTATCCACATTCACAAAATCTATCAAACAGTTAGATAATGATAATCACTTACCCAAATAATTAAAAATAAATCACCCATAAGTCATTTAAAAGGCTAACTAACATCCTTTCGCTTACGTGCTAAATAACCACAACGAACGACTGTGGAATCGACCTAATGGCTCATGACACAAAGGGTTGTATTCATGAACATTCGTGGTACAGTTGGACACAGAAATTCGTGATACAGCTGAGGTGGTAAATATTTAGCTCCTCCCAGTGTGAAATTCCTCAAGGAGGGAAATTTTGTATTGGTAAATGTGGAGCAACTGAATCCTCCAAACTATTCCAAGCAACAGAACACCATTATTATTGTTCATATGGTCCTGTTTCCAAGCATACTTTGGAGGAATTAAGGCACTCCAATGTACCCAAAAAGAATTACTACCTTAATTAACGACCAAAAATATTTACGGGGGGCAAAAACTATGATGTGGGATGGCGACGATAAGCAAATACCGAACAAAAGTCACTCATGGTTATAAGAGAGAGACGAGCATCTTCCACCTGGGCTGTACCACGAATTCCTGTATCCAACTGTACATACGAGACCACGGTATATCTTTCTAGCATATACGAAGCTGAGTTTAATTAAGGGGGTTCATGTATAGATAGATTCTTTTGTTGGTGAATTGGAAAGTGTGATTCCAGCAAACTGTGCCATAAAACAGACGTCCTCGATGGTGTTAATAGGGGATCTGTTTCGTGGTATATTTTGGAGGAATCAGCAGAGACCCGTAGATTTAAAAAAAAATTGAGGGCCCTTACTGGAGCTCTATGAACCCTTCAAATAATCCCGGCCACAGAACCCTTCAGTATTTCTAATAGGGTATCTGTTGCCTGGGGTATCTGTTGCCTGGAGTATTTTGGAGAATTCATAGAGCTCCAGTAAGGGCCCTCAAAAATTTTAAAACTACGGGCCTTAAATTCACCAACAATAGTGTCCCCCTAATAATGAGTTCAAGGGCAAAGTCAATATTTCTTTCCTAACTGAATGCGAAAGGAACAGAGAAAGCTGGAAATACCACCTCATACCTAGCCGGACGGAAATAGCAATGGCGAATTAACAAGTAAACTCTATACTAAAAATAGTTATACGGTAATACACTTTTGGTACAGTTGGACACAGGAATTCGTGGTACAGCCCAAGTGAAAGACGGTCAACTTCTCCCATTATCAAGTTCCTTAGTGCCAAATAGGAGGCACCAGGGGCAGAAGTCAGTATTGAGGATGGTGTGTGTTCCTTAGTGCCAAATAGGAGACACCAGGGGCAGAAGTCAGTATTGAGGATGGTAATAAAAAGCAAGTAACTGATAATAGACACTGGTTACTCAAATGGGACAAGTATCTTTCAACTAAGCTGTACCACCAATTCATGTGTCCAACTGTACATTAGAGCGTCTATATGCCTCCAAAGTTTGCCAGGAAACATGACCACATGAACAAAAATAATGTCGCCTTGCTGTCCGGAATAGTTTGGAGGAACAGTTGCTCCAGATTTACCAGCAGTGTCCTATTCCATGTAAGGGGGTGTGGGAATTGGGGGACAGGTTTGGGGGAGGGGGTTAGGGGGGTGCGGGAATAGGGGACTGCAGGCTTTCTACCCACGCCAAGCCTGTCCCCCTATTCCCGCAACCCCCAAACCCACCCCAAGCCTGTCCCCCTACTCCCGCACCCCCTTAAAACCTTATATTGAAGTAGGCTACATAAGTTACTGCTTACATTCAAAGGTACAGTTGGCTCCACTCCTGCGTTTCTCCCCTGTCGTTGCCAATGTTGGGCCAGTCAGAAATTCTAATCCCGATTCACAAGTTAAAATATTCGAAACATTTATATTTTTCACTCTAAGGATATGAATGTTTCGAAATGTTTAACTTGTGGATCGGGATTCGAATTTCTGACTGACCCAACATTGGCAACGACAGGGGAGAAACGCGGGAGTGGAGCCAACTGTACATACAATATATACATTTACCGGTATATTATTATACAATTTAATGCAAAGTTTTACCGAGCAAACCATAATTCATTTAATCAATGTGAAGGTCTCCAAAACATGACTGCATGATGGACTGTCGAGTATATTTAATTATTCATATAGTGAGTTAGTTGCCTCCCTGGAAGCCACATACAATACAATTTATATGGCATGAGTAAGGGGCTAGTATATTTTAGCAGGTATATATCTGAAACAAATGATCCCTCAAAACTAACTAGGCTACAGTAGGATATCCAAGCAACATTATTTTTGTTCATCTAGTGGTCCCGTTTCCTGGAAGACTTTCGAGGTATCAAAGTGGTTAAATATACCAAAAAAAAGTGACAAATTGGAGCATACGTAGTCTTCCAACTCTACAAGAAAACACATCCCTATAGCATCACACTGAGGGATTCTGTTTCCTGATGTAGTCTGGAGGAATCAGTAGGCCTAACCTCCTCATTTCTCACAATAGGTTACTTCCATTATGGGCCCTAGCTGTGATCGTGTATATGAGACTTGTTGGTGGCTTTTGATTCCTCCTGACTATGCCACGGAACAAGCTCCTTCTATATAGGTGGGGTTTCGTGGCAATAATTGAAGGACTCGCTAACCTCCAATATTCTGCCTACATCACAGGATCCCTTAAGTAGTTGAGCTATAATGCTATATCAGTGGACTTAAGGGAGTGTGGGAGTAGGGGGACAGGCTTGGGGGGGTTAGGGGGGTGCGGGAATAGGGGGACAGGCTTGGAGGGGTTAAGAGGGTGCGGGAGTAGGGGGACAGGCTTGGAGGGGTTAAGAGGGTGCGGGAGTAGGGGGGCAGGCTTGGGGGGGGGGGTTAAGGACGTGCGGTAATAGGGGACAGGCTTTCTACTTCCCCTCCCAAGCCTGTCCCCCTATTCCCGCACCCCCCCCAAGCCTGTCCCCTACTCCCACACCCCCTTAACGATAATCTACGGGATACCAATGTAGAGAATCACAAACGGTAACATCTCATCTCATCCCATCATTCTGTAAGCACTACACGTTCTCTATAAAATGAATTATTTGGTATATATCGCAGCTCTTGCTTGAATTCCTACTAGTTCTATATGAGTGTATGAAGGTGACGCGGTATGTAGAGAGAGAAAGAGAGAGAAAGAGAGTGAGAGAGAGAAAGAGAGTGAGAGAGAGAAAGAGAGAATAAATCAAAATGTAAAAGAAATTAACACCCAAACAGAAATAATGATATGATAATAAGAGCAATAATAATGATAATAATAGTAAAAGAACAAAAACGGGAGAGAGCAAGGAAGGGAGAAAAAGTAAATGAGATAGAGCACGGGTAGCAGGGAGTGTCAGGAAGGGAGACAGGGAGACTTTGGTGAGTGTGATGTGAGGCGCCTAGTGATGTGAGGCGCCTATCACAGCTGCACAACATAACATCCGCTGCTCTCTTTCTCTCTCCCACACTCTTCTCTCACTCCCTCGGCATCTGCTGGTCAGTGTTGCCAAGTTTGCAACATTCACGCCAACACTGTCTGTTAGGAAGTCATGTGTTCTGGGCTACCGATTCCTCAAAACAATACAAAATAAAAAAAAAATACCTACAATACTTTAACACAGAGCAGTTGGTATAAAATGATCTGTTTGGAGAAATAACTATGCCTCCAAATCCGATTCAAAACATAATATTGAAGCTAGAATTCCAAAAACAGTGGAACAAACTTCACAGTCACTGGCTAAAACTTATCACCATCAAACCCCCATTTCTTTTATTGCAGGGGAGGGAGAACTAAATGCTTAGGAAACAAAATACGTAAAGGACAGACAGTAAGATATAATATAATGGACTGAACTGACATTTACTCCAACTTCAACGCCACAACATTCCCCGTTCTCAATCAAAGACACTTTTAAGAACTTTTTAATGTTCTTATTAATACTAATTTCACTACCAATGAAGTACCGGCAGGTTTGTACACTGACTTATGAGTTACTTAATTATCGTAATTTTCACAAACAAACTGCCTAAGTAAATTTTTCTAGGCTACTTATATTATTTAGAATTTCAGATTATAAAGATATTGATTTAGGTAACCATCCAGAAATTGACGTAAAATTACTAAGCCAATTTTTTATGATAGTGACGTTAGGACAGTCGAGGATTGGGCTATATTGTGAGGGCTATTTCTTGGGTATAAATGGGCGGGATAAGTACCAAACAACTTGGCACCCCTGCTCTCTGCTCAGCCTCTATACACTAGGCTACACTCTCTTTGCACTCAACCTGTTGCTGCTCCCACCACCACCACCACCACCACCATCACAAGACTGTCCCCTTGCTCTCTTTTCCCCTCTCTTTAGGTCCTGCCTTCCCCTTACGTCTATCCCGTCACGGCCTCACTCACCTCTACCACGCCCTCGATCAGCCCCGCCCAGTCCCACCCTCGCTCATACAAAACGCCCTTTCTTTTGTCTGTCCCTCTACACTCATAACTTACACTCACCCCCTGCCAAGCTCGACAATACACAAGTTCTTTTACACTCACACCTCGTTGCTCACACCCCAACACTCCACCCTAGTTCACCATATTATTATTCCTCCACTACTATCATCACCTCACACTACACCTATAATCTCCTTTTAACATACATTCACACAACCTTCATAGCTTACTCTCACCTCAATCCTCGCGAACCCACAAGGTCTCAGCACAAACCTCGGCAGAAACATAATATATAAATAAAACGCAAATTTAATTATTCCCAATATTATGCCTTATCAAAGTGGATTTTTATATCACTTTAAATCATAACTAAATCAGATCGAAAAAATTAATAGGTAAACTTGATTAAACGTCTTTTCCATTGGATAATAATAATAATAATACTCTGCAGACTGATTCACAAGATCATATGAAAAGGTGTGTGTCCGAGTGATGTAACAACGGAGATCACCAAGGCCAATCAATGTCTTCACAAAAGCAAACTTCACTCTTAGCTTAAAATGTATTCGCAAGCATTCATTCATGGCGAGGACTAGTACCCGACACTGCTTCTAATTCATAATAACAGCTCATACAAATAGAATAACAAAACCATTCACAGCTTCGAAATGAACCTGAAACACTATGGTGAAGTCAGAAATGTAAACATAGGAACAAATCCAAACTCTCAGATGTTTTGTGAATATTGTCTCAGGCCAAGCCTGTGCTCTTATTAACTGGACTCCCTCACTCTCATCAGCAAACACATGCTACCACATACATACATACATACCATCAGTATGTTGTTGGTGTGTTAACCGCATACCAACTATATACCAACCGTACCCAACCACCCTCGTTACATATTACCCAACCTGGTTCTCTCCAACACCTGCTGGGGCCTACACATACACACACATATATATATATAAACAGACAGACACATACCCTATATACACAGGTAGATACATATATCCACACAGACACACCACACACACACCAAATCCTCTACTGCCAACAGATGAACGTATACACACATACACGCAATCCCTCCCTGGCCAAGTTCCCTTCCGCAAAGTTAATTTTATTTCCAACCAGACCCTGAAGTTGTTGCAAGGTGTACACACACACACACACTGATTTTCTCCAAACCATGATACAAAACTGATCACCTTAAAGTATTTTGACGTGTAGGTATTACAATATATATATATCGAGTAGGATGGGTATGATGGTTCTATAAATGATCTGCACAGCTGAAGCATATTAACTGCCCCGGGAATAATCAAGCTCACACACAAAGAAAAAAATAGCTCTCTAATTATCAAACATTATGGTGGTCTGTAATAATTTGGAGGAATCCGTAGCTCCGTATTTACTACCACTTTACTGTAATCCCCTTACAAAAACAAACAATTTTACAGCACTCTATAATTATACCAAGGCCAAGCGATTACACTGACCTCTGGTGGCAGCGTACATGACTCGAGAATCTGTCTTTCTCTACTGTCAGTACCGGTAGGTGCTTAGGTGGGGGTCTGTGGGTAGGTTATTTTTGGGATCATGAGAGAGAGAGAGAGAGAGAGAGCTGAAGGTAAGCAGCAGGGAGCAAGGTAATGACAGGGTAGCCTATCTATACTTTGGCAGGGACTGGGAAGCAAAAGCATGTGACTAGGAGGAAGAAAAGAAATGTCAAGAAAAGGGAAACGCCGGGTGAGAAGCGAAGATGTAAACAAAAAGAATGGAGGGAGGAGGGAGAAAAACGATGGGAATATTAGACGAAGAAAAATCGAGAGCGAAAACAATAGGAAAAGGAGAGAAAGGGACCGAGGGAATTAAAAAGATGAGAGGGGAAAGCTAAGATATAAAGAGAGAGCGAGGAAAACTGAGACTTGGGGAAAAGATAAAAAGGAGTTGAAACAGAGAGAGAGAGAGAGAGAGAGAGAGAGAGAGAGAGAGAGAGAGAGAGAGAGAGAGAGAGAGAGAGAGAGGATGGGAGAGGGAAGGGAAGGGTAGGGGGGCTATCAACCGGCAACGTGAGCCTAACTGCCTCTAACCGTCTCGACTATTCCCCCACATATACACCTCCCTTCCCTTCCCTTCCCTGCCCCTGACCTACGCACCACATTCAGTTACTCAACACTTAATGGATCCTTGTGTGGCTTTTACGACAAGTCTGTCTTCGTTTGCTTGGATGTCTCTTCACTCTACAGGGGTTTGTAACTCTCTCCCACCTGCTTCTTATATATCTCGCACATTGTCCCCAAACCTGTCCTTTTCTAACTTTTTCATCCATCGCCTGCTCTTCCCCGTTCAGCCCTACATTCATTACACTTATCACGCTGCCCCCACATCTCTGCCCCTTCATGCTCTTACTCCCGCTTTACCTGCCCCCAACCCTGCCTATGAAGTGGTCCAAGTGCTGCCACACCCACCCCGGCACTCTGGAGAAATGACACATTCTGCCAGTGGCCCTCTGCCAATCTGGCACTAGTTATTGTATGGTTTTTGTAGTTCAGACCCAATACCATACTGCCTCACTTGCTTTGTTCAACTATAACTATCATACCTTTTCATTCATCTCGTCTGCTCCACGAATTTTCTGGTGTTTTGCTGTTCCTATAGCATATACTGCCTTATATAATGCCTTACCCCACAACCACTCTACTCTACAGAACATAATTATACCCTGCCAATTGGTCTGGCACAATAAACTTTCCCCTCTACTCACGTTACCCATCTCATGCGTTTCGCTCCACATCTGTCGTCCATTTGCACAATTGATTTTTTCCGCCCTAAAACCTCAACAATTCACCAGTGATGTCCCATCCTAGAAAGGCTCTCCCCAGACAATCAAATCATGCTGCATATACCGTCACTTGATACACCTGCCTTGAGTTGACTCCACCCACAGCTGCCATGTCTCTGTCCATTCTGGCAATATTGTTTATGTATATAGGCCTACTGTACTGTACGTTCATATCCATGGTTTATACCCTATCGTATACCCTTTTTATGGCCTATACCCTACTGTGCCATACCACCTACCTGCTCTGTTTTACAGCCTTGTCCACTCGACATTTACCCAAACTACACTTGTCCTGTCCTGCACTACAAAACACCTGCCTCACCCTATATAACACTACAAAACATCTGCCTCGCCCTATATTACACTACAAAACACCTGCCTCACCCTATATTACACTACATTATACCTCCCTCGCCCAGCCCTACACTACAAAAACATCTCCCTCGCCCTGACTTGCACTATAAAACACCTGCCTCACCTGCCTCAAGCTACACTATACTGTAAGTGCCTCGCCTCGCCCTATACTACACAGCACAACACCTGCCTCGCCCTACCTCACCCACCCGACTTCCGACTTCGTCAACACTACATGTGACTGACATAAAATCGATGACAATCTGATACTCCCCTCAAAAGCCTACCGTACAGTGCCTACAGAAAGAACTTTTAAAGACAACACAGTACGCCCTCACTTATTATATACCGTACTGTAGAGGTAAGCAATGATATATTTGCTTCCAGTAACTTTCCATGACTGTGACTGGCGTTCCCCGACTCCTATAATGATCTCTCCCCCTCTATTCTCTCCCTCACCAGCGTGGCACTCATCACCTTACCACTAGCAGCAGGCCAGCAGATCAATACCCATCCGAGCCTCTGCTTGGTAGGTTCTCAACGGGGCACTGGCTTGGGGCACAGGGAAGACGCACACTCACAAGAGGCTACCTTGGTACAAGTATTACACTGCCACAAGATACACACACACGATGGGGGACGGTAAGACACTGAAGGGAGAGATTACATTAAAGTGGTGGTTATAAAAGGAAAGAGGAAATAAGAAGGAATGATCGAGGAGACAAAAGGAAACAGAAGGGATAGTGCTTGTAGGAGAGATATTGAAGGAAGTGAAAAGTGTTGTTGACTAATGAATGAAATGACAGGTAAGGGAAAGAGAAGATGGAATAGAAGGGGGAATTTTGAAAAGGTAAAGGTACCGGTAAGCCTATATATGGGAAGGAGAAAAGATGAAAGGGTAGGATGGAGAGGAAGGATGGAAGGGAATTTGGGAAAGTGGAAAGGAGACTGATGAAAAGAATTAAAAATTAGTGAAAAAAAGGAATAAAATGTAGAGAGGAAATGGGGGACGAGGGGAGGGGGTGAGAATAATGGAAGAAAACATACATAACACAACCTGGAGATAGAAGGAAAGAGGCAGACATAGGGGTGAAGAAAAGCAGGATATTGAGATAGGCCTAGGAGAGAAGAGAACCGAGGATGAATGTAAAGTGAAATAGCCAATAAGAATCTACTGGGTGGGATGATTACCTACACGACACCAGACAGTCCAGCTGGGCAATACCAAAACCCAAGGCCAATATATACTGGCCTTGCCAAAACCTACTGTGCTGTATATATTCACGCCTGTGTCTCGTATCAATAACAGTGCTAAACTAACATTTACACACACACACACACAGAGTATCCTTATCAAAGTGCACATTAATTTTACGTCACCGCTAAGCTAATGTCTGAGGGCGCACACACTCATATCACCATATTAATTAAGCTAAACACATTAATTTTCCACGTTATCTGTATCCTTATCCTTACGCCACAATCATATATACGATTAGCTTAGCTACACACACACAATTTAAAACATGCAGAATCATAAATACAAGGCCAAGTCATAATCACTTCCGTCAACAAACACTTACTTATATGTACTGTGTCCTTTATCCATCTAGAACTACAAATCCTCACAATTTGTAAAGGCTATACTGTCCACCACACAGGTTTCAGTACAGGATCATATAAGTCAAAAGTAGTAAAGTAAACTCGCAACTAATCCTGTGTTCAGTCTCGATACATAAAAGCAATATTATTCATATTATCCGCGGCAGAAATACACCACAGCAAGAAATTGTTAGGCCTTATGCAGTATAGGCTACTCAGGTTACGAGATAGCTACCCCTCCTCCCACACCCGGTTTACGTGTAGAAGTAATGATCGAACTCAACCCACATTGATGCCGGCGAAAACTACTTACCAATGCACCAACCAAGTGCCGTACAGTCACTATCAAGTCTTGCATCCGATGAATATGAAAGGGAACGAAGCTCGTACATATTACGAAGCAGTATTATAGTTTTACAATAATTTCCAAACAGTTTCGTTCGAGTGTGTTGCTGGACTATTCAAGATTATTATTATTATTTCCTACACATGCAACCGAATTCAGTGGCCAGAAACAATCTTATGAGATATCTACATACGAGAAAGATGTGCTTACATTTTCTACTCTTTGACCTTATTTAACGTCATCATATTGTTAGTGTGCACATGTACAGTTACTATGATAAAATATGATGGTCATGTATAGAATTTTTACCCCAACTTCTTCGGGTTAGTGCGTAAGAAATATAGACCACTACCTGGTACAGTACCATACAATATTCTGTACACCCACGCAAGTTGCACTCAGTTGACGAGAGTAGGGTAGCCTAAGACTATTGATCTGTCTCACACACACAAACGCGCTAACACAGACACAGCCACAACTAACCTTTTACGGAGAAGGAGCCTGTATGTGTGTGTGTGTGTGTGTGTTTTCTTAGTTATTCAGAAAAAGCTGATAAGGGCAAAGAACCATCTACTCTTACCAGATACTCGTCTTGAAGGGAAAACTACACTAACCCTAGCTACAGATTAGAAGAATATTTGCACCACACAATGTAACAAACGCAAATACAATAAAATTATAATGCAATACACGAAACACATTAAAACTCACAATTCGATCATTTGTCCCGTATTTAAGATTCAAGCATTATTAACAACCAGAAACTTTAATCAACATTTTGCTCCATGATTGTAATATAATTGTTTAAGGCTAGACAATCCTGTAAAAGTACTAAACTACTACTAATAAATGCACCGTACGTACTGTATCTACATTCGGTGAAGATAGTAAATAACCTACGGAATATCACGCTCAAAGAATCAGTGGGTTTATATTTCCAAGTAGCGAATCGAGTGAACCAAAAGTTCTGTTCATTTAGGCTACTGAAGGAATAATATCATCACTACTCTGAACATAGCCTACACCAGGGCACACCAACTCTATTTACTCTTAACACTCACTTTCTTCAGTTTCAGATAAATCATGCAATTAAGTAATCTAAAGTGTGCTATTTATACATACATACTTCCAAAACAGAGGTACCGTAGTAACTTCCTTGTATTATTTTTGTACACTGGAACTATTTCGAATCCAGACAACTGTCACATAACGTAAAAAATAACATGATAAAGGTCAGTAAGAGGATGCCGGTGCTCTGGGGATGGGAGAAAGAGTTGGTGTACGGCAGGAAACTTTCAGTGACTGCAAGCACCACTGTATACATTATTACAAGTGGGTTTATAATATCTAAGTATCCCTTCTTTGACACCATCATATCACTTACATGCTTTTATATTATATGGATGCAGAAATGAACACAGTCCAGTAACATCTACGGGGCACTACGGACAAACTTTATATTTGTTATTATTTATTCTAGTCAGCTGATACTGAACGCTGGTAGGACCGTGGGCTTGTCTGGGCGAACCAACCCATGTAAAATCTACCAACCCCTACATCAGCAGAGCTTTCATTATATCTTTACATTACCAACACAACACCACAAACAAAAGAAACAAGAACAACTTACAGGGTCCCTCTAGGTGCTATGGAGAACATGTTTGAGTCTGTAGTAGCAAAAGAATCACTAAGTAACTAAAATCTTACAGGAGACTTTGCTGGCGTTGGCTGCCACGGCTGGGGACCGGTGGCTAGTCTGGTAGTGGTGTGTCGTCTGCTCTCTTCAGGTCTGCGCCTGCGCCTCGTGGTTCTAAAATATTCCACAACTCAGGCTGTGCTTGATATTTTCCATCTTTGAGAAATAGTTTCCTACTCTAAATCAATTAAATACATCCCTTTAATATGAATGAATATTTTTCTTGCATGGGTTGGTGAATATAGTATACAGCAAATGCTCCAAGGGCGGTATTCACAAAACATCCTTATAGACTATCAACCATGCCTGTGCAAACTGAGTGGTTGTGCAGGCATAGCCTAACCGTGGTGTGTGTGTGTGTGTGTGTGATTGATGGTTTGCGCAAATGACTGAACCATATCTAACAAGCTTTTCGTCAATCACATGTTTGTACAGTGATGCATGATAATGTGTAGTGATTGCTCAGTATTCTTGCTAGCGTGTGGCAAATTTAAATGATTGCACAGTTAATACTTAGTTTGCGCAGGCATTATTGACAGTCTATGGAGGCCTTTAGATCTTGGACATGTTCATATGTTTACAATACTGACCTCACTATAATGTTTCAGGCTCATTTCGAAGCAGTGAAAGGTTATACTATTATTATTATGAGCATATATTTTTATTTTGAAGCAGTGCCAGGTCCTAGCTTTGGCCATGAGTAAATTAATTATGAATAAATTTACTAAGTGCTCTCATTCCTCCTCCAGCACTTTATCGATAGACAGACGGACAAAAGGAATCTATAAATCCTCGCCTCTAACTTCTTTGGTGGAGGTAATGAATATAATAAAAGTTAAAGGAAACAAAATCGTTTATCGATCCAGCGGCCTCGGTCACGATGCTTAATAACAAGTTAACAACATAAAATGATTAGGAAGCGAAAGAGTCGCAGCATGAAACTACAGTAGCCTATACGATTACAATAGCCTAGAATTTTGGTCATACAAGATTGTGCTACAATATTATACTCATTAATTTCATCAGAGACAGAGATTTGTTAGTCTATAATTCTATATTATCACCCCTAATCTGTCAGCTATTTCTTATTATACCTCAACAACAGCTAGGGACCATAAACATTGTAAATTCGTCTATCATGCATGCGTAAGAGGAGTCAGTAGGGTAAGTGTGTGCATGTGTTACAAAGGATACTGTAATTATTATTGTGATGGACAGTGGGGATAGGTCATATGGGAAAACATCCAGTGAAAAAAAACTATAGTGTGAATGAGAATTGTGGTATGAGTAATGTGAATGTATAATTTGAAGGTTTCTCCATGAATAACAATAATGAAGAAAAAAAACAGGTTATATAACAGACTATAAGTACCGGCCAACTGATGCGACATTAGTGTTTATGTTAATTGTTGCTGACCGTGTATAATCAATATCGTAAAAATATAATGGATACCTTCAAAGAGGGACTGACATGCTATCTATATAGACGACATACGATCATTTAACCAACTCCCAATTTTCAACAACCAAAATCAGAGAATGATAGTGAGGTCCATAATAGAATTTCACGTGTGCGGTGCTGTTATAGAATATTAATTAAGAAGACAGCATTGGAAGAATACTGATTTCCCCTAACTGTGCCAAAAAAACAAACGCCCTCGGTGGTACTAATTTGTGTGTATCTGTTTCGTGGCATTGTCTGGATGAATTAGAGCTGGCTAGACCTTCCAATTCATCAACACAAGAATCTTCCTTACACCAACAAGAGAGGGGGAATTAAGTAGCCTACAGTGGTGGCAAATCTGGAGCAACTGCAGATTCCTCCAAACTATTCCAAGCAACAGAACACCATTATTTTTGTTCATCTGGTCCTGTTTCCTGGCATGCTTTGTGTGGAATCAAGGCACTCCAATGTAACAAAAGTGAATGGCCCTCTTCTGAACCAAACAACCAAGCAACCAACGTAGCCTAATATATATATCCTTGTGTTATTATTATTATGAGTCCGTGTCCTTGGTGGTCTTGCTTATCTGATTTTGTTTTATAGACCCGTGATAAATATTCATGTATCATTTACTGTCCGTGCACTAACTCTATAGCATATATTAACGCCTCTTATCAGATCACACCACTTATCAGATAAGTTTGTTGAGTACACCATTATAACATACTAGTATTATACCAGAGTTTCCTCTACGTCTAGAATCTATTCATAAAAAAATTACAGTGCAGGCTGGTAAAATTATCTGTGAAATTGCCCGAATCCTCCAAACTATTGCTAACAACAGGACACGTACAGTCGACAAAAACAGTGTTGAAACCATCCTTGCGTTGAAATTAAATATAATTATCGATAAGGGGGTTCCATATATTTTATATTGCCAACTGTACAGTCCATAACATTAATTTTGTTAAGGAAATTGTAGGTTGGCAATTAAGTCCTTCAAATATTGCCACGAAACACCACCTTCATTGAAGGAGTTTGTTTATTCTGGAGGAATCAGAAGCCACCACAGGTCTCATACACGATCACAGGGTCCCTTAATTTAGATCTGTTCCCTGGCATACTTTAAATGGGAAAATAAACAAGGCTCTCCAATGTACCAAAAGTGTATTACCGCCTTAATTAATAGGATATAGCATAACATGAGTGCGTACATTTCCATATAAGTGTAAAACAATACAGGCCGTAGGGAAAGGGATGTTTTTGTGAGCGCGCGTGCGTGTTACCGCGCCGAGTGGAAAATTTACAAAAGGAAAGTTCGATTTGGTGGTGCTGTTGTTGCTGCCATGGTTACTGGCGGTCTCACACGCCTGGCTCGGGACCTGTGTAAGGAGTTTGTCTCACTGCCACTTCTTTCCTCTGTTTCCCGTCCATTATCCTCCGATCTAGAGCTAAATTTTCCACTCCTCCATTTGTCGTTGTTCTCTACACCTTCTACAATGGGTTGGAGGACGTAGCAAGCCTTAAATTAGACTGGCTACAGGACAGAGGAAAATAGGCCTGTGTAATACCTGCTTTAGTGGCATGCAGTGTCTGGAGCAATCAATATCCTCCTGTTGTCTGAAAAACTCCTGCTCATGTACTCAAAGTTATCCACTTTTTAATTAAGGAGGTAATTATATACTTTTGGTACATTAGACTGCCTTGATTCCTCCAAAGTATGTGTGTCAAGAAAATTAACAAAAATAATGGTGAAAGGGAGTGATACACTTTTTTTGGCAGTCAGAAAGTTGGAGGAAAACGAGTACTTCAAATACAGCCACGAAACCCATACCTATATGGAAGGAGCGTGTTTCGTGGCATATTCAGGAACATTCAGAAGCCTCTAGTTTCCATACACGATCATAGGGTCCTTAAGAGTGACATGATTCCTCCAAAGTATGTACAGTACTGATATATGCCAGGAAAAAAGGACCAATTAAGCTGATAAACAAAAATATTGGTGCATGGCCTGTCGCTTGAAATAGATTGGATGAATCACATATTTTCCCAGATTTACCAAAAAAAAACAAGCCTATTCCCCTACTCCCGCACCCCCCTAAACCCCATCGAGCATGTCCCGCACCACCACCCCCAAGCCTGTCCCCTATTCCCGCTCCCCCTTAAACATCCTGTAGGCTTCTTATACTCAATATATTATTTCTCATCTGTGTTTCTCTGGGTTATTTCCTACTCGGTGTCTGGAAATGGCCTGACTGGCAGAATATTATCAAGGGTGAAGTACAGTTGGACACAGGAATTCGTGGTACAGCCCAAGTGAAAGATGGTCAATTTCTCCCAATATCAAGTTCCCTGGCGCCAAATGGGAGACACCAGGGGCAGAAGTCAGTATTGAGGATAGTAATAAAAAGCAAGTACCTGATAATAGACACTGGTTACTCAAATGGGACAAGTATCTTTCACCTGGGCTGTATCACCCATTCATGTTTCCAACTGTACAGTTTTGGTAAATCTGGGAAAATATGTGATTTATCCAATCTATTTCAAGCGAGAGGCCATGCACCAATATTTTTGTTTATCATCTTAATTGGTCCTTTTTTCCTGGCATATACCATTTGCTGTCCCCTATTCCCACACACCCCTAACCCCCACCAAGCCTGGTCCCCCTACTCCCGCACCCCCCACAACCCCCCGACCCCCTATTTTAAGAGATCTGTGTTGATGCTGTATAGGGAACTTGGATAGGCCCACTAGGCTACTGCATGACTCCTACAAAATAATAACACCCAACAAATATACAGACAAATATTTATATGATGCGATAACTCTAGAGTGACCTAGACACACACACACACACATCGTACCATCGTCAACACCACGGATGATACTCTCGCATACAAACCTTAAGGGGAGAGTTTCTTTTTGGAGCGCCTCGATTCCTCCAAACTATGCCAGGAAACAAAACCAGATAAACAATAATAATGGTGATCCGTTGCTTGGAATTGTTTGGAAGATTCACATTCTCCAAAATTATCTTCATAAAACTTTCCCCTTAAGACAAACCATGCGGAGACAACCCTAGTCTAGCCTAGCACAACAACCTTCCAACAGAGCGAGGAAACAACAGAGTGTGGAGGGGAGGGAGAGAAAGCGTGAGTGAGTGAAGGGACGGTTTTTGAGGTCTATCTATCACACCTGCATTTCCTTCCTTCGTTTTCCATCCATCCTATATTAGTCCACGTGTATATGATGATATTATAATATTTTTTTTAATTAATTGCGCCGTAGCGTCAATCAAGAGGCATGCAACTATACGTACAAGTAGACAGAATCCATGAGAATCAAATTACTACACACACACACACACACACATATCTTGATTACATAGCAGAATGAAGTACAAGCACGCAGACAAATAATTACATTATGACCTACTTAAATCCACCAAATATGATATTATGACACACAATAACTATTCCATATTAACTGAGACTGTACAGTTGGCCACACATGAAGTTGGTATGGTTCGTTACTTGTGCATGAGGTGGCTACAAAAGAAATGAAAGTGAAAAAAAGGTGTAGTTTGTTGACAGGCAGACAGACAGTAAAATATTATTACTGTCTGCTTCTCAACAAACTATAACTTTTTGCTCACTTTCCTTCCTGTTGTAGGGATCTCACAAGTAGCCTAGCGATCGAGGCGCGTACCTTTTTCATATGTGGGTAACTGTACCAACAAACATACAGTATATAATAATTCTACCTCTTGCACAAGGGATGTTAGTTTTTCCATGTTACGTTGCAAATTACCTGACAGTAAGTAGGCCATGCATGTATATATGTTTAATATTGTGACATGTATGTAAATTATTCTACATAGAGATATATCACAACGAATTTTCCTGCTGCTGTGTTCTCTCTCTCTCTCTCTCTCTCTCTCTCTCTCTCTCTCTCTCTCTCTCTCTCTCTCTCTCTGTGTGTGTGTGTGTGTGTGTGTTATGTATGTGTGTGTGTGTATTATGTATGTATGTGTTATGTGTGTGTGTGTGTGTGTGTGTGTGTGTGTGTAAAGTAGTAGGTGAACATTTGGCAACTTTTACACAACACTGAATTAAAAGGTGTGAGGGAAAGTTTTAGTGTTCATGAAGCCTGACTCAATGACTCGGCTGGTTGTCAAGAGAATGCCAGGGGTGGTGAGTCAGTCAGTCAGTTAGTTAGTCAGTCAGAAGGTAGAATGTAGATCAGTCAGTTAGTCAGTCAGTCAGTTAATTAGTCAGTCATTCAGTTAGTCAGTTAGTAGGTAGAATGTAGATCAGTCAGTTAGTCAGTCAGTCAGTTAATTAGTCAGTCATTCAGTTAGTTAGTCAGTCAGAAGGTAGAGTGTAGATCAGTCAGTTAGTCAGTCAGTCAGTTAGTTAGTCAGGCAGAAGGTAGAGTGTAGATCAGTCAGTTAGTCAGTCAGTCAGTTAATTAGTCAGTCATTCAGTTAGTTAGTCAGTAGGTAGAGTTTAGATCAGTCAGTTAGTCAGTCAGTCAGTTAGTTAGTCAGTCATTCAGTTAGTTAGTCAGTTAGTCAGTCAGTCAGCCAGTCAGTCTAAAATGCCTAAATATATTGATAGCCTAAATGCGTAAATAAATTAACAAATGCGTGACTAATAGGCCTATGTAGATAAAAGCGTGAGTATAATAATAAATGCGTGATTAAATATATTTGTAAATTCGTGAGTAAAAAGTGCATAAATAATAAAATTGGTTAATGAATACCTAATTAAGAAAATGCGTGAATACAATATTAATATTAATATAATAATAATAACAACAATAATAATAATAATAATAATAATAATAATAATAATAATAATAATAATAATAATAATAATAATAATAATAATACTGTACCAATAATAATAATAATAACAATAATAATAACAATAATAATAATAATAATAACAATAATAATAATAATAATAATTGAAATATAGTACGTGTATAATATTCATAAGATATTGCAATTATATGATATCACGGCAAAGCAAACCAAAAACTATCCAATATTTACAATAATAATCTTTGACTAAAAATTGAGCATAAAACGAACATAAAATCAACAATAATAGAATATGTGTGTGTGTGTGTGTGTGTGTGTGTGTGTGTGTGTGTGTGTGTGTGTTATGTGTGTGTGTGTTATGTGTGTGTGTGTGTGTGTGTGTGTGTGTAACGAATACAAAACCATGGAAGTTATCATAAATATTCACAGATTTAAGCCATAATCTTTCACTTTTATTTCAAGTCTCTCTCTCTCTCTCTCTCTCTCTCTCTCTCTCTCTCTCTCTCTCTCTCTCTCTCTCTCTCTCTCTCATTACCCAGTATGCATAACAAATCACAAGGCAATCCAATCGGAAATTCTTCAGTTTACACATTCCCTTCACAATTTCCTGAACCTTGCCCTATTTAATATACTGTACACACAATACGTCGACCTGTTTTCAGAGTAAGTTCAAGCCACGAAAGTTTTCTCTTCCAAATTCACTCTATTACAACAGGATTTTTTTTTTTTTATGGGAACTTTTGTGAAATGCATTATTGTAAATCAGAGTAAAGCTGTTTGTAGGTTAAATGTTGGAATATATACTAGCTGTAGTTAAGCTTTGGATATGAATAATATATACTTTCCTGAGACAAGGTAAGCCGTCTGGTATTAAAAAAAATGCTTAATTACGGCAAGTTATCAGAGTCTGTCAGCATTGTCTCGTTGTGTAAATGGACTCCGTGATGTAGTAAAACATATATATATATATATATATATATATATATATATATATATATATATATATATATATATATATATATATATATATATATATATATATATATATATATATATATATATATATATATATATATTGGAGGTTAGCGAGTCCTTCAAACACTGCCACGAAACACCACATATTGAAGGAGCTTGTTGGTTTCGTGGCACTGTCAGGAGGAATCAGAAGCCACCAAGATCCAATTAGGGTCCTAATCTCTTTGTAGTGATGAGCTTTATTAAGTTAAAAGGGCAATTATATAATCATTTTGCTGGCAAACTAATGATTCCCTAAAATTATGGCAGAATATTTATAACTAGAATATAACCTGCGGTCTGCATTAATTGTGGTACACGTATGTAACTTTCCTTCCATCATATTAAATATCTTGTTAATAAAGAACAACACGTGTGTGATTTTGCAGCACCTCATAATAATAATTGAGCGGGTTGAGTTGACGTAAGTAAGGTGTTGTATGATTATATTTTGATATGATACTGATTTATTTATTTGCACGATGGAAGGAAAGTATCGGTGGAGATTTGATTGTGGCTGTACTTTGGAGGTATCTGACACTAGTACTCTCTCTCTCTCTCTCTCTCTCTCTCTCTCTCTCTCTCTCTCTCTCTGAGTAATAATGATACAAATTACTTCTCAACACAGCCAATAAATAAACCACATTCGAATGAGCTCGTCAGTCTACCCCCCCCCCCCCCCACACACACACACATACGTGACGTATATAAAATGACAATATTATTTTTTTCTCCTCTCATCTGTGACCAACGATTGCTCAACTAAACAGACAGGAAGAACTTTATAACTTTCCACTCCCAGGTTCCCTTACCCAGTTTCTTTCTCATAATTATACACTCCCCCTTTTCCTACACTTTCCCTTTTCCTCTTTCTTTCTCTTACACACCATCCATTCTTCTGTGTTCTTATCCTATATACACACTCTCTCTCTCTGTTTCTTTTTCCCACACTCTCCTTTCTCCTGTTTCTTTCTCTAACACTCTCCCTCATCCTAGCATTTTCTTTATCCTACACTCTCCCTTCTCTTGTTTGTTTTAATCCTACACTTTACCTCATCCTGATTTTTTATCCTACACTCTCCCTTCCCCCACTTATTTTTCCTACACACCATCCCGCCTCCTATATTATAGCCTAGCTGTTTCTCTATCTCTCTTTCCCACCAATCTCCCCTCGAATATCTACCTCTGAAACTTCAACGGGTTATCATATACCACCATCTATTTTTAATTCCCTTGTTTACAATAGCTATCACAGACATATATTTATGAGATAAGACAGGACTGCATAATTAATATAGGGGAGAAATATTTGACGGTACTTTAATTTTTGGAGCTCTACTGAATCCTCCAAATTAAGTCGCAAAATAATTTACACAGATCCTATTATATTTGTAACACAGCTGAGGTGATTATTTTGTTTCCTGGGATAGTTATTATGGATGCACCAGTAGGCTAGCCCTCATAATTACCACAAAAAAACAGGTAGAATATTTTATTAATGAATGGAAATGAGTACCAGGGCCTACGTGTGACACCTGACAGATAATATAAACATTGAGGTGATTATTTTGTTTCCTGGGATAATTATTATGGATGCAGCAGTAGGCTAGCCCCCATAATTACCACAAAAAAAACAGGTAGAATTTTATTAATGAATGGAAATGAGTACCAGGGCCTACGTGTGACACCTGACAGATGATAATGTATAATATAAACATTGACTGACCTTGTTGCACTGTGAGGTTTCGGGGTTGAGGTAGAGGTGCCTTGAGGTGGTGGGGAGAAGCAGACGACAGCACTTGTGTTACCCATCGGAAGGGGAGAAACGGAAGAGTAGGAGGAGGAGGTGAGAGAAGGAGGAGGGAGCAGGGAACTCAACTCGGATACCACTCTGTTGTCCTCATTGAATACGGATCGTAGTTTGTTATTGTTTCTTTTTTTTTTCTTTTTTTTTAGGGGGGTTGGGGCGAAATAGAGGGTTACCTATTTCTCCAAACTATGCCAGGTAACAGCACTTCAGTATATACGAGTATAGAGGATGTTTGTATATACGTGTTTTGTTGCACTGATATACAGGGCTATGTAAACTTCAATATACACACGCACACACACACACACACACTAATAAGTAAGCATGACCCTCTTAACCATTTCCCAGTTTTGTTAATGAAAAACAAACTGAATTATATAGGAGCAGACAGTATTTATAGTATTTATTGATAAGGGATTGATTTTTTAACACACTGCTGTTTTCATTTCTTCACCTCACATTCGTCGCCAAGCCAAGATATCAATCAAGAATAAGCGATCGACTTTCCGCCACGACACTACTGCACTCCTCATCTATATAGCCTAGTCACTTCGATTCATGCCACACGTCACACACTCCCTACCTACAGGCATACTAGCAACGAGAACACACGAAAATGAAAAGGTAATATGAGACACCCCAGCAGAAGTTACCTATTTCATATTTAACGCTCTTTTGTTTGCTTGTGTGTTTGCATGGGTCGCTATACAGCAGCCTGTGAGTGAGAACTTGGATTGGTTTACTCATGGCCCCAAATGAGTGACTGTGCCCTATACCTTCCAAAACATCTTTCATAGATAGAAATAATAAGTATGCAATATGGAAAAGCGTTTGGAATACAACCAGCAGGGCCCACAAACAACATTCTTACGACTGTTGTATCGTGTTAATTGGTATGACAAAACCGGATAATGCATACTGAAAAATGTGAGACGCGTGCTAACTAATCTGACAGTCTCCATTTATAAATTAGGCATCAGAAGAAGTAGGACGTCGATCGTTCATTCCACAATTATAATCATCAATGAGAATATTAACTTTTTCTTGGCATTTTACGTACGTGGATGTTCAGTGTTTATCAAGAAGCATAGAACAGGTATATGGTACATGAACTTCCCTAATATTATGTAGGTTTTATCACTATTAACAAAGCAAGAATCATTTTACGTGTATTTATCAGCAGAGAGAGTATAGCCTACTAGTACAGAGCTTTTCAGTCCCCAGCTTATGTTTATTTGTATTCTCGTTACATTCGTCCCTTGGATATAGATCGAGATTAATAAAACCTAAACCCAATTCATTAAAAAAAATCAAATATATACTCTTGAATTTAATTGATGTTGTTAAATCGACAGGTGAATAATGTCTTAAACTTAAATGATCATAATTATATAATAGGTCACTGCCTGGGTACAGATTTAAAAGAGGAAAAGCTCCAGTGATTATAATAGTGAGTGAGATGACTGTGCAATTTTAGGGACCTACGAGTCTATTTTCTGGTGTTGCTGTCAAAGAGTTGGAGGCTACTACTAAGGCTACTGCAGATTCCTCCACACTGTACCCAGGTAATAACAAAACATAATACTGAGGGAATTGTTTCTGGGAAGAGTGTAGAGAAATCTGTAGCCACCACCTATAATATAGCTATTGATTTGCCAACAAAATTTTAAGCCCTATATCATCCACGCTCCAATGCTTGCTTGAAGGGATTAAATATATTTCGTGGTAGGCTATATATAATATTTGAAAGCTTACAAGTAAAATAAAGTAATTGCGGTTTGCTGAAGAGGGGAAAGTGAATTATAATAATAATAATAATAATAATTATTATTATTATTATTATATTATTATTATTATTATTATTATGCAGTAACCCTAATTATTTCTATTATTATTATTATTATTAATTTGAATCAGTAACTTTCAATTCACCAACTAGAACAATGTTATTAGCATATAGGTTTATGTGTGGGAGGTTAACCTACATCGGATAAAGGGTACGGTACACACACACACATACACAAGACGCTCTCGTACATGTGTGTGACTGGAAAGGGCAAAGAAGTTAATGTATATAGCTGCGGTGAACACGTGCAGGGGAAAAATGGGAGAAATCAGAACGGTCATCTAAAAAAGCAATATAGAGGAATGATTTAGTAAGCGATGTTTATAGGTAAATAACATCTACTATAGAAAAGTGTATAGTAATTTAAGAAATATGTATGGACCTATTTTCGTCCTGTGGCCACTCAAATGGGACTTCCTACGTCGTTCTCCAACCTGTCCTGTGAGATGTAGAGAACAACGACAAATCTAAGCGAGGAAAATTTAGACTTAGATCGTAGGATGGTGGACGGAAGACGGAGGAAATGAGTGCCAGTGTGAGAAGCCACCACGATGTCACGCACGGAGCGGCGAAGTCTAGCAAGTCGATCAGACACAAGAGAACAAGCAACCCACTCACACACTCAGTCAGGCCAAGGTAAGACGTGAAGTATTATATAGTATATCTAGAGCACCAAGTTTCCAGCGTGTTCTCCCGGGCGAGGCAGGAGTTATACTGAATGGGTCTTACTCTTGCTCGATCACCAAAGTACACTACAACACTACACTACACTGTTTGTTACTCAGCTACGACAACAACAACAACCAACTCAGAGGTACTTGCTTGGGTGACTGGCTTACTGGTGGATGGGTGTTACTCTTATTACTGGTTCGATCACTATACCACACTACACTGTCTGTTTCTCTGGTAACACCCTCTACGACAACATCAACAACCAACAACCAACTCAGAGGTACAGTACTTGCTTGGGTGACTGGCTTACTGGTGGATGGGTGTTACTCTTACTACTGGTTCGATCACCATCCCACACTACACTACACTGTATGTTACTCTGGTGAAACCCTCGACACCAACAACAACAACAACCAACTGAGAGTGACTGGCTGGCTTGGGTGACTGGCTTGGCTGGCTTACTGGGTGCTCACTCAATAGGCCAGTGGACCAGTTCATGCAGGCACGGGAACCTCTGACCGCCTGAAAATGTAAGTAAAAACAATACTTACATCATCATCATCATCATCAGTACCGCATTTCACTTTCTTCAATTGGTTAATATTTTACACAATCAGGAAAGGGGTCTAATACACAACTAAAATGTCAACTTTTTATTATTTTCATGAAAGTCGTAATAAAATATTATACACACTTAATGATATATATCCTGGTTGCAATACACAAGCAGAATGTCAACATTTAATTGATTTCACATAAAAAATTATATACATACAAAATGCAGGACATCATGGTCACAACCTTTCCGGTGAATATTTAATATCACACCTTCATTCGTGGAAGTAAAACGGTAATAATATGTTTCCTGAATCGCAAGTGCTAGTGAAAGCTTGTATCAAGGGAACAAAAACAGGGGCAGACAACACCAACTGGATAAGGCCACCACCACCACCATGCAGGGTTACGGTGTAAGTGACCCATAAAGTTTTGCAAGTTATATAATAACATTCACTAATATGACGGGTTAATAACAGGTTGCGATTCAGGGCTAGGTCAAAGGAGTGGTTTGTTATTGGCGAACTGGTGTCCTATCGATGCCTGCAAAGAATGCTAGAAAACAGGTTACTCCGGTATATTACTATTGGGGGATCTGTTTTGTAGCACAGTTTGGAGGAATCAGTAGCCCTCCAATCATTCACCCGCAACAAAGATAACAAAAGCAGGAAATGGTATTGGGGCCTAACTGTGGACACCATGCATGAATGCTACAACACAGTAGGTAATAAAGTATCTGTATACAAGAAAGTCGCCGATGTGTGCGGAAATAAATAAAACGACTGACAACAAACATCTGAGGTTGTGTTTAGAGTACATGTCTGGAGGATGAAAGATAACCTCTCCAGGCCTGGAAGACCCTGTAGGACGGAGGAAGAAGGTGATCGAAAGGTGGGACAACAAACACAAAGGATCAGATTGAAAGAAAGGGCAGTGTCAGAAAATTTAAAGCAACTGATTCCCACAAACTATTTCAGACAACAGGCAGCCACTATTTTTGTTAAACTGCATGGTCATGTTTCCTGGCATACTCTGAAGAAATAGAGGCGCTCTAATTTACCAAAAAATATACTGTCTCCTTAAATATATAAGAGGTTTCGTTTGTCGTGTCGATATTGGTCAAGTGTAGAACGAGGACAGGAATCAATCTGAATTATTTTTGAATCCACATTTACAGTATAATTATATAACATGACGTCCTTAGTGGTGCATGCATGCATGCTTACAGAAAGTTCCTCCCTCTTCCAAAAGGGTCTTCAGGGAGGTACCAAACAGAACAACTCACTCACATCATCCTTCGTCTATCTTTACTCTAGCTGTAGCCTAATAATTTTTCACCCTCGATTCCCTCCCACACTACTACCCACCACATTTCCTTCTTCACACCCACGATCATATCCTTCCATTTCCACCCACACACATCTTCTTTCACCCACGACAATTCCCTTTCATTTCCTCCACACACACACACACACATCTTCGACCCACAATAATTTTCTTCCACTTCCTCCCCCTTACACATCTTCATTCACCCGCACTTGGATACTTGGATAGCCTAATATTAGTTATAATTAGTAATGAGTTAGTGGTCATGGTGATGCTTGGCTTGGTCGTCTTCAGGTTGCTTCACCCAGTAGCCCCAGGGAGCAAACTTGTCGTAGCCATAACCCTTGGAGGGACCCCGGAACACCTTGATCTGGACCCGCCCGTGGTAGCCTTCTCCGTGGTCTGTGGTGAAGAAGACACACATTTGTTGTGTTGTGTTATCCTTTTATATTGCTTTTAGCCTCTTGTACTGTTTTTAGCTTGTTGTATTGTGATAGCCTAGCTCTTGTAATGTGATAGCCTCTTGTATTGTAATAGCCTCGTATTGTGATAGCCTAGCTCTTGTATTGTTTTTAGCCTCTTGTCAATATTGTGATAGCCTCTTGTATTGTGTTTAAGTATTGTATGGACTATGGATGCTTGTGTTCGAGTTTTGTGCTGAATTAAGTCTTGTTGTCTACTTTTCTGTGTATCGTACGTGTATAATTGAAACTGTGTCCAATAAACCTATCTTTATTTATCTATCTGTCTGTGAAAGTTATAATGAATGAGTAAACTTTCAATATCGATATAATGCAGGGATATTTATACTTAAGAGATCACGTACCCGCGAATCCAGATAGATATAATTATTTTGGCCCGAGACCTTAGGTAGCTAGAAGGAAGAATATAATATAGAGAACGAAAAAAAAAGTCCAGCAACGAATACATGAAACAAGACACATTTCAAATGGACCCCTTATATCCTCTGTTTGTTTGTTTTGATTTTTTTTTTTTTGTGTGTGTGTATGCCTCGACAAACAACACCTCGGGCCGTAGCCTATAATATGCAAGAATATCTGTGGTGTTGACGATGGCATGGTACCGGTATGATGGCTCTGTTGTTTGTTTGTCTATGGAGTCATCGTACCATGCAGTCACACACAGTACCATGAGATCGTTAGTTAACACCATGGACGTTCTTGCATACGGCCCGAGGCTCATATCCTATACCATATTATTATGATGTTCAATGAGGGGCCCCCGTTGTAAGTGTGTCTATTTCATATGTCCTCAACTGTGACAGGCCCCTGACGCAATTAAGTGGTTCCCCTCTGACGTGAAAGTAACAGAATATGGTAATCATGTCACTGCCGAGGGGTGAGGGTGAAGAAATTATAATACTTTGGTGTGTGTGTATGTGTGTTAGAAGGACTGGATTGTGAACTACGTGGTGTTTCACTGTTCCTGTCTGTGTGTGGGTTTGGGTTGGAGTGTGTCCCCTGTCTGCGTATGTATGTGTGTTTTGAGCTTGTGTATGCATCTGTCGAGTTAAGTCACACACACACACACACACACACACACACATCTCGGGTAATAACAGTATCTTGCAAATAAATTGAGCATCATAGTTTACCTGACGCGGCCGTGGCTTGATCGTGTACTGGAGAAGTAAAGGAAGGAGGAACCATCAGAGCCGCTACTGTCACCAACACCAGGAGTACCATCTGTAGCAGCAACGAGTATAGTAGAGAGAGAGAGAGAGAGAGAGAGAGAGAGAGAGAGAGAGAGAGAGAGGAATGTTTATCTAAGAACTTAAAAGGATAATATACTTTATAAACTTTTAGTACATTAAAGTGCCTTAATTGATACTTCCATAGTAGGCAAGGTAATGGGATCTGAAACAGATGAACAAAAGTAATTGTATCCTGAAATTATGTTCGGATCCAGACTTACCAGCGCTCTGTACGTACAGCCACAATCAAAATTTTAATATCCACCGACACTTTCCTTCCATCATAGTAAATATCAATGTCACTTATACACTCTTTATAAGTGACATTGGTAAATATCTTGGCAATAAAGAACAACATGTGTAAGATTTTGAAGCACATCATAATAATAATTGAGGGGGTTGATAATTGATTTGACGTAAGGTGTTGTATGATTATATTTTGATATGATAAGATATATTTGCACGATGGAAGGAATAGGGGGTTCTCACTATGGAGGTATATTATGCCTGATCGGCGTGACGTCACGATGTAATCATCCGCCATGTTGGTAGACTGGCAGGGATGCCATTTGGTATTTTTCATTACCGAATCAGGCCCAATTTGGTAATGAAAAATCTGTTTGGTATTATATAATTTGATTTGGTATTGTATCTGAAAGGTGAATTGTCTGATGTCTTGTAGATTAACTTACAGTACTATAAAACCTTCCTCTACACAACATTAGAGACTATACAACATATATAGGCTACTGCTATTTTTAAGTGGAGATATTACCGGTATATCAAATGTATATATGTAACTGTGAGTGTAAGAAATATATACCGGTACATACAGTAAAATTATATATTACACTAAACGTACGATAGCCTAACTCCATCTATCTATTAGAAACACAGGGTGTTCTCGGTATTTGCGCTATCATAGTTCTGAAACCAACCAATCAAATCTCGTCTATGCATTCATAAATATTGATCTGGTTAATGTAAATGTTAGTAGCATAACTGCATAAGATTTAAAAGATGATAAAAGGGTGCAGTTGTTGCGCGAGTAGCTTATCAGCCAATGCGATTGTACAGATCGTGAATATGCTACCCGCCGGTCATAGCCTATGTGACTATTTGATATCATCACCCAACCCTGAGTACAACTTCCAGTCCATGAAATGCCACAAAAGTGTAAAGGCACACTACACATCAACTTGATCAATTGGGTACCATGTAGAACTTCATACAGTTATTGTGAGAAGTACAGTAATTATTTATCCTTATTTCTCTGCATAATTTTCATATCTGCCACTGAATGAGCTAACACTTTAAAATATAACTTTACTGGAAGACTTACGTATCTGTTGTTGATCATCTTCAGCGACGGGAGAATTAAGGTGTGGTGACAATATAAGCAGGATCTTCGTGAGACGGTGAGTGACTGTTGTGTTGACTCCCACTCTTGCCTTTATACACAACCCACCGTAGCTAAAGCTCTTCTCCACCACACGTAGGCTAGTCTTCACCCTCACGTACAGAGAGAGAGAGAGAGCATGTTTATCTACGACCTTAATCATTGTAGGAGAGAGAGAGAGCATTACTGTATGTATGAAGCATCTGGTATCCCCGTCACACCTGTTTATAGCCTACTAATCACTTGTCTTGCCTTGCCCCAGTCTTTTCTTCTCCATGACGTTACTATACTTATTAGTTCTCTATTTTCCTTGTATCGTATTTTCTCTTCTTCATTTCCCCATTCCGTTTTATTCCCTACTCTTTTATTCTACCATGCACTATCATTTACATCTTTATACCTACTAACCTATCTTCTCTATCTCTTTACTACCCTAATTATTATCAAACACCATTTCCATTTTACCAGTCGCTTACCTACTTAGTGACAGGAAGTTTAATTGTTCCTCAATAGTCCCTCCCAACTTTCAACACGAATCCTTATGTTTCAATATCGTCTCTCTCTATCAATCTCTGTCATAGCAAACTTTACAAAAAAATAATTCTCTTGAGCTAAAATGAAGCTAATACTTAGCCTGCTATATTATAATGTTGGTAACGTTACCAGGCAGTTGAAAGCTAAAATTTCGAACCTGTTAACCCTAAAGAAGCATAATTATCATAGTTAGGTTCGTTAGTATTTACACCCGTCGTTTTAACAAATTTGAGGGCCCTTACTGGAGCTCTATGAACCCTCCAAATAATCCAGGCCACAAAACGCTTCAGTGTTTCGAATAGGGAATCTGTTGCCTGGAGTAGTTTGGAGAATTCATAGACCTCGATCCAGTAAGGGCCCTCAATTTTTTTTAAACTACGGGTGTAAGTCCTTCTTGTTAGTGCTATTGTTTGTTGCTAGCTGGATTGTCTGTTTTGTGGGCGGGTGCAGTTGGTCACAGGAATTAGTGATACAGCCGAGGTAAAAAGTGCACAGCTATTCCCAGTATGATATTCCTTAGTGATCAATAAAATGATATTATACGATATAATAAATACGAGGAGCAGAAACTATGATGTGGGATGGCGACGATAAGCAAGTATAGGCTACTGGATAAAAGTCACTGATTTCCAGAGAGGGACAAGTATCTTTCACCTGTGCTGTATATCACGAATTCCTGTGTCCAACTGTACGTGTGTGTTGGCAGCTGGTATTGTTTAGAAACGTAAACTATTTTGCAGTGTTGGTTAACATCAGTTGTTGCATGTTATTACTTCATATTACTGGTTTGTTTAGACTCTTTAGAGGTATCGATAGCTGGTGTCCGAAGTGTTAGTAAATATTAGATAGTGTTACTGATTAGGTAGATGATGGTCGTTAGCTGGTGTCAGGTGATTCGTGTATAACTATCGAGTAATACAAAATGGCCATTCAATTAATTAAGTATTGTCAGACACACAACAGAGGAATGGAAATGAATAACTGCCTCATCAGCCTGTAAAACCTTTCGTGTTGCAGTAAGTCTTGGGTCTTTTATGGACCAATAGCGAGACAATTGATTAGAAAAGTGAAGGTGTGACTAAATACGTCCGCTTTCTTGTCTTAAATGTCTGTCTGCTTGTCACGCTCAATACTCTATCAGAGAGAGAGAGAGAGAGAGAGAGAGAGAGAGAGAGAGAGAGAGAGAGAGAGAGAGAGAGAGAGAGAGAGAGAGAGAGAGAGAGAGAGAGAGAGAGAGAGAGAGAGAGAGAGAGAGAGAAAATATCATAATTATTCATCAATACCCCATTTCTCTTTTTTACAAGGGGTGGAAAAATTAGATCAGAATATAGAAGAGACAGCAATAGCCAACCCACCGATCAATGAGGGATGCTGAGGCAAGAACATGCATGTCATGCTTCACTTCTGCCGATTTGATCCAGTTTAAAGTGAAAGTAGATCCCACCCTCTATCCCGTCCACACGAGCGAGCTTTGCCCGTGTGACGTCAGAAATGGAGAAATCGCGAGCTTTAAGACGTCAAAAATTGAATGGAGAAGCCGAGAATTTTCTCCATTACTGACGTCACAGTGGGCAAAGACTGCAAAGAAAAGCTCGCTCGTGTGGGCCTATATGCCTGTGCTACCGAAGCACATCCCAGGGAAATGGGACCAGAGCTTACTGGACCAGGAAGACTGGGTTTCCTCCGACCGCCAGGGAGATTGGGGGGAAGGTCTTTGATCCCAAGATCTAGAATATATTTTGTTTGATCCCACAGCCAGTGCTGTGGGCCCCAAGTCCAGGTAACCACAAGAACAAGACAGTGGGGCTGCACCTCCATGAGACCAGTCCTGAAGGACCCATAGAGGAGGGAGTTTACACTGATGCATGCAGTGATAATGCACCAGGTTTTCTCATTCTCTACGTTACACTTGCACATACTCACCTTCACCTGTTGACTGGTACATGAACCTGCAACAGAGCCCAGCCGCTGGAATTCCATACCCACTCTCTGAGCCTATCACGACACTAGCACCGTGACAGCCAACCATAAATTATAATCCCTACAGAGTAGCCAATTAGTTTGATAGGTCTCGTACAGACCCTTGACTCACCCAATTTTGACGCAGTTATCCGAGAAACTTTTTTGGAGAATTTATAAAGGATTTTGACGCTATTCGCGTCAATCTTTGTGTGGCGGACGATTCATTTATGACGCTAATCGCGTCACCGTGCGTGAGAGGGACTAACTATAAGGTTGAACAGAACTGAAGAGAAGTCTACTTAATATACAATACATGTAATTATCCACATTACTAGCTATAAGACAATAAAGCTTTTACGAGTCACTTCATTGATGTACTGTAGTGACGTTCATATTTATATTATAAGTACTGGTATTTACTAAGGTATTATATAATGATTTGGTATCCCAAAGATTTTTCCAATTTTATGCATCAAATATTTCATTTAAGCTATTACTTCTCTTCTACCCTGTTCAGTAGTTTAACACATATGAATAAGAATGAATTATTATCACAGGGGAGAGGGATTTCTACCCCCAATACGTTTTCAATACCCCTCCCCCCTTCTTTCTCTCCCTCTCTCTCTGTGCCTCAGACAAGCGAGTAGAGATACTCGAACTCTGAACCCCAGATAAACAGACGTTGGCAGTGCCGTCTGTACTGTACCATGAAATTCAGTCCGGAGCTGTACTTTTATCCTATTTCATATTACATTACCGGTACTTATGGCGTTGATACAGGGAGTGAGAATTTGGGATCCCGCTCTTTAACAATGACCACCCAACAAAAGGTTCATATAACTTCAGAGCTGTACCCTGACTTGTGGAGGGTCCTGCATTGGCAGTTTGGCACTAAAGCCTCGCTACCTCTTGAAAAAAAGGAAATGGGGTATTGATGATGATAATACTTAACTAGCAAAATTGCTTCATTAATAACATTTTCATTCACAGTACAGCACAAACTACTGTACAAAGAATTTTCCACTTTACAATAACTTTCAGGCATAGAAAATAAATTATATACATACAAGGTAGGTTTCCTTTTATTAGTGATTAGATCTATTTATAATATATTGGGGACAAAAAGTTGGTGAACATTATATACCTCAAGCCAAGAAAATTATGAAATTAATTATTAAAAAGAAATTCTTCCGGAAACAATATTTACATAGCTAAAATTGTTACAGTTTCGATTTAGATGATGCCTTTGATATGGGCTGGATCGGCCGCATCAGAGGGTACAGGGGCAGGCCTTGCTTGAATTCTGGAATGTTTTCTATTATATCAGGCTGAAAGGGAAGAAAGAAATTAAGAATTACAAAAACTATACATCAAAATATGATTACTTTAAATCTGAATTACTACATTACTGATTTAGTAAGTAGAACTACGGTATGCATTTCATTAGACACCCTACATACATCTAGAACAGTGGCTCTTAACCAGGGGTGCTCGCACCCCTAAGGGGTGCGAGGCTGGTTCCTAAGGGGTGCAAGGATGCCTAGGAATTATTAAAGCAAAATATATTTTTATATACGCATGTTATATTTTTCCTGAAAAATAAAATTGCTACAGCAGTGTTCTGAGCTAGATATAAACCTACAACACCTAATTTCCTAATGAAGTGACTTTGTATTTTTAGTATTTTTTATATTTCAGCAATCAGGGGGTGCGAGAACCGACTGCTGATTTGAAAGGGGTGCATATATTGAAAAAGGTTAAGAACCACTGATCTAGAACAATACATTGATCTATGATAAAAAAAATTTGGGTCCAATGACCTTGGGTATACTTGACACTCCATAACTGAGTACAAGGCATCCATGGACACAATTTGCAGCATGTCTGTCTAGCAGTTTTGTCAGATACACCAGAAGGTGTATCTGAGAGGGACTTCTATTTTTTTCTTATATCTCATGGTATGGTTCTCAACCAAATATTTTGTTAATGTATTGCATCCACCAGTTTTGACTGTAGACATAGTGGAAAGTGACATTTGTACCACAGCAAAATAATGGAGGAAATTATATGTTACCATTTTTAATTAAGTTTTCTAAATATTCAGTTTTGAAACAAGTTCATGATATATAGTGGTAATCTAGCTGTAGGTATGATGGGACATGGAATTTAGACACACTGCTGCCTCACAGTTTCCTGGCCAACATGCAGAGTCATAAAGATGTATGTACGGTAAATATTGACCATTATATTTTTTTCTGTATTTGACCCATATTGATGTGATTTCCTAGTCACTAACCTCAATAACAACATAGGTCATTTGGGTCAAGAAAAGGAAATAGAAGATTGTCTGGCACTAACTTGTATCGTTTTGAAAGCCCACATTCACGTTAATATGAGTCACCTCATTCACCAAATGGCAGCTCTCCATGACTCAGGATAGAAAAGTGTCTGGCACCGTACTGTTGTTTTCGAAGTTTTACAACATACAGAAAATGTCGGATTATGTAACTACAATACACCATTATTATGATGTTTGTTGTTTTGTTAATCACAGACACTTGGCAGACCATTCATTACAGTACAGTACCTTTACAATAAAGACCTCTCTTTCCATATAGCCTGTGTATGAATTCCTGTGGCCAATGTACAGTCGTGTCACATAATCCTTGGACCAGAATTCCCCTCACACCCTGATCAAGGACTATGTACTGCGACTGTACATGCTTAGGATTAAAGACTAACCAATACATTTCCTAACATTGTAAGGAAATTTAGTTTTGGTTAACAGAAATAGTAGACACTACATGATAATTAATGGGTTCTCACTTCTCTGAGTGGTGGTGGCTGTGACAAGCCATCATCAGGCTGAGTGGGGATGATTGGTGGAGCTTCTGGGTCTCCTGCTCCTCCAGCTGCTGATGACACCACCTGTACCGACAGCTTCTTCCTTTGAGAGGCTGTGCTGGTGATACATATCTGTTTCCAGGAGACAGATTATAAGATACCAAAGTTAGATCATAAATAATATTATATATTTATATATGTAGACTTCATATGCCCAAAATATTTTTTCCTGACATTGTATGCGGGGTAATGGTTACATCAAAATGACCTAAAGTTTCTTTCACTATTTCACTTCTGTAACTCATATGTAATTGTTTATCATACATAGGCAAGAAACTGTAAACTTCATACTGTTACGTCTACCAGGATTTCCTCACTTCAACCCACCCTACAACAGTTATACTTCTAACCTTGTAGAAATCCAAGATATCTTGCTTGGTGAGGGTCCTGAGGTGTGCTACTTCCAGGGCATCACGGTCAAAGTTGTACTGGTTGGACATGATTTCCACCCACCAGTTGGAGGTGAGGTGTGACAGCTTCTTAGGGCGCTCAAGGCGACGACAGGCCAGAGCCTCACGGTGACGCACCAAGTCCTCCTCAGACAGGTTCTCTAATGTATCCTGGTGTACAATCAACAACAGTTAGTTCTCTACTTTCCCAATATCTTATACAGTTACAGAACAGCCATCCATCACTTTTGTGCTCCTTTCTTTTTTATATTATATTGTTTCAACTATACTAATTGGGTCTTCTCCATGAAATCATGCTGGTAAGTATAGTATATCTTTCAGTAAAAACAAAGAAATGGCTGTGTCTATAACTATTGACTGTGACTATAAAATAGCTAAAGGATGAATAAATTTTTCCACAGGAAGGAGAGTGGATGAGTGTTAAGATGGAAAATATTTTGAAGATTAGGGTTGGCAAGCTCTCTTATGCTATATGGAAAGAAAAAACAGTGCTTAGATAGTTTATTAGCTTCAGTGCTCCTGATGTCTCAGATTAAAATGGAAAGCAGGACAAGATAATCCTGACATCACCTTAAACAACTGTAAAAAGACGGAGATATACAGTGGTACCTTGAGATAAGAGTGCCTTAACATACGAGAACTTTGAGATACGAGCCATGGCTCAATCAAATTTTTGCCCTGACATACGAGATGAATTTTGAAATACGAGTCAACAGATGGCCGATTTGCCCCTCATCTGCATTTCAAAAAGTGCGCCAGGTGCATAGTTCAACTGCCTGCCACCAGGAGGCAGCTCACGCTCCCACCAGTGTTGCCAGGTGCAGGGAAATTTCCGTTTTAGGGAATTTCGAAGTCCACACAGGGAAATAATATACAGTTCGTTCATGAGTAAACAGGGAAATTTCTACAAGATGAAATACCTAAAAGACCATCAATGGTCATGAGTAAACAGGGAATAATTGAGGTAAAATGGGAAATTCTGAAGTTGAAGTGAGGGAAATTCCCTCACACTTACATGGCAACACTGACTCTCAATGTTTTGTTTACATCTCACTCGTGGCTAGTTCAGCCAGTTTATTATTAGTGAAGATGGCATCATATTAAGTGTTGATGACAGCTTTATTTACACTTATTTACATCTTAGTGTTACATATAGCTTTAACATGATACATTTTTAAAATATGTTCACTTTATTAGTCAAATAAATGCGTTTTTCATCCAAGAAATGGAAGTTTTTTTGGACCAAGACCCCATTCTTTTCATTATACATTGTTTCTAATGGGAAAAATAGGTTTATTTTGTGCGAATTTAGTTTGTGTGGTGCCTGTAGGAACCTATACCTCGCACATAATGAGGAATACCTGTACTTCTACGATATGTACAATACTGAAGCAGAAATTTACGAAAATGGTTTTTTTTTTTTTTTTTTTTTTTTGGCGGGAACGGATTAATCACATTTCAGTTAATTTCAATGGGATAAATTGATTTGAATTACGAGCATATTGAGTTACGAGCTCAGTCACGGAACGAATTAAACTCGTATCTCAAGGTACCACTGTAGATAGATATTGTTTATAGTGCAGTTAAAATATTTGTAATGCTAAAAAAAAACCACTTGGAATGGCCAGTGCTTGCAGTGTTCAATGAAATATGATTCAGTTTTAAAAACTTACTCCCATCTTTTGGAGGAAGGCTTCTATTCTAGAGTCGAGGTACTGGGGGTGCTGGTCCCCCTGGATAATGACACGAAGTCCCTGAGTTCCATTGGCACGTCGGATGCCACACCATACAATGTATCCCAGCTGCTCCTGTTCTCAAATAAAGAAAGTTATATAATCAGAGACTAGGGACACACGTGTTTGGATGCTTCTTGAAGTCAGACACCAGAAAGTCAAATACTGTACTACAAATGTTGAGGAACCACTGTATAATGTTCAGGCCAATTAATGTCTGACACAGCAATCACTAGCCTAAGAAATAATTGAACATGGAGCGAGTTCAATCCCATGTCAGAAATTGGTGAAAACAAGTTAGAAAAAAAAAAAGGTAAATGAACACACCGAATGTCAGAAAGCCGTATGAAATGGGTCGCAGTCACATTCATTCTTCCCTTTCAGTACACAAGTTTCTCGACTCCGTCCACTCAGTCTTCCAAGTCATGCCAAAGTAATCATATAGAGCCTTATTACATAATATTACCTCTAATTCACATATAGCAAGATAATTAAGCACTAGCAGCAATACCCGACGTTGTCCGGGTGAAGATCCTACATGTGGTTTCGTCAATAAATTTCATCTAATTATTTTTATATTTTTATACAATGTGAACTTCTTAGGAGGGTGGGAGGAGTCCATTATCCGGTGTAGTTGCTGGTCCCCCAGAGAAACCATGCCAGCTTTACAACCACACAAGTTGGCTCATCAGTCGAGAATAGGTGCTGTGGAAATGAGTTACTTGAGAGGTGCATGTGGACTTACTTGGTGGGATGGAGAAAGTAATGAGAGTGTGTATGAGAGATGTGGTATGAGTGAGAAGGCAACTAGTATTGAGTGTGGAGTGGTTGAGAGAGTGAAACGTAATACACTGAGGTGGTTTGGACATGTAGAGAGAATGCAAGGTGAGGAGTTTGTAAAGAAGGTGTATGGAAGTGAAGTTGTGGGACCTGGTGTGAGAGGCAGACCACCAGTTAGATGGCAGAACAGAGTGGAAGAGTATGTAAAGGAGAGAAACGTGAGGGGGAGGGGAGGGCTGGACCAAGTAAGGAGGGAGTGTTTGAACAGGGAAAGGTGGAGACTCTTCTGCCGTGGCCATCCCCTTGGGGGGAGTTCCCGGAGGGAGCGAGGCGTCAGAGCTATAGATAGATAGAAGTTATCCATGAAGCAACTACAGCAGAAGGTGGCATTGTAACAGCCACAATTAAATAGCAAGGAAATATCTGCTCAATAGAAACCTTAGCTGGCATGGACTCCTCTGTATTAGGCCTTTGGAGATACCACACAAAACAACAGTAGGCTGCCCTAAATGGAAGCCACAGAAAATAATCCTATCAACAACTAAGACTACTTTAAAGTGATTAAGAAAAAGGGCAGAAATGACCTTACTATAAACTAAAGAATAAAATCTTTCCTGGAGAACCGAACTATTCTTCATAGAGTACAGAAACATTACACAGCCAGCCGCAGCTTTTGACCTCACCAGAAAAACTGATAGTCTGCGATCACCCAGCACTGATTGTATTGGTTTCCGGCTGACAGTCTATTTATGAGGCTGTTTTAAGTGTGAATATGAATAAGCGGTTTCAGCAACACCTGGCAGGCTGCAGCAGTACTGGGATCAACCCCCCCCCCCCCATTGGTCATTTTAAAACTTTTTTTTTTCACTGTCCTTAGATTTAGTATTGAATTTAGGTGTTCAACATTTTGTGGTTTGAATTCATTCCTAAACTGGGCATGCAGGCCAGGCCTGCCTGCATCCTTTATGCTTGAGACCATAGAGTCTATGTTGAGACAGCCATAAATCTTTGGTTATTTTAAGCTGATAATTCAAGAAACACATATCCACCAAAAATAAAATTAGATCGAGGACATTCCTGGGACTACGGTCAGAATGGTGTATCATTTGTCAAAAATGTACCCCCACTGGGGATTCAAACCTGGGATCTTTCGGTTAAGGCCAAACTAAGGCTTAGAGCCTTAACCACTGGACCACTTGTCCACAGACAGAGAGGGCTTAAAATTAGGGTAGGCCTAGTCTATGCTCCCCTAACTCAATAAAGGGATACCATGTGTACTTGCGGTGTTATAACTCAAGAAGTAATTATACTATAAAAATAAAAGTAGGCCGAGGACGCTTCCCAGGCTTCACCGATTAAAATGGCGTATTACTTTTTACTCTAGGTCAAACGATGCGGCCGTGCATAGCACCTAAACAGACACACACACAGACAGACAGATGGAGCATTTTATATATACCGTATAGATAGTTCCTCCTGAATGAGTTGCATGTATATCTAAACTAATATCAATCCAGATTGAGGTGGGAACAAAGTATAAAACAAAATAATGGTGTACCTTTGTCCTGAGTTCATCAAAGGCAGGTTCAGCAAAAATCTGACAGAGAAGTTCAAGCAGCATGTTTTGATGAGTGCCTTGCTGCCCACACTGGAAGTAGGTCTCCACTGCTGAGCTCCGATGAACTGCATTTTCAGCTGGGTAAACATGACTGCTTCCTGTAATGTTGAAGACCAGTCAATACTTAGCCACTAAGCTGAGGATTAGTTAAGTAAATATACATTTACTATCAATGCTGTATAAATAATACTTGCACCATGAACTCCACTACCAAGGTCATATTTCCCTTTTCTTTTCAAGGGGTGGGGGCTCCAGAACCAAGGATGGAATTCAAAATCAGAAAAAACAGTAACATAATGCCCAGTGAAATAGGTCTCATTCACAATAACTCTTCTTTCCAAGCCCACACAATCATCAGCTTCCCTACAAGTACCTGCATCCATTATACAATATACTTCCAGTACCCTTAGTGATTTATTCCATGAACTGTCAAGCAATAACCAGGTTATCAACCCTAATATACAATTCTAGTTAATCTCTGCCACTCTTGCCAGATCAGATAAAAGTTCTCTGCCTAAACAATCACTCCCCTTATTGAGTCACCGAGATCATCCCCATTTTCTTGGCTTCTCATAATCCCTTTCATACACACCTTATTCATCTCTATTGTAGATTCATCTACTTCATCCACATGTTTATACCATCACAATACGTTCAAAGACATGACATTTAGCAGAGAATATGTAACTAGATAAACTCAAACTAGATTAACCTGAACACCAACAGCCTTGTCAAACAATATATTTAAATAAGCAATTGCAATAATCAGAAAATAAGCACATAAGTAGAGTACAATGTACAATGACAAGACTGGGATAAGGTTTATAATGAAAGTCTAGCCTATTCATCTACCCCCAAACAATAACTTACTCACCACTCTGACATTCTTTGGCAAGGCAGTCTTACAATTGATTAAATATAGTACCACAGATGTTGAAAGGTATACAATGGTGTGCCAGTTTCACTTATGGGAATTTTACCTTCTCTGAGCTGGTACTCTCTCTGGCGCAAGAGCTGTGATGGGAGGAGGGGCCGGGTGTGGGCGTGAGTGGTGAGCTGTTCCTGAACCTGTGCAGCTAGGCCCTCTGCACTCTCTCGCATCATGTTGCCGTGGATCAACATTTCCAAGTGAAGTCCAGACAGGAACCTCGATATGAACACTTCTAGGTTTTGCACACTCATTTCTGTTGGATGTTACAAAAGGATTCCCTCAAGAGGCCATTCAAGAAAAGGTTATTTAGCTGAATGTTATATTTATACAATTTACTGTTAAGGCAAACTGGGAACTCTAATTTAACATCACAAGTAGTAACCTGTACTTGAAGAAATATACTTAAAGAAAAATATTATAACAGTTGCTAAGTAATCAAATGAGAATATTTATGCAAAAAATTGGGTTTATACACTGGATTATGACCCATTACATACAGAAATGACTATTACAAGAAAATTACAACAAAAAGAAAGAGCATTTACTCAAATACAGGTATCCTCCTATTGATATGACAAGGGAATTGTTTTTGACATATTTTATGAAGAATGGGCTGAATACTGATTACAATCCACACTCCAAGTTACAACACTGTATCCGCTTGGATGTATTGATATTTGCTAACAATGTGCTGTTTGAGTGACCTCTTACCATGCATCCCAAGTTGCTACACTGGCTCTCAACAAAAATGAACAAACATTGCCCTAATGGCCTAATGTATTTTATGTAATGCTGGTGTGCAAACTCAAACATATATAAAGCTATGATTAAAATGAGTTAATGATTATCAGTAATAATTTATACACCTGCCAACATCGATCATATGTGATTTAATTTATCAACACTCATTATAACGTCAATGTTTTCCCTAACCTCTTTCTTGTACAGTACTTGGTAGTGATGATTATTTGGGGTAAATGGTTTGAAATGGTAATAATGCTTTTCCTAGATCTATTTTTAATATAATTGGCAAAGTTTAGATAATCCAATACAAATATTTTCGTTTTCCCTTCCATACGGCATCATCAACAGGGAATGTCTGCCTCTTACTGTAAGCCACACCCAAAACTTTTACAGTTTAGAGAGAAGCAGAGAGAGAAGGGGGATTGGCAAGAGGAATCATCACCCTTCTTTCTGTAACTGGGTCTCACCATTAGTAGATTCGAGTAGTTCCTCCTTGGTCCAGCCATGCTCTGCCAGTAGTAAGGAGGTGTAGTAGACCACATGCTGGTGTGGCTGGTCTGCATTGAAGTTACGCAGTGCTCTGATGTACTGGGGAACAGGACAGGCTGTTATATTGTGAATGAATAAGCAAGGGCAGCTCCACACTGAACATGAAGGTTATTTCTCTAGGTGACAAATTATACAAATTACTGAAAGCTTTATTTTCAAACCATACAAGGTTATTTCTAAGATTCACTGTAGCTATCGTATGTGTACCAAATGTTCTGAAAGCAAACTTTGATGGGCTATAGTATTTAGATGGGCATTAATTAGGTCATTTAGTTTCAGAAATACTCAATGCTGAAAAAACTTACTGCATCTTTAAGGATGTCGAAGCGCTTGGGATCGATAGTGAAAGTCGTCAAACGTTCCAATATTTTCTCTACCAGTACATGTTGCTTATCATTGTAGCCCTTAACTTGGAGCTGAAAGAGAATAGACAATTAAAAATACTGCATCATATGACAGTTGTATCTCTCCATCCTAAAAAATTTCAGAAATATATCCTAATGGTCACACCTACAGTATGCTACAGTATGCTCTATGTTAGTGCTCTCCATTATCATTCTAAAATTATATCTTTTCTTCTAAACGTGCTTCTGTGTTGATAAAAGTCGAAGGCAAAATAAAATAATCTCCTTGTGAACAGACATTTACTTTATATATATAACTTCACAACATAATTATCTCCGGTACAATCCACATTGGTTATATTGCACCAGACTTTTTAACACTCACCGTAAGGCCATACTTTGTGTTAGAGAGGCAGTAAGTAAGACCTGCCAACTCAGCTGCATATGTATATTCTGTGAGAGCGTCCCGGAACAACTGGGCAAACATGTGCAGCAGGTTAGTGTGTAGTGGGTCAAGATACGCCAAAGGACTGTAGAACACAACACAACAGATTACAGTTTTACAGTTCTGAGAGACATTACCATGGTACACATCTACAGTACACCCCTTTTAAGTTGTAATTCGATTAGTTACAATTTTGATTGAATCATAATGGAAAAAAAAATATTCAACAAATATTAATTTCTTGAAAATTTGAAAGTATGATTCTTCAGTCACTGACCTGAAGAGCTCTAAGTAGATGACACACTTGGGCAGCTTGAATTCATCATCTTGTTTGTACCAAACTCTTGACAGTGGGGTTTCACTCACCAGCACAGGCAAAGAAGTCACCTCCTGTAATAAAAATATTTTTACAAACAATTGATGACTCATATTTCACAACATACTGTATACATAACGGGAATAAAAAATATGAAAGCTTTCCAGAGATTGTGATACCTATAGGCCATGAATTTAAATATGGTTTAAGAAAATTTGAAACACACAAGGACTGAATGATTCAAACACAAATATATGATAAATACCACATGCGTGTTAACTGAACTAAAGAATGTTCATTACCCAAAACCTAACCTATTTCTCATCAGTAAAATAATTAATCTTTTCTAAAGGGTGGTGACACAAATTGGTAGGATTTATTCCTTTGAAATTGAAAAAGCAATTTCTTTCAACATTTCCTACTTTCAAACTGCTTCCTCACCCTCCTTTCATGTATATCCTTGCCTGTCAGGGTACACATATAACACACAGTGATAATAATAAGGCGTAGCACATAAGAAAATAAAAAAAAGCATTGTGGGGACATTATAGTGAATGGTTAAAAGGAAAAAAAATTATATATATTTATTTGTGGATTCATTCCATTCAAGGTCATCATCAAAATGACTACTACTCCATCTTTATGACAAAACCAGGGATTAATGACATATTAAACTGGTTACCTCGGAGCTTAAAAACGTTGTCACTGGTGAATGCATCAATACAAGTAGTTAATACAAGTTCATACAGGCAAGGAAGGATTTACAATGGTTGCTATCCTGAGTGGAAAAGTTCAGCTATACCATAATGGGAGAATGGCCAATGAGTTAATAAATAAAAAAGAAGGAACTTCTGCTTAAAGTACTTTACCTAGTTATGGCAATGCAGAAAAAGAAACTTAAATAATGCAGTACGCTTGTGTGACAAAGTTAAGAATTTGATCATCATATAAAATCCACTGAATGTCACATCACACTTTCAGAGCATTTATTATTACAGTACTGAAAACAAATCTTACCTGGACATCCTTGAACAGGTCGAAGCAGGACGGAACAAATTCGTTTTTCTTGGGTAGTTTGAGAAGTTCATTATCACCAGCTGTTCTCCATCTTTCCAACTGATCAGATTCCACATCCTCCATTTTGTAGCTGGTACCATACCATTTCTCTGTGCAGGTGGCTTTGTTTGACAGAGCTTTGCCAACCACAGCAATCCTTGGAAAAAATGAAAACTCCAGTCAATGTTACCATAATGATTTTAAGTACTGTATGTCAAAACTTTCATGATACAGTTGGCAGCATAAATATGCATCCATCCCATTTAGTTTATGATGCAAATATGTCCAAATAAAGTTGCATTCTGAACCCATTTCTATTCCAACAACAGCAGTAAATTACCATATGAGTAAATTACCATCTTTGCATTAACTAGTGTTACAATATCACTAGGCTCATATGTACGCAGGTGGAAAGGAAGCAAACTTCTGCTGTCGACTGTACATACTTGCTATTTCTGAATACTCCAGATAAATATTAAAGTTCAATCATAAAAGTGAAGATGATATCATAAAAATGTACATTATTAAAATACATTGAAAGCACTTCTACAATTATATTGTCTCTTATGACTGATCTACTGTATCTATAGGTGTGTATGTATAGGGGTGGCCAATGCCTAAGTCTCCAGCTCCCAGTTCCAATATTTCACCCTCACTCGATCAAGCTCTCTTTCCACTCATGTTTCTCTTCCTTGAGTATTTTTCCATCCTGTATACTAATCTGATGTGTATCATGATAAAAAGTATCATTAAAACACACAACAAAAAGGGTACATTAAAAGGGTTATCAACACAAAAAACATTACTTACAAAATTAGTTAGATAGTTTAAAAATATATATATGACATCACCAGAAATATATAATATGCAATTACATTGGCTTCCTCAAGGAACCATCAGAATTTCTGCAAATTACCTAAAGACATCTCTGGGACTACTCATTGCTGGCTGTTAATAAGGTGCTTTCTGAAAAGCTCAATGCGATAGATGGTTCCCAGAGCTTTAGTTTAAAAGATATGACCGTGTTGTACAAAATTATCAATCATGATAATGTGACATATCACAGTATATAGACAACATTTAGAATTTATCATTAAAACTTACTGTGATTTGTTATGTTTGTCATATTATGAGATAAAATATTCATTCATGACATGTGTTTTCATTGGTCATATATTAGGACACTTCTACACCTTTATTAGATATGTAATTCTTAATATATAGTTACCTCAGACTGTTTACTAAATCTAGTAGCTATATTGATTAATTTTTGCATACCCAAGTCACACAGGCACAGTACAGTACAGGAAGTCCCCTTCAGAAATTTTTACCATGCGATTTGTTTACTAATCATACGTAGTTGTTGTAGCAGAGCAGCTTTAGGAGAGGAACACATGCAGACCAAGGTAAAGGAGATTCAAGACCATGTCTCGCAAAGATATGGAAATATGACCTCTTTGTACTGCACCTGCGTGACTTGGTTGTGCAAATAATTGAATGACATAGTTACTCATTATCTAATATAAGCTAACACAGAGGCTAAATGAGTTAGAATAGATACCAAATTTAGTCAACAGTCAGAGAATTACAGATCTAATAAAGGTGTAGAAATGTAATAATATTACAGGACCAATGAAAACATGTCATTAATGAATATTTCATCCCATATGACAAAAATAACAAATGGTAAGTTTTAATGATACATTCTAAATGTAGTACAGTGCACATTGTGATATGTGACATTATCATGATTGATAATTTTATACAGCAGTGTAGATATTTGACAAAGGTAAGAGGCTGTTTGTTAAATAGCGTGGGGATGTCTTAAACTGAAGCTATCGGAGCTATCTATTACCTGGGCTGCACTCATCATTAGGGCAAGGGATGGAGAATCTGGCTATTAGTAAGGAACCTTGCCAAAGCCATTCCTCCTCTGTGATGTCTGCAATAATCAGACAATGTGAGTCTTCTTGAGAAATTTTAAACCGTCTACCATAATTGAAGTACAGTAACTCCCCCGACTTACGAATATTTGAGTTACGAACAAACTTCTGAACTCTAAGACTCTTAATTTGTCTGAAAGTCGCTAGCAAACTTAAAATTTAGCAGGCGTGCATATAGTTCGTGAGTCTGCCATGCCACAGCAGCACCACGCTCTGTAACGCTCACTCAGTACCCAAGCCGCCGCCACTCTCCAGTCGCACCAAAATTCAACAGCATTTGTTCGTCGTGTCGTGGTGTACTGCTCCGTAATTTTGCATAAATCAGACTTTATTTTATAGAAAATGTTGGGTGTGAAGCGAAAGATGGATAGTGAAGCCAATGGAAGTGCAAGGAAACGTCAGGCTATAACATTAGAAGCGAAAAGCTATGCTGTGTATGCCTTATCTCCCCGACGCACGCCCGCGACACCCACCATCTTGTTTGTTTACATCGACAGCTGACTTGCCACTACAATATTTGCTTAAATAAAATTTGTTTCAATGTTAACGTTGTGTAAATCACCTTCAAATAGCATTACAAGTGTTGGGTAATACAAGTATGGGTATTAAGTATACTGTAAGTACAGTATAGGGTTTTATCCATTTTTTAATGTAAATGAGGTTTTAAAACGTGGGGAAAATTCCGATGATATACGAACAGCCTCTCGGTCCCCAGTAAGTTGGGGAGTTACTGTACTGTATATAATCTATGCATGATCTATTTGGAGTTGGTCATAAGGAAAGGAAAAATTATCAGCTGGTCTTTAATAGGAGACATCTGAGTGGTGGCAACAGGGACAGGTTGTATGCCACCTTTACCACCATGGGTGATAGCGTTGGACCAGGGTCTAAAGAGTATTGGAGAGCAACTGAACAGTTCGAAAAAGTGAGTCTTCTAAACCTCTCTCAACGTTGAGAGGTTTAGAAGACTCACTTTTTCGAACTCTGTTCAGTTGTTCTCCAACATTCCTTGGACCCTGGTCCATCACTATCACCCATGGATGTACTATTGTTGACTGGAGTTCGTTACCACCCTCCACCAGCCAACCCCGACCTGTGGCACCATCGCATTCATGGATTCGAGGTGTGAAGCTGGAAACAATGCTCATGAACCTGACTGATTGATTCGACTCTGGTTCATGAGCCTTGTTTCCAGCTTCACACGTCGAATCCATGATTGCGAAGGTGCCACATGTCAGGGTTGGCTGGTGGAGGGTGGTAACGAACTCCAGTCAGCAATAATACATAAACACAGCTGCAGGGTGAAAAGTGTCAGTTAATGGTGGCGTTACAACAACTACAGGTGCTCACCTGATATTATCTGGAGTCAGGTGGCTTAGGACCATTTCAATGAGATCTGGCTTGTACTCACTCAAGAGGTATCCTCCACACAAAACTTCTTCCAAAGGGTAGTACTGTGAAAATAAAAATAAATTACTTAGTGCATATTGTATTGCTACTGTAATTTACCTTAAAACTTCCAATTCTAAAAGCCACTCTTAAGGGTTCTCATACAAAATTCATGTTCAAATACAACCTCACTCTGTGGTACAGCTGGGTTGTAAAATACTGTATATACTTGAACCCTTCTGACAGCCAGTATGTACTAAATAATTTGGTATGTAAATTTCATTAAGAAAATTAGCAGTGCATTTCTCATATGATCTATTTTACTAATTCTGATGACTGATGGTAGAAAAAATCAGGGACAGGATGAGATACAGTGTTTGTTTAGGATATCATAGAGCCCCACCTAAGCAGTAGTTTTTTTTATTTCATGTACAGTTGCCAAAAAAGGTATTGCGACAACTATTGATACAACATTAAATATATTAATGTCCATAGTTGTTTGTAGGGATTATAAGTATGTATTACAGAAGAATATGTATATTTCCTTCTGTTGCGCATGCTTATAGTCCCTACAAATAGTTGTGGATATTACTATGGTTAAAGTTCTATCAAGATATGTAGCAATACCTTTTTTGGCAACTGTACAGCTGGCCTCAGGAATTCATACACAGGGCATTGGTTAAAGGGGGTCTTTATTCTGCACTTAATGTAGGCATTGTTCTGCTGACTGATTCAAGTATGATGTTAGGAAAATTGTACAGGAATTTTTTTTAGCCGTTACCAACCTTTGAATGAATTCCTGAGGCCGAATGTACTTCCCAGTATTAAGGGTGTGTGGGAGTAGGAGACAAGGCTTTGGGGTGTGTGGGAATAGGGGGACAGGCTTGGGGGGGGGGGTAGGAAGCCTGTCCTCTATTCCCCCACCACCCTAACCCCCTACCCCAAGCCTGTCCCCCTACTCTTGCACCCCCTTAAACTACATACTGGGTGTCAACTACTATGTAGTAGGCACTGGGTACAAATATTATCGAACTTTCAAGGTCCCAGCTGTAAATTTTACTGTAACAATAACATTCAATTTCTGATAAGAGAGCCCCAAATCTGATTGACTGATAATTTTTAGTATAACATTAAACCAGTACAAAACTAAATTCAGTATAAACAAGTGATCACACCAGTGTGTGTTGGTTGTACAGTAACAGCACTTGTTAACTTTATATTATTCAAATCTCAAGGTGGGGGAATGGTTTAAATTACAAATAAGTAAATATGGGTATCAAGATTAACCAAAGTTATTGGTATATCTCACTATCAATTAGATTATTCATAATAATTTGACAGACACTCTTAAATCAAACACAGATACTAACGTGTAATTGTTCTGAAAGTCCGCAAGTGTAAGACTGTGGCCTCTCCTTATCCTTAAAGCGGAAGGTCATGCTGCTGAGGTCTCTGCATTCCTCAAATACCCACTGCTGCGGTCCTTCATTCTTCAACAGGTTTAGGTACTGGGGAGAGTGAAGGGTGTGAATATTTCAGTATTAATTACGGTATATGTTGCAGCACCATGTAATTTATATCAATCAATCGGTATTAATTAGTAGACATATGATAGCATCAATAGCAGGGCTGTGTGGGATGAGCTTATGATCTTTGATGTGTATAGGAGCTTGCTGGTGGAGACTATTCTACAAAGGGTTAATAGTATGTATGAGGTCGGTTGGTGAATGAAGCCAAAACATTGTTACTTATGTGGGGATGTGGCACAAGTATGTGATGGCATTGTGGCTGTTCAATGACAGCACTTAAAGCATTTTATTTACTCCAATATTTGTTATGAAACAAACACTCCCACTAATGAGCCTATTTGTTGTATGTTTGGAGGCTTCTATATACATCACAGGCCCTTGAACACTGGACTAAGCTCTCATTTATAGCATTTGACCAAAACATGTGTCACTGCCTAGCTTCACACTGGTGGGGAACAAAACACCTATTCCGGATAATGTCTCAATACCAGAAAAACCTTACCTGGAAAACTGCAGAAACAATGTCCTCCACATGCTCAATCCCTTCTTCAGTGAGGTCTACATTGACTACAAAGAATCCAAACCCTTTGGCACCAGACTTCTGTCCCCCTACCAAGGAGTTGACCCAACCCCGTCCTTTCAGAAATGAAAGCAGGGAACCAGGACCCTCGTGGCCAATCAGGTGACCCAAGTAGTGACCAGGCTGTGAGGGAAGCAAGGATTTATGGATTTAATCTCCCAAGACATTAAGATGGGGTATTTACTTTGACATAATAATTTTCTTTCACAAATGGAATACAAGGAAGCTCCTGAAAGTATTATAATGCAGTGCATTAGTAGTACACATAAATATTCTAAAATTCTTAACACACATGACCATAAATCTTCAGTGAATATGGCAAAATAATTGGGTAGGCTAACTCTTTAATACCCGTTTGGTTGACATTCATAAATTAGATACAAATATAGTTTTATATAACCTAGATATAGGTTTATATAACCTAAATCTCTGGAGGATAAAATATCATTTGATGTAATAACAGAAATTTTAAAGAGAATATTTTGAACAGGTTGGATTAGCGTAAACTCTCAGCAGAAAGGAATTATACCAGATGACAGACAAAGGTGGTAAAATTTACTAAATAATCTCTGCTGTGATGACCATTTTACATGGTAACATGCCAGTTAAAGTTAACTCACAGCAGACTTGTAGTGAGGGTTGAGGTCTGGGATGGGGAAGGTAATGTAGAGATTACGTATGTCTTTGACTGGGACAACATAGCCAGCCTTGCGACACTGCTCTGGACCAAATGGGTGTGTGGTCCACTCTGGCACTGTCACATTCTTATTTTCCACTCCACTGAATAACTGTAGAACCATCTCTTCTAGCTCATTCAGGCTCTCTTGGAAGGGCAGAAGATGCTGCATTAGACAACTAGTTTAAGTATTCCCTGCATTGGTACAACTCTCTATATGGGAACCAAACTTAACATACTGATGAATGAATTATACATTAACATTACATTAGGAGACATGAAGCTAACCTTTGCCAAGAACAACAAGAGCCATGATGTTTGCAGAGTACCACTTGGCATGGAACTGTAAGAGAGCATCTCGCACATTGACGCCTTGTTGCTTAGGAATGGTGTCCAGTGTTTCCTTGTTGCCTGGTGGGGAGAGTCAATTGTTTACAAGGTAGCTACAGTTGAAAACACATAGTTGTAATGCAGTTTTCTTAATATATATATAGTGACCGCAAGCAAACTCATCTCTTAACTTTATATTTTGAATTAATAAGTCGGAATATAAAATGAATTGGTTAATATGTATATCAGTATACAGTCATCCCTCCGCTATCGCGAGTAATTGGTACCGTAAGTAGCACGTGATAGCGGAATTCGCGATAGCGGAATTTAATAACTAATGGGAATAATTGAAATTGGTTCCCAGTCCCTCATATTTCAAGATTTTTCCTCCCTAAACATGCTTTTGTTTACTAATATTTCTTTGCATATAATGAAAACTAAAGTAGATTAGTAAGAAAATAGCATTTTTAACCTAATACAGTGGACCCCACAAGTACAGTAAGCGTGTTGTGGTTAGGTGGTGCCACGGTCCGTAGGTGGTGCGTAAATGGATATGCCTGACTGACCTTAGGGACTAAAGATTAATGATGAAAATTGGGATAGGTTCTTATGTCTCTCGAAAGTGGCGGTTTTTTTTTACTATGAGACCTCAAACACGATGGCAATTCATTAAACATAACAAAACGTGTTGACATGTGGAGAGTCGGGCGTCTGATTCCGAGAGCACGTGCCAGAGTAGGATGTCTCACTCACTGTAGAATTAGCTACCAAAATATTAACTTAAAATTATTTTGAAAACGATTGCATCCATATAAAATGGGTGGCGAAAATAAGTGAAGCATATCCAATGAGTTTGTATACAAAACGAGCGAAATGATAATGAACATGTTAGGAAATGATATCACTCGTCTGTGAAGTGTGTGTGTGTGTGTGTGTTGCCACCACTCCCCCCCCCCCCTACCCTCAGTATCTCTATTCCCCCTAGCCCAAGGTCAAGGGAATATAGGCCTAACCTGCCTTGTCACCGTGTGTGTGTGTGACTCTCGTGTTTAGTAATTACGAGTTAAACACCAGCTTCAACACTCAGTCATGCCAGGTGGTGCATTTACAAAATGGAAAGCCATATCCTTCCATATAAAGAAGGAAGTTATTTCGGTATTTCTTGGACAGAAAAAGGAAACACTAATAACGTATGATTAATAAAATGTAAACAAACGATATCACGCTATCTCCCCCCTTCCCCCCTACCACCTCCACCACTACTACCACACATGCCATCGATGCCGACGACTCATTTCAGTCATGAATCGTCTTAATACAAATTGTTATATGCATTTAATATGCTTAATACGAATTGTAATATACATCCCTATAGGAACGACGTCTTATATCGACGTATTGGACATTCTATACCAGACCGAGGTGTAATTAGGCACAGATGAAAAAGCTTTATCTCCACACATTGTATCACTAGTTAACTCTCTTGTGTTAAATAAAGATAGGGTTGATAAGCAGGGCTAGTTATAAACCCACACAGTCTTTATCTTTACTACTGTAACACCATGTCATGGTAAACATGGCTGTCAGTCCAGTGTGCTTGGCCAATCGCACCGCCAAATTTGAATGTTACGTGCGCGATAGTCCGCATACGGATGCGCTATAGCGGATGAAGGTGAACTTTTCACACATGCGCGATAGTTACGAAACGCGAAAGTGGAACCCGCGATAGCGGAGGGATGACTGTATACCATACTGCAGACTGAAATATATTGTACAATCAAACATATTCAGTTATACACTGGCATCCTACATCAATTTACTGTTCCTGTGTTCTTATATTACAGTACATATCTCTGTCCTGATGCACACTATACAAGAGATGAATAATATTACCAAATTCAATTTTAACAACTTTTTAAAAACAAAATGCAACAAGGACTTTTCCATCCAGTACGTTGGTACCTGTTCCAAATTTGCTAAAGTCATGAGTGGGGTCAGCAGTAGACTTCTCCAGCTGAGCCAAACGCCAGTAGTCATTCTGGATATTCTTCTCGTGTTCAGAGTTAACAGCATTCACCTCCCGGTCAACTGCGCTCTCCGTAAATAATGGGGTGACAAAAAACTGGGAGAACCTGCAGAGTGATGACAGAAGTTGGAATTTTTTTTATCAGACATGATTTAAATTAGGAAAAAAAGTACTGGTATGCACAAATGTCTGACATCCAAACTTGAGGAAAATGAGTAAAATAATTTAAAGAAATGTATCAGTAATAGTACTAAATTATAACAAATAGGATTTCTGATTTACTTTTACCAAATATAATCAATACATACAGTACCCAGTATACATAAACAGTAATTGCCAATATCAAGGGAGGAGAGCAATTCATCATCATGTGATATTGACTTCATGTAAAGTATGAAAACAGTGCAAAATTATTAGTTACACATGGATGACAGCATAATATTCATAATCATGATTTTTGCATTGGTCCAAATTAATATACAATTTTGTTCAAGATGCCTAAAAAGAGTGTGTCTGAAGGAGTATAAGTCATAGTAAGAGGAAAGAAGGATGAAGGTACAGTAGTGTTCCAGAGATTACCAATTGTGTATGTGAGTACTAGAATTTTTTTCATTACAATCACCACATGATGATACATTTCATCCTAAATATATACTCCGCTATGCTACACAGTATTATTAATTCATTGCAGCTGCCATATAAGTGTGGAGTCTCCAGCCTCACCTGTCGAGGGCTCCAGGGAAGGCCTCTGGTGCCACATCAAAGTAATAATTAGTGTGGTCTGCTGCAGTGTAGGCATTGCTGGACCCTCCGTGTTCTGCCAGGTATTTGTTGTATTCATTTTCACTCGGGTACTTCTCCGTGCCCATGAACAGCATGTGCTCACAAAAATGGGCTAGGCCAGGCAGTTCCCTTGGATCTGACATACTGCCTGAGTGATGGGTTGTGGGATTAGGAGTTAATATAGAGCTCAGATTTCCTGATTAAAATAATCACATATCAGTAAGTTCAGCAAACTCCATCAAGCTCTTCATAGGTTAGGTTGTCAAAAAGTGAATTAATGAATTATGAAATTATTATTATTACAGTACGGTATTTGTACTTACCAATGTGGACATCCAGCGCTGCAGCAGATTTGTCTGTGGCTGCATCAGAGATGAGCAGAACCTTGATGTTATTGTCCAGCACCAACGCTCGGTACTGACGCTCATCCTCCTCAGATTTGACGAGATTTTCCACATGTACTTTCACCCCCATTGTTGAAAGGCACAGTGTTTGGTGAAACCTGTCAGGGTAGGCAACCAAAAAATAAAAGCTGGGCAAGCTGGTATTTACCAAAAAAAGTATAAGCTAGACAGTTACAGCATAGTACTCATACTTCCATAAACCATAATAGGCTGTATAGTATAATATGTGACAGTAATATACTGCACATAAATTTCTGAATGATCTTATCTGAATATCATTGTAGTATGGTGCTTAAATAGGTAGGTAAAGGTTAAGAAGAGCCACAGAAATAGAAAAGACAATTTTTCCTTTTTTTTTTTGTAATCCATCATTCAGTTTTTATATTTTGAAATATATGAGACAGTGAGTCTTGACAATGTTTGATTCCCCCCCAACTATTACAGGTAATAACCTCCCTATGGAACAATATGCTATCTAAGTACCGGGTACCTAAAAAAAAAAAAAAAAAAAAAAAGTAAAAAAACAACTGAAGGTCGTTTACGTGGTATTTCCGTCACACCTGTCGTGGGTGTATTTTATGTTACAAGTGTCGGTTGCGTGTATACCTTCCCACTAATTTTTATTTTTCCTGGCGGTGCAAAGTGCCAGGGCGCGCGAGCAGCGCCGCAGGCAAAAGCACCCGCGGTGGACAAAGCCCAGTGCTTGTTATACAAAAAATAAGTACAATCTCCTCTTAAATTCATTACATATCAACATATTACATTGTCCCCTTGTGAAATATACACAAATTGTAAATGTTTCCCACGTGGACCTCTTATGCAGTTACAGTATACCAAAATTTTAATAACAAATAAATTAAAAGCAAATGACATTTGAATAAGACAGGAGCCAAGAAAAATTGATAAAATAAAATATAATGTTTATTTCATAAACTAACCCTAACCTACAATTCGGTGATCCATAACACCAGGATATTACCCAAAATTGGGAAAGTATACCACTGTATTTATGTAATAAACCATTTGGGTCTATCAACAATTATTTGTGGGGCCTTCCGATATGTATGCAATTTATAATTACCACGTACTCACCTTCACTCACAAAGCTAGCTAGTTTTTTTCTTTAACTACCGGTTTAAAAAAAAACTCTGTCCTTTTATTTATTGTCCGTTTTTCCCGTTACATTTCCCTAGACTTTAACTCATTTTGAGCTAGCCTGAAATTACAGAAATATGATAAAATATAATTAGACATTTTCTACCTAATAGTAAAGATGTCACTAAAACATAATGATGGTAGTAAGGATGTGTTCACGAGATAATCATCTTCCACTTAATAGTGAAGATGTTAATACTTATCTCTGCTACACATTGACTAATATGTCACGAGTCAATTGTGACTTGTGACAATTTATCAAGTTAGTGTAGATTGGTGATTAGATAAGTTCACTAATTCTATCTTTAAGGGGGTGTGGGAATAGGGGGACAGGCTTGGGGGGGGTGAGGTTGGGGGATGCAGGAGTAAGGGACAGGCTTTAGGGGTTTTTGGAGGGTTAGGGGGGTGCGGGAATAGGGGACAGGCTTTCTTAACTACATTGCCTAGCATTGATCATTACACACATCTAACGTTACCAAGTAATAATTCTAACTGAAGTGATGCAACAACCTTCAAAAAATCAATAACAAAGACAAAAGGGAATAGGAATATAATAGTGATGAAGACAGTGAAGAAAGAAAGACCCCATCTAACAAACAAAGGAAAGCAAAATACACAGCAAAATACACAAAGTATAATACACACCCAACCCTCCACATATGAATCACCCAAAGTACAACAATATAAATAAATAAATAAATAAATAAAAACCCAAAGTACAATATAAATAAATAAATAAATAAAAAAACAAAGTACAATATAAATAAATAAATAAAACCCAAAAACAAAGGATTAACTTTAACTAATAAGTTACTACAACCATAAACCGACCTAAAATAATCACCACAAGTACATAAAAACAATTATAAATATAAAACAAAAAAAACAAAAGCCGAACCCAAAACAATGGATGACTTTACTATAATAATAATAAAAATAAACTACTAACTATATCACAAACTATTTTAATTACGATATACACACATACTGTACCTATAAGATGCGAGGAGACCTAAGATGGTGGAAGAGGTCTTATTAACTACAAAGAGTGAAATAAGGGATCTTGTTGGTCGTCGTACCAGCTGATGTAACTTGTTGTTGTTGGCCTTTATTACACCACTAAAGGCTCTTATTACTCGTGTATCCCTATTGAAAAGATGGCCATTACGAGCACAGCCACCCACAGTACGGATCAGCATTGAATAGTGGGCTTTAGGTAGTGATATGACGTGTCCAGGAGCGAATTTGTTCAGTCTGATGATAATAATAATCCTACGAGTCTCTTTACACTTTTTGACAGTGTTGCCAGTTCAGTTGTTGGGTTGTGGTGGTCAGTGTTGCCATGTCTGCCTGCTTGCTTGACGAAAATTTTCCTCACTTCAACATCTGCAGAATTTCCCTTTTTACCTCAATATTATTCCCTGTTTACCCTTGAACATTGATAATTTCCCTCACTTCAACATCTGCAGAATTTCCCTTTTTACCTCAATTATTCCCTGTTTACTCTTGAACATTGATGGTCTCTTAGGTATTACATCTTGTAGAAATTTCCCTGTTTACTCTTGAAGGAGATGTAAATTATTTCCCCGTGTGGACTTCGAAATTTCCTAAACCAGAGAAATTTCCCTGCACCTGGCAACACTGGTTATGGTGCTGTCAAACTCAACTTCAATCCATATTTTATAGGATATTTATTTTTTATTGCCATAGCTGAATTTAGGGCCTATGCTTTCCTTTACAGACAGCATTTGAAATAAAAATGTTGACCAGAAACATGTCCATTATCGTGCAGACAAAAATAGATAAACTGTTTATAAATTATTCTGCTGGAAAATAAGTAAGGGAGAATAAAGTAAAATCCTTACTAATTATTAAGTGTTACAGGAAAATTAAAACAAGACCCAGCCAAACTCGCAATCCACATTTTTTATCCAGCCAGGTCTTGTTGAAGTTTCGAATCATTTGACATACTAGTGAACTAATTACACGCTTATGCTGTTTCATAATTATATACTTGAGACGTCATCTGGTCGTCCAAGCGGAGGATTGGGGTACCAAGACCGTCTTGGGAGCGCTTGGTTTCAGTGACGAGAACTGACCAAATACGTAGAATCTGTGTTCTCGTCGTCCAGATACGGATTGGGCAGAAACAAAGAAAGTTTGTAAACAAAGTCGTAAGAAAATAATACAAATTGGTCTACTTTTCCTTCACTTTTCTCATATTATGAAGCAAATTTGTGTCCTAAGTTGCATGTATTATACACCAAAAGATGCAGAATTAAGAAATGAATAAGATGAGACCAACTAGAAGTCTCTTGATATGATCTTTAGTTGAAGACTTGCTATTTTTATTACTTTATTCTCGATTTTCGGTGAAAAATTTACGAGTGTGCGTTGCGGCACTTATTAATACTTTAGAGAGCCCATGCAATTATGTACTAAATATATATGTAGTTGTCAAATGCCGCTGTGTCTTGGGAATATTCAAAATAAAATTAAGGTTTGAAACTTTGAATTACCCGCCACATTAAAACAAAAGTGTTCCCCGCTTGTGGTTGGCAATTTGGCAAACCTTCGGAAGCGGATGGGGACAGCTGGCCATTCTTTGATAATTTGACTTGTGATTGGTCACCTCCAGTAAGCGCGACCCTCATTGGTGCATCATCCCCCCCCCCCCCAAGATCTTCGGGCTCTTCAAGTTGAACCACCAATCTTGCCTACTTTACAAAGAATGCTGAAGTAAAAATAATGTAAACAAACAAATTGACTTTTATAACCAAATCTAACAAAGACATTAATTAAAAATTGATTATATAACTCCAGTAGAAAAAACGGTACCGAAAATACATTGGATTAATGTCACTTATATACGAGAGTACTAAACTTATACTGTACTTATTACTTGTAACATTGTATTTCTTTGCATTCCTTTTATTATATCTAACCTAATATACTGTCTTGTGAAAATTGTGCTGTAAATTTACTTTAGTACTGTGTTCACTGTAATGTAGGTATATTTCAGTATCATTCCCCACTATTTTTAACCATTCTAACACTTTTCATGGTATTGATATAGAAGTACTGTACTTCACTCACTATATTGTATATTTTAGTATCATTACCCACTATTTTTGACCATTCTAAGATGAATTTTGCAATTATATTAAGTGCTATTTAAAGTTAATGTAGTTTGGATCATGTAAATATATATATCTATGTTTATTTATTGCATTTGATAGTATTATTTTGCTTGAGTAAAGAATATTGAGGTCAAATTAGCTGTGTAAATTAGTATTCATAAAAACGACTATACTGTAGGTTAGGTTGGGCTCCCCTATGTTTTCATAATTTATTCATTTCTCAACACTAAACTTTCCCTGAACATGACTATTCTCCCCTCACCACTTTCTATCTCTCTCTATATAAAAAAGTAATAAAACAAATAAATATTTTATGAGACAAAAAAATTGGGAAAACAGCTCTGATAAAGACATACCAAAAAGGCCACTGGTACAGTACAGTATGTGCATTTGGCTTAGGTGGAATACTGTACAATGTAACTCTATTCCTTATTATTTGGAGAATACATAATAAATTCTCAAACAACCTTTCATCTCCATCAATAGATGTTTGTGTGTCAAATTCCCATTTATAATTCCACTCACCTAGGTTGAAATGTAGTACATATTTCATCACAGACCTATTATTTTGTTGCATAAAATGCATTTTGGTCCATGTCTTCAACTTACAGAATTAAAATATGAGCATATTATATGCATTATTGTTTTGGCTTGGTTAGATAGTAATAATAGATACAATACAAAGTTTTATTTTGTCTTGGTTTGAATTTTCTTAACTTCTATTATCTAAAAAAGTAGTCATTGTGTTAGGTGAAATTTCTTAAATACAGAATACAGTACATGGTTAAGGAAAGTACAGAAAAGTTTTGAAAATACTGTTTAATATATAGTATCACAAGTGTTGTACTATTTAATAAATATCACGGCCAAAGGAATATGAAGATGATCCATGCGTACAGCCGCTGAAACCAAAACCGTCTTCATATCCAAGCAAGCACGGTCCAGAGCAGTGTATGGGGCAGCTTGCCTGTTCTTGGGAAATGTAAATAATGCAAATGGCGAATAGTTTTGGGGTGGTTTGACCCGTTCCAGATTTGGTTAGGTTAGGTCTGGCTAATTCTATAACGTTGCTACCGTTATATAGGGAGAAGTAATCATTGTACTTCATTACAAATTTAGATTATTCAGCATGTTTGTTTAACATTTTAAGTACCGCAGGTACTGTATTCACTTTCTTTTAACACTCCAATCCCGTGCTTGAAGATAAAAACACTTATTATGTATCCATGTCAGTTTTTGTCCGCTGATACCGAGCATGCCCATGACTGTCTTTGTATCCCAATCCTATCAAAAAATTCCCACTTTGGCCGTGCACCCCCACTAGACCCACTCGGTGTGTTGTGGATCTTCTTCACCTCTTGTTGAAAGGATCCCTTGAAAGTCACAAACTTGGCCTGGACATCATCTGAAAAATAAGAGCCAGATTAATCTTAGCATAGCCAATGTAAATGTGAGTGCATATGCATTTTGGTAATTTATTTTATTTACCTTTTTTTATTGTAAATCACATGGGATTTGTTTTTACTTTATTGATGGACCGTAAAGGAATCACAGTTATTATGTTTAATTTATCAAGAATGTTTATGAAATTGTAATTTATGTAAGGAAATCTTTACATTACAAATCACATATACATATATTAGTCTACAATCAATTAACTATATTACTTGCTTTATTTTAATTTAAAGTTCACATAATTTGAATAAAACTTCAATTCATTAAAATCAAACTTCAAGTGTTTTAAAGTACTGGTATACAAATATTTAAAATTAAACTTCAGATGTTCTAATATAAACTTAAGGAGTTTTAATTTGAAGTCTGTTGTTCTAAATAAAACTTTAGTTGTTTTATATTAAACTTAAGTTGTTTTATTTTTATTTGAGGGTGAAAAGGTGTAGTCTGAATTTCCCCAACTGGGATCTGCATGGGATTCATAGGCTGAGGCTCATGTTTGGGAATCTTTAGTATGATATTGTTTGGGCACCTATGATCTAAGTTAAAACAGGGAAATAAAAAAACCTCAAGATATATACTGTACCTGCAGTTAAGTTGATTGGTGGTAACGTTAGATGTGTAATGTCCAGCTGTACAGTACTGCTCATGTCCAGGATCCCACAATATTGGAAGTTCTCTGCATATTTCTAATAACATATATACATGCTCTGATTTCCAATTAAGCTTTCGAGAAGGCCTTATTTTTCAGAGGCACATGAAGACATTCTGGATATCGGGCGTTTTCGTTTTATTATTATTACTACCAAGATATTATTATTATTATTACGACTATTATTATTATTATTACTACGGTATTATGATTATTATTATTTCGACTAGCCCATTGTTATTATTATTACTTTTTCCGTGTTATTATTATTATTTCTCTTTCTGTCTTATTATCATTTTCTCATTAAGTGTTATTATTATTTTTTCTATTTCTCTCTATTACCCTGCTTCTATTATCACTCACTCTTTTCCTTATGAGTTATTCTTCCTTCCTCTATACACTTCTTTCTTCCTACGTCCTTCTATCCACCGTAATTATCAATTATTTCCTTTATTTTCTTTCGTTGGGCTCCTTCCCTACCGTAGCCATTTTAACACTGACCAATATTCCTCCCAGGACGGACAAGGCATTGCCGTTATTTCCTTAATTACACATTAATTACGCCTTAATTACCACGCGTTATACCGTATAGTGAAGCTTACTTAATTAATACACCCATTTCATGCCAGTATGATCGGTAGAAATACACACAGACGGATGAAATTGGAAAATAAAATAAAAATTCATGCTGTATCGTAGTCTGCGGTAGGATAAAAAGACGTCGTCTGTCTACCTAGCGGCCAAAGCCTAAACTATCATATATACAAAAGGTTATTTTATTATCATTATTATTATTTTTCACCATTATTATTATTATTGCTATTTTTTCATAATTAATTAATTATTATGTAGTAGACACCAACAAGCACCTTATTACACTTCACCTACTAACCTCACCCGATTATAATATTAATGTTTTTTGTTGTTGTTGTAATAAATCGTATATCTCCTGATTTTTAGTCGAATCTCAGATTTTTTGATAAAATAATAGGAAATCTCCAGATTTCTAGATAATACCCAGAAAAATGGCTCGAAATCTCCAGCTGACGTACGATGTATCAGTAATTATCGCGGGGAAGATTTTACAAAATACATCATAACTCGGCCATCACTGCGTTAACCAACTTCCAAATTAAATCCGCTGGCGTTCACACGCAATCCTTCAGTTAGTTACCCCGGGAACCGGGGTAACTAACTGAAGGATTGCGTGTGATCGCCAGCGGATTTAACAGGGAACCGGATTTAACCGGGAACCGGGGTAACTAACTGAAGGATTGCGTGTGATCGCCAGCGGATTTAACAGGGGAACAGTGTTGGCCGAGTTAAGGTGGCGGCACACTGGGCAATTCTGGCTAGCTTGCCACTTGCTTTTGCTACCTGCCTTTCTAGCAAAAACTTGTTATCCGTCACACTGGTAATATCTTGCTAGCGTCAGCAGCCAGCGAGAATGACAACAAAACCTCCTGTGTCTTCAACAGCTACATACGTAAACAAACTGAGAGCATAGCCATGGCGGGAGTGAATTCGCCTTTTTTTAAATGTAATTACTGTATCAAGGACTTCACAAGAGGGACGCGCGAGGGACGCGCTTACTGGTACAGAGGCACTATCATTCCTGTTTTCCAATCTTCAGGCATGCTTCCCTTTTCCCATGCTAATCTATACATTTTCCACACCCACTCAACCACTATCTCACCCCCACACTTCAACATCTCACCACACACTCCATCTATCCCTGATGCTTTACCCATCTTCACCTTCTTCAAAGCCTCACTCACTTCTACCCTTCTGATCCCCACCTCTTCCTCCTCCACTACCTCTCTTCTTTCTCCCATACCCCATCCAACTATGTTGCCGGCGTTCCACTTCCTTCATTCAACAGTTCATCAAAATGTTCTTTCCACCTTTCAACTCTACCACGCTTCTCTACAATCACTTGCCCATTCTTATCTTTGACAACTGTATTACTTCTTTTGTCTCCCTCCCTCACTTTCTTGACCTCTTTCCAGAATAATTTCTTACACTCCCTCCACTTCTCACTTAAGTTCCTTCCAAATTCCTCGTCTACTCTTCTCTCACTCTCCCATCCCTTCTTCTCAACATACATCTCCCTTTTCTGTCCCTCCAATTCTTCATTTCCTCTACAACCCAACCACTCTCTGTATGCTTTCTTTTTCTCTTCAACTGCTCGTTTCACCTCCTCATTCCACCATGCTGTTCCTTTCGCTCCTCTCCCCTTTCTCCTCACCCCACATACTTCCTCACATGCCCCACACTAACTATGGTAAAGTTCTTTAAATACCTTGAATTTTGGAAATTTCCTTAATTTTTTTTTTAGTATTTTGGAAATAATGAAGGATTTGTTACTACTACTGTATATATTATATAAGTTCCCTTCTTCCTTTTCCTCCTATTTCTGCCCATTCTCCTCCTATTTAATAGCACAATATGTACACTTTTACAGTTGTGGAATATAATCATTCACATTGTGGTGACTCATGTGAATGTATGACAGCTTCCCTGTTTGTTATTAGCTTAGAAAATTTCCAATAAATAGGTTTAGTACCATTTTCTAATTTGTTATAAGCAGCTACTGACTATTCATAACAATATTGTCATATGAGAATGTGAATACATTAGAGAACAATTTTAGTTATCCAAATGTGTAATGAAATATATGTCCACAACTGTAGCCTACAGTACTTCTTTAACATTTGGTGTAGTAAAAGAAAGAAAAATAAAAATCTTGTATTTGCTTTTGCACATAATATAAAAACCTTATTTTCAAGTTGGCATTTAGGTAAAAGATCATGGAAAAATTGAGAATGGTGGTGGTAGTACTGTACTAAGTAAGGGCCATTGGCAAGAACATTGATGGTGATGACGATGGTATGGTAGTGGCTCTGTAGTGTGTCTATGGAGTTGTTGTACTGGTACCACACCTTTGTCAATACCATCAATGTTCTTGTCTACGGACCCTTTCAAACAAAGAGATCCCTTAATCAGGAACGGTAGGCAAGTCTTACCCCGCCTCCACATGGTAACCTCGGGGGACACCTTCCTAGTTTTATTTTATTTTATTGTAAAAGGCTGGATGTGAAGCCAAAGGGTGAGGCGGTGTGGGGGCACGTTAGGGTCCCCACATATAGGTTTTAAATTATTTTGGTAATGTATATATTTTAATGACATATATTTTTTAAGTGTTATTGTGTAATTCTCTTTTTCTTTTTTATTACTGTGGTGGTTTTTAGACTTGACATTGCTGATGGCCAGTGTCCCTCCGGGAATGAGCGCTGCGTTGGCCTTGCCAGCCACCAGCGGCCCCCCAATGGGAGGAAAGACGGCTGCAGCTAGTGGCGGGGAGGGCTCTCCAGTATGCCCTGTGGGGAGCTGGAAAAGGGATGAATGCTTGAGGGTGGTTGCGATCAATGTGAATGGAATGGTGAATGAGGTGTAAAGGAGAGAGATAGTGGAGTGTTGCAGAAGAAGTGGAATAGATGTGTGTGGGATAATAGAGATGCATATGAAAGGATGAGAGGTGGAAGAAAGTGGGGATGTGTTGTGGGAAGGAATGGAAGAAGGTGTGGTATGGACGGGTATGGATGATAAGAGTAAAAGGAGAGGAAAAGATGGGTGTGCATTGTTGGTGTCTGGGTGTGGAAAGGAATAGATGGGCATGGAAGGAAGGGAACAAGGATAGTATGGATGACTGGCAAGATTGGTATTGTGAAATATGCATGGGTCTGTGCGTATGCTCCGATGAACGAGCAGACCAAGGTGGGAAAGGCGAAAATGAAAGAGTTCTGGGGTGAAGTGAAAGAATGTCTAAGAAGTTTTGAGAGGGGGAGGAGGATAGTGTTGATAGGAGATATGAATAGGAAGGTAGGAAATGAGAGAAGAGGAAATGTAGTTGGCAAGTGGGATGTGAATGGAATAAATGAGAATGGTGAGTGCCTGGTGGATGTGTGCCGAGGCGGGGTTGTTCCTCGCCAACACCTGCTTCGAGTACAGACTGATCCACAGGTACACATGGAAGAGGAGGGATGAGAGGAGAGAGCAGATGAGTTTGATTGAGTACATAGCTGTTGATGAAAGGTTAAGGAAAGATGTGATGGATGTAAGAGTAGTGAGAGCCGAGAGACATGTTCCAGTGCTCTGACCACTATGCAGTTATGGTGAGGATTAAAGTCAGGGCAAAATGGGAGTATGGTAGAGAGGATAGAGGGGGGAACAAGAGGGAGGTGGCAAGTGGAAGATTGAATGACAGTGAGTACAGATAAGGAATATAAGAGGAGGGTGGGTGAGGTGCTGGAGGATGCAAGGCTGAGTATGGAGGAGGGAGTGGGAGTGAATGAGGTGTATGAAGTGTTTAAGACAATAGTAATGAGAACAGCAGTAGAGGTAGTGGGATATAAGTCACGGAAGAGGGGCAAGAAAGGGAGTGCTTGGTGGTCAGAAGTAGTGAAAGATGCAATAGAGAAGAAAAGGAAGGCATATGGAAGAACATTACAGAGGAATGTGTCAGAAGAAATGAAAGAGAGGTGGAAGAGAGAATACAATGTATGTAAGAGACAGGTGAAAAGGTTGGTGAGTGAGAGTAAAAGGAGAGTGGATGAGGAGTTTGGTAAGAAACTGAGTGAAATGTTTAAAGAAAACAAGAAATTATTCTGGAAGGAGGTGAAAAGAGAAAGATGAGAAGGAAAGTCTGGTAGCGTGAGAATGAAGTATGAATGAAGTATGAAGAATGAATGTGAGTAGAAGTGAGGAAGTGAAAGAAGTGTGGAAGAGGTAATTTGATTGTCTGATGAATTGGGGGATGGGAGGGGAGGCAGTGGTGACATGCATTCATTGCCCCTGCGACCAGCAGCGGAAATGTGTGGGTAGTGATGGCTCCACCCAAGCAGACATTCTATCTGTGGAACAATGGTGAAGTAGTAGTGGTAGTGGCGGTGGTAGAAGTAGTTGTTGTTGTTGTTGAAGTTCCTCAAGCTGTCTGGCCGAGCAGCCCCGAGCTCCTGAGGAAGGCCATGGCCTGAACCGGGCTTTCCCAATGGATTCCCAATCCATGTGGGCAGACCTCATCAAATCCACCAGAAAGTGACCAGATCCCACAACAATCCCTACTCTAGCCCTGGGGGGGAACAAAGTCAGCCCCACTGGGCCCAGGCAAGGGTGTGGTAGAGGTTCCAAATTTGTCATTTTTGGATAACCAGCCCTCACCAGTGGGAAGAGGTGATAGAGAGGTGGGACAGTAAATACAAAGAAAAGAAAAGGAATGGAGGGATACATGAAGAACTGAAAACGATTAGCCGGGGCCGAAGGAACGCCAAAACCCTTGAAGTACTGCCCACGTCTCCGCAGGCAATACTTCCCTTACAAGGTGTTATTATTGTTGTTGTTGTTGTTGTGGTGGTGGTGGTAGAAGTACTTGTTGTTGTTGTTGTTGTTGTTGTGGTGGTGGTGGTGGTGGTAGAAGTAGTAAAAGTGGTGGTGGTGGTGGTAGAAGTAATAGTAGTAGTAGCAGTGGTGGCAGAATAGTAGTAATGGTGATGGTAAAAGTAGTAGTAATATTTATTGTAGTGGTCGTAGTAGCTGTTGTAGGAGAAGTAGTGGTAAAAGTTATTGTAGTACAGTAGTAGTAGTAGTAGAATATCTGTCATAATAATGGTTGTACACTCAACACTCACTGGCACCACAAATTCAATACAGTACAGTACACACCTATGCTATAATCTTCATCTGTCAGTACCTTATAATGTAGTAAAAAAAAATTGGAGGTAAAAGAGTCCTTCAAATATTGCCATGAAACACCACCTATATGGAAGGAATTTGTTTTGTGGCATAGTCAGGAGGAACCAGAAGTCTCCAATTCTCATACACGATTGCAGGGTCCTTTATGGGATAGAGAGCTACTGATTCAACCAAACTATTCCAGGAAACAAATAAATCACCTCAATATCACTAATAGGGCATCTGTTTTGTGACATAGTGTGGAGGATTCAAAAGTCCTCCAATTCACCATCAAAGATTTCTTAGCTTAATGGGAGATTTTTCTGAGGGTAATCTGGTGTGTCTATGATTCCTCCAAACCATGCCATGAGACAGATTTCCTATTTAAGTAACATTACATTCATCTGTTTTGTGACATATTTACCATCAATATTATCTTCACTCAAACCACCAGCCTGTAGGAAATGTATCGTCCTGCTGTCTCTGATGGGCGAATGATCTTGACCACCTGACCACGCTTGAGGCCAAAATATCTTGCCACTGGGTCACCGGCCTGGATACGCATGAGTTGGTTATCCTTGAGTTTGTACCTGTAGGGATGTATGAGTGAGTAAGGTAGTGGTGGTAGTTCTAAGGACTGTATGCAGGAACAAACATCCATGGTGTTTACAATGACTCCCTAGACACCGTACAGTCATTGTACTGCTATCACACCAACATCAGCACCATGGATATTCTTGCATACAATGGCATGGTAATAGTATAATGACTCCCTCTAGATACAATACAGTACCAATGTATGGCTACCACACTATTATCAACACCATGAATGATGTGGTAATGGTACAATGATTCCCTTGACACAATACAAACATAACCATTGTACAATCCTCCAATTTGTGTCACCAAACAGATCCCATATTAGTAACACTGAGGTAATTTGTTTCCTGGTATAGTTTGGAGGAATCAGTAACCAGTCCTCCTCAATTTATGTAAGAGAGGGCTACAGTAATCCCTTGTTATGTACTGTTGGTATGGGTGTGTATTTTACTGTACTCTAAATATTTGTGTACAGTAAACATTCATTATCCACAAGGGGGTTTATGGGTGTGAAATATACATACATGCATACAAATACCAGGCCTTCATCTCCTCGCTGGAGGTAGCCCTGTCATGTTGCACACTCTCCGAAACACAAATGCCCAAATGTAGAAATCCCCACACACACACTCCACATCTCAACCCCCCAATCCCTGTTGGAGGAGGAAGCAACCCCCACCGCACCACCGCGTGTCCTTGTGGGACTACAAGAGGTACAGTCATGTTTGCATCCATAGCAAGGCCCGACAGCAAAAGCTGGTGTACCCCTGCCACTTCACTACAGGGAAAACTCCCCTTCCAGCATTCAGCCAGCCATGGGCCACAATCAATGCAGGCCACTCCTCCAAGGACCAGGAAGCTGCGTCCACTCTTCAAGTATTCACCACCCTCCTCCACTCGTTTCTATCACGTGCAATCACTCTACCTTGCTACACAGGTATATCTGTTCCACTCTGAGCTCCTTTCACAGTGTCCAACCATCTCCTCTGTGGCCTTCCTCTCCTCCTTACACCTCCCACATCTGAGCCCCCTATCCACTTTACCATTTTATTCTCCTCCATTCTCTCCACATGTCCAAACCATCTTAACACACTCTGCTCTGCACGACCTGTTAACTCTCTCACAACACCTGTCCTTCTCACTTCCTCATTCCTGACTCTGTCCATTTGAGTCACACTACACATGCTTCTCAGACATCTCATCTCTGCTACATTCAACCTTCTCTTTTCACTTTCTCCCATATTCCATGTTTCCGCTCCATACAGTGCAGTAGGCATTGCTATCCCTTCGTACAACTTCCTCTTTACATCCATTCTAAGTGACTTACAGCCAAACATCGTATTCATTCCTCCTAGCATCTTTCCTACATCATTTACTCTAGATTTTACCTCTGTCTCTATTTTGCTATCCACTGTCACCTTTGACCCCAAATACTCCACCTTCTCCAATATTTCACCATCTAGCATTATATTCATCCTTCTATCCTATGCTCCTTTCTTACATCTCATTACTAAACTCTTTGACATGTTAACTCTCAGTTTCCTCCTCCTGCACTAACATACTCAAGTTCCTTTTCTGACTGCCACTAATGCTGTATCATCAGCAAACAGTAATTGGTTTAGGCCCAAGAGAATTTACTATAAACGAAGCCAATACAAACAGTACAATACACATCCATAACAACAACAGTGGAAAAGAAGTCATTACTATATTGTGTTTATATGTATGTGTGCGATATATATATACCTTTGTAACAGCTCGGTCTTCTCCTCAGCAGTCATCACTACATGCTCCGGCACCAGTTCGTGTTCTGTTATGTTGATCAGCAGCTCAGATTCCAAAAACTGTTCCAAGATGTATTTAGGGGCCATGTCCACCAGAGCCTGTGCAAGGTTACCTTTCATTAGATTGGGTTGGGTTGGGTTGGGTTGGGTTGGGTTGGGTTGGGTTGGGTTGGGTTGGGTTGGGTTGGGTTGGGTTTGGTTAGATTAGGTCGGGTTGGGTTGAGTCGGGTTAAGTTAGGATACATAAGTTTAGGTTGGATTGGGTTGAGTTAGGTAAGGTTGGATTTAATTCCAATTTTTGCTAACTGTTCCAAAACATAAAGTCATAGCTTCCAATTCCACATGAAGATTCAAAACATTACATATTTTATCACTGGGAGTTGAGAAATGTCATGCTGTAACACTTCCATGAAAAAGCTGTATGAACATTATTTGGATTGAGGATATATAATATACAGTAGACAGACAGTATATGGATAGAGGATTATTATCAAAACTTCCCCCATCTTTCTTGACAGAGGATAGGCGAGGACTGGGCAGAAGAGAATAGGACAGAACTAGACAGGAGAAACGAGAATAGGACAAAACTAGACAGGAGAAATTATAAAATAATAATAACTAGACAGGAGAAAATTGAATACAGTAGGTCAGAACTAAACATGAAAGAAGGGGACATAAAATGACTATATTGTACAATGAAATGAAAATAATATGAGAGTACTATACTAGAGTAGAGTAGTAACTAACCTGTTTGGCAGAAGGTGACATACCAGCCTGTACAACAATGATGGCTCTTTGAATGTTTTCCTCCTGCATCCGGGTACAATAGGTCTTAATTGTACGCACACCAACCTGTACAAACACAAACATGCAATACAATTTAAATATGTCCACTATCACACATATCAATTATACATTTGCCAACTAACACACAATATAATTATACATTTAACTAAAACAAATTATATTTACAAATTTTTCAACCAAAACACATTACATTTATTACACATTTTCCAACAAACACAATATATTTATATATTTTCCAACAAACACACATTATAGTACAGTATCAACAAACACACACCATATTTACACAATTATAAACCATTCATTCATGACAAGGACTACAACCTGGGACAGCTTAGAATTGTATAGATTCATGTATATTTCAAGAGGAGTTAAATGGTCAACTGTTTTGAAATGAGCCTAAAACATTATGATGACGTGGACAGCAATGTAAACATATCAACAATGGTGTGCTAACTCTGAGAGGAGTTTGAATCATATCCTTCAACATTGAGAGTCACAACATTAAACTACTACTTTGAGGTACAAAATCTTCATTGTTTAATTTGTTTATACTGTAGTAATTGAGCAATATGAATTGAGTGATGAAAATCCACATCCTTGATGTAAAAGTTTAGTAAATAGGACCAAGACTCATGAGCTGTGGGAAGGGAGGAGTCAGACCTTAGGTTCATCAGGGAAGAAAACGAACATCTGGTCAGTGGGGTCATCATTGTGGGCGACCAATACAATAAGGTCTGACCGGGCTGGGTGTCTCTCTGATGGTTTGTCCCCAAACTGTTCCTGAAATAGTCAAAGAAGAAACAGTGTAAGGAAGGATACAACAACTTATTTTTATTTGTAGTACTGTACTGCACAGTACTGTATATATCCACAATTTGAAGTAGATCTTTGACTGAAAGAGTTTTGTAACTGTTAATTTACTCTCTTTACATCAATAAGGTGACTATGTCCGTCTGTCCCTAACTACTCCAAGGTCCTTTGAGATAACAACACAAATTCTTTTGTTGATAATACTGTATTGGGGTTGTAATAAACTACTTTTGAAAGAGATTTGACAAAAAAAAAAAAAAAAAAATTAAGTAGTGCACAAGGGTGCCGAAGACACTGGAGGTGCCATCTACTAGAGTTATTATAAATTATGATAATGTAACAATATTTACAATTATATAATAACTATTATAATTATTTATAATTTCATCCACCATCTGTTGGTCAATGGAATTTGCTGTGGCTAAACAGTCAATTGTGTTCTCATTGAAATGGTTTCAAACAGGTCGTCAAATTATACTACTGTAGTATTATGGTCTCGGTAACAGGGGACTTTTTATTAGATAAACACCTCTGTTGGGAATGCTTCTTTTCAATTTGTTATTTGTTGACGTATAACAATTAAGTTAAATTATATCTAAATTACTGTATTATAATTATATTTTCATTAGCACATTTCCTTCAGTCATTCCTGTATGTCACTCATTGAAGAGGACCAAATGTCAAAGACTTCTACTTTTCATTACCCAACACTTCATTTTACATTCAGTCACTCATTGAAAAGCATTAAATATTTTGCCAGGCTTGTTATTTATTAAGATACAGATGAAGTGATCTACAGGGCCAATATTAAAAGGATAAGTGTTAAATATTATGTCAAGAGTATTTAGGCCCATATGCAAGATCATCCATGGAGTTTGTCTCAAGAATCATCAGACCATTACCACACCATTTACCCACAGGTTGATACAGTATTATAATACATAAACAAAATAAAGAATAATACAATTGTCAACACTACTGTACTCACTTTGAACTGTTCTAAGGTTTGTTCCAATTCATCTTGTGTGACCAAGTATCCACGGTCATGACAGAGCTGCATGATGGTTTTACGGATGCGCCACAATTTGTAAGTCTCAGCTTCATCATCCATCCTCTTTTTCCTTCCGACTAACCGGCAGCCTGGAGGGAGAAGATATGTTCATTTGGTATTATTCAAGCACTTGTCCATAATAACTACCATCAATTCTTTTCTCTCGAATACATTTTTTTAATACATATACGTAATTTCCTCATAGGTTATTTCCATCGCAAATGCATAGCTTTCGTAATACAACTACCCTTAATTGATTCAATTTTCTTTAATCCGCGATGTGTTCAGCGGCCATATTGGTGTGGACGGCCAATCAGTGTGCTTAATTAATGCAGCTCAATTACAATGGCTTGTCTTAGTACAAAGAGTCAGTCTGTCCCTGAATGTACTCTTCAGTGTTGGTTTGAGAATAACATAGTCAGTTTAGACTATTAACATGTCCACAGAGTATAACAGACATCAGTGAACTGACTCACATGTAATTTAGGCCTGTATTTACCACCAATAATAAAGTCAGTTTAGACTATTAACAAACACTTGGAATATAACAGACATCAGTGAACTGCCCCACGTGTAATAAGGCCTGTATATACTGTACCACCAATAACAAAGCCAGTTTACACTCTTAACGAATCTATGGAATATAACCGACGTCAGTGAACTAACTCCACATGTAATATAGGCCTGTATTTACCACCACTCTCTAATAAAAAAGGTACTTATAATACCAATTCAAGATGGCCACCGAGTGTTTACCGAGTGCTAAGGTTAGCCCTCAGTACTCTACCCCGATTAGGTCCCAGTAGTTTGCCACAGTCCTGATTAGGTTAGGTTAGGTGAAGTTTACCTAATTCTATTTAATGCATTATAGTGTTTTTCAGTCGAATCTGTAGTTCAAATTTGGCAAAAAAAAAAATTGGAGATGGGGGGGGGGGGGATATCTCTAAAAACAATCATTTGCGACAGATGTGAACAACAAATTCCCTAAAAACACACTATAAAACATTGCATTCTGAAATCCTAGAGTCGTAAGGACATTATAGACAAGCGCTTGTACATTACCGTTAATTCTCTCATTCCTTCCATTAGGTATTATTACTCCCATTCCCCAAACCTCTGATACCCATACTCTACTATAAGATTAAATGGGGCTAAGGGAAGTGTATACAACAAGTGATTTTCACACATTATTGTTCACAATGAATACTGTACCGGTACCAAAAATATACATGATGAATTAAGGGGCCCTTTGATGTAGTCAGAAAATTGGAGGTTAGTGAGTCCCTCAAACATTGCTACGAAACACCACCTATATGGAAGGAGCTTGTTTCGTGGTATAATCAGGAGAAATCAGAAGCCACCAAGTCTCATACACAATCCCAGGGTCCTTAAAAAATGGTGGGGAAAATCCAGGTTAAAGGTTACAGGTCCGCCAATGAGTGGCAGTCAATGGGACAGAGTGTAGCACACACTGTGCTATAGTTGTGCTATAATAACTACCGGTATAGCTTCACAAGGATGATGAGTGGCCTAAAGACCTCTCCACCCACATGAGACCCGAGTCAGCTTCGGCTATGGCTGCGTAAGCAGGAAGACCTCAGATAGCTGACTCAAACCCCCCACCCTGCTCACAGGGGTGGTAACCTCTAGCATCAGTGAAAGATTTTTATCGTGTCCCGAGCAAGGATCGAACGCTGGGCCACAGAATTGCAGCCGCAGACTCTAGCAATGTCCTAGCCAGAAATATTTGTGCCTTAGAAGGGTTCATGGTGCTACAATACAATCTAAAGGAAAAACACATAAACACAAAAATTTATAAATAAACCATGTGAATGAACACATTCAAGTATCTGCCTTGTATTTATGTTATCATGAATTGCCTTTGCCTTGGAATGCCATTATTTATATAACAGTTTTTATCTTATTTATATATCTATTGTTGTGAAAGATGTTTTTAGTCAATATCTCTAATCCTTTTCTATCCCTAAGGCCCCTATCACACAGGGCATTTCATTGGACTATTTCATCCAACTAAACGGTCATTTGGTACAACCATTTCGTCCAACTTGAAAACATCCCTAGCAGACGTATTCGCACAACTCGCGCAATTCATCCAACCATCTCCAATGTAAATAGTTGGGATATGTACCAGTACTATTAGGCTATGTAGTCTCACAGCACTGGCTCGTTCCTCACTTTTTCTATAAGGGCAATTTCAATGAAATATTACTGGTTTATGTCATCTGGAAAGTTTGAAGAATGTAGGCCAATGTTTGCTTTGTACACAAATATCATATCAGCATCATATGACTTCAATAAATATATATAACTATATATTCTCATGTATATAATTTCTTATAATGTACCGTATGAGATGGTATACAGACAACCCCACCCACCCCAACCCTGTCCCCTACTCCCACACCCCCTTAACATATTGGGGAAGACTAAGGAAAATTGAGAAAACTAGGTTAGGGAAAATATGCAAATTAGCCTAGGCTAAGCTATCTATCTTTGATAAGATAATTGGCTCTCAGGTACAGGACCACCATACTGGACAGTAGACGTTAATAACTGAAAAATCCGAGGCAGATTTTGTCTAACCTAAACTGACTTAATCTGAACCCCAACAACCTTTGTTCAAGGGGTAAATTTTTAACACATTTTATTGCAAAGGATTGCACTAAGTTGCCAATAAATAAAATGTTCAATTATACAAAATTAAACATATATATAACCTATTGATGCTCATTAAAATATACAAAGAGAATATCCAAAACAGGTAATTATCTATTCTATTGTAGTTTTCTATTACCTTCTTTACCCACTAATTTATAACATTCTATCGTGACACTTTTCTTCTATGGTATTTTCTCCACAAATGCCCCATTTCCAAGATATTGAAATTAGTCTGACCTTATAGAAGCCTTTAAAAGGGTTAAGGGAATTAACAAGGGTGATATAAGTAAAGTTCTAAAGTTCAGTAATCAGGTCAGAACTCAATCAAATGGATTTAAATTAGCAAAATTCTCCTTTCAAAGAGAAATAGGAAGACATTGGTATGGAAATAGGGTAGTAGACGAGTGGAATAAACTTCCAGCGGAGATAGTTAGTGCAAATAGAGTAGATAATTTTAAAATCAAGCTAGATAGATATATGGATGAAAAGGGATGGGTTTAAACAGGAGCTGCCTTGCATGGACCAACTGGTCTACTGTAGTTTCCTTATTTCTTATGTTCTTACCTAACCTGACCTAGACCACAGCAAACTACCGGGACCTAACCTGGGCAAACTACCAGGAAATAACCGTGGTTAAGTACAGGAAATGACCGGGGCAAGATACAGGGTCTTAGCTGGATCTGGCAACACTGGTATAAAACGGAAATTCTTTCTATAAATAGTTAATACTCCATTAGCTAGTTAGATTAACATTAGCCTATTTCAAAGTAGACATGTGGATACTTATTTATGCTCTTGACTGTACACCCTGTTCAATTGTACAGTTCAGTTTACTTTTGAGTTAAGGTTAACATGATTTTCAAAGTCATATATATAATGAAATCCTTGTAGGACTCTGTAATGTATTACTTGCCTTTTAACTCGTGTCTCTAGTGAGTTCTGGTCACCAATTTGTAAACAATGATTGAATGTGATGGTGACAACGGACAGCCTTTTCAACGGACTTTTTTTCTTCTCTCTTATTTTCCAACAAGTATTAAGATATTAATTTACATTTTCTATACATTTCCCATTATTAACTTAAATCCATATACAAACCCAGTGTGGACCACAAGACCTTTGATCTTGCTGTTACCATAATTCATATGTGTACTCTACTCTCTCTCTCTCTCTCTCTCTCTAAAGTCTGTCATTCCTACTCTCTCTGTCATCCTCACAACCACCACCTCATCTCCATTCTTGTTCATTTCATACAGAATTACATCTGGTCTGCTGCCTTACAGTTTAGCTGTCTGCATATTTCATTTAACATTTTAATTTCCTTTCTAGCATAGGCTACTTAAGTTGTTCTCTTCATTTCACCAGGGTTTGTATTCTTTCTTCCATTTGCTTATACAAACCCTATCTGGCTGACTGCAGTATTTCTCATATTTTCTACACGTTTTTCATTCACATCATGTGAACTTCCATCTATCCAGCATTGTTCACACAGATCAACCTGGAAGTCTTCATAATTTACATCTCACGGCCTTCATTTTCCTTTCCTATATTTCACTCTTTTCTCCGTTCACCCTTGCAACATACTGTACATTCCACCAATAACATATTATGGTCAGACAATATCAATAATTCTGTCTTCATATATCACATACAGGATACAATTTCTTCCATTCTTCCATTTACTAATTTAATACTGTACATAGACAATCACTGATTCCAACTTGGTTCCTTGCACTCCATGTCGCACGTTCATTCAGGTTTTCCATATTCATCTCGTATATGAATTCATCAAATATTTCACCTTTCCTGTTCATTTATTCTCCTAGTACAGGTATACCTATGTGTGCATTCATGTCTCCCATGACAATCACTCTTTCATTTGTATACTCTCTTACAACTTCTTCAATATATTGTACAGTCGGCAGCACAAGTTCGCTGCATTTTCACCTGCGAAAGTATGAACCATGGAAAGTGATGTTGTAATACTAGTGAAATGCAGAGATGACAGACATACTTCTCACATAGTAAAATATATATACAACATTATTAGGATAGAAGCTGGTTCAAAATGTTCCTTTATCTAGTCATACCTGTAATAGCATTACAGTATTAAAAACATGGAATGGACGCGAATTTATGCTGCCAGCTGTACTTCTCACAGTTCTTTTTTCCAGCTCTCTCACCTTGCACAGTCATGTATGCTGTTACCATTATTATTCTTTCAGGCTCTTGCTGGCTATTCATGCATTCATATCTTACAGCTAATAACACATCCTCTCTATTTGCACTGAAGGACAGACACATGGGACGACAGACTGTTGACAGCAGACGGAGTATACTTGAATGATGCAGGAACTGAGAGCATCGAAAATAGGGCCCATTCCAGCTGGTTCCACATGATGAACACAGTGTTCAACACACCAACACAGTCTGGGGGATTTGACGACCTCACAGTACCTCTCTTTATCGGGAATCTCATCAGGAGTCTTCGACCATACAACGTTATTTTGAAAGTTTGGGTTTCCGAGTAACGTAAACAAAGAATATGACACTCACCACCAGGTGTAGGAAATCCTCCTCAGACCAATTAGCAGGGAATTGCAAAACCACAGACGATCCTCGATGCTCAACTCCGTCTTCCGAGGTTTGGCTAATTCATGCCAGTACAAAATATGACGACTGACCTGTTTGTTTTAACGGACAAGGATTTCTTTAGTAACTTTAGAGCAACTTTTCTTCTGGTGTCTTGTAGCTTCAAGGACGATGTGTTTGGATTCCTGAGACAACTATTCAGGCCGGCCACCGCGATGTCTCGCAGTCTTCAATAGCATTCCTCCAACTTCTTTTCACAAAACCCTCGGAATGATCAAGTCTCAGAGCAACCTACAAACGAGTGATAAATGCTGCTCCCACACAACGAGCCTCACAGAATGTCACTGACCAGATGCAATCAAGGTAACGCTTCTTGTTAGAATCTTCCAGAATAGAAGAAACCATGTTAACCAATGAACAAAGAGAGATATAGATGTAGATTATAAATAAAAAAAAACCATGTTTCTACCTTCTTCTATTTATGCTGTGCAAGGGGGGTTAATTATGTGATACAGTAATATACTTTTGGTACATTTTGATTCCTCTGAACTATGCCAGGAAACAAACAGGACGAGATGAACAAAAATAATTGTGGCCTGTTGTTGCTTGGAATAATTTGAAGAAATCAGTTTCTCCACTTAAATGACTGATATTCAAAATGGAAAACATAAAATAAAACACATTTAAATTGGGATACACTTTCTTTGATTCACTACAGCTTTGGTATAGACAGAGGCACTAATGCATGTATGTATATGTATGTATATATACAGTATGTGTATGCGTGTGTGTTTATGTATGTTTGTGTACAGTATGTGTGTGTGTGTGTATAATGTACAGTATGTGTATGTGTGTGTATTTATGAGTATGTATGTACAGTATATGTGTATGTATGCATGTAGTCATTGTATATCAAGGGTTTACAGTAATTCACACATTGAGAGATATTAAGGGGATATAATACCGTACAGTTGTTGGTGGTAAATCTGGAGTGTGTGAAACTATTCCAAGCAACAACAACAAGACATTCATTATATTTATTCATTAGCTGTATTTGTTTAATGGCATACAGTAGGGTATGTTTATCCTATGAAGGAATCAAGGCACTCCAATGTATCAAAAAGTGTACTATGAATAAATCTGAACTATTAATTAACTGTAGCCTAGCTTTGAACACACATATAGTACTGTGATTATGGCCTGTATGCAAGGAATAGAAGTTGTGTTGATACAATGACTCTATAGACCCACTAAAAAGCCATTATACCAATACCACACCATTGTCAATCCCATGAGTTACTTGTAATCATTAACACCAATTCAACATAATGATAGAGAGAACCTTGTTTGTTAAGGAGGTAATGATACATTTTTTATACATTGGAGTGCCTTGATTCCTTTAAAGCATTGAGTGGTTCTTAACCTTTTTACCCCTATGACCCACCGACATATTCCTGGGCAGTGCTGAGATCCCCTTGCTCGTGGGGGGAGATAAGCGAGTGTAAGCAGCAGGGGGATTTTTGTTTAGGAATAAGAAGGTAAAATTTGAAGCTACATATAAAGGAAAATGTTTAAATTTGTATTTCTTAAAAATTAGTTATAGGCTACATGCAAATTACCTATGCCTTAACTTAGGAGAGGGTACAATACAAAAAAACCAATTTTCCCCCAACCCTTCGTAACCCCCAGAAAAATAAAAAAATGACCCCCTTGGGGGTCATGTCCCCCAGGTTAAGACCAGGAAACAAGACCATAATTATTAGCAAAAATAATGGTGTCCTGTTGTTGCTTGGAATAGATTGGAGGAATCAGTTACTCCAGATTTACCACCAACACTGTACTATACTACATACGTATATATATCTCCTTAGTAAATTAAAATATGTACAAAACAATATAATATCTCTATACATTATACAGGGGGTTTCAAAACTTTACTGACATAATTACTGGGTGAAATTCTGACATAAAATTGAACATATTTCTTATATTATTTTTATTCCAAAACTTAATAGATAAAGAGGAATAAATTATTGAAGTTAAACAGCCAAAGTAATTGCTATCATCTTATAACTGATAGACAGAACACTTCAAACCTCCACAAGCCTTGGGAGCAGATTAATTAATGCTTAGGAATCAGTTGGAGTTTTATAATTTTGTAGTTGTAATATTGTTAAGTATTTGCATGTTGAATGTATCACAGTTTGTAATGTCTCTGTTTTTCTTTTCATTGCAGTGTTGAGCGTAATAATGAAATTGTAATGTTCCACAGGAAAATTATATTTATTCATAATATTTTAAAATTTATTTTCCTATTTACTTTTTAATGACAATTATTAACATCAAATTCTTGTTTCAAGTTTTTGTACAATTGATTTCAGTGCTTTCTGTTACAAACCTATACATATACTGTATTATCATAGCAAATATTGTCATGTTTTAAGTGTGTTTATGTTATTTACTTAATGAGACATTTGTATTTACAATTTGTTCATTTATCAATTCAGAATGTTTGTTTGTAGAGTTTTGAACCATCCTCCTATATACTTCAGTCACATCTAATGTAACATTTATTATTATAAACATTCAAATGGACTAATATTACTACACTTTATTGTCACTGAACACAAAACCATTTTATTATTACAGTACATGTACATTTATTATTGTTTACTTTCTAGACAAATGGTATATTATATATTTTGTATAAAAATAGCATGTGGCAGGTTTAAGGTTATTTCTTTCAGGCACTCCCAAAATTAATATCAAACTAAAATTAAAATTATTTGCAAGAAATTTATTCTTTTCCTAAAAATGTTCTCATTTACATATTTACTGTATTTCATATGTATATTTTTCTATACCTCAAGCCACAAACCGTATGTATAAAATGTTGTTCTTGTCAAAATTAAACTAAAATTTCTACAGTCTACATAATTATACAGTATATACCAGACATACAGATTACATTACCAGTCATACAGTCTACATATAGTCATACAATCTACATTACCAGTCATACAGTCTACATATACAGTACAGTATATACCAGTCATACAGTCTACATATACAGTATATACCAGTCATACATTCTAAAATAATTACATTACCAGTTATCTATAATATAATTTAACTTATAAAACACATAGGGTGATATGCAAGAGAATTTGCGTTGTGTGTTGACAATGGCATGGCACTGATACGATACACTGTACTCCATCCTACATCTACCACACCATTGTTAACACCATCATTGTTGTTCTTGTATATTATGGCCCGTGGTTACATGACTTGATTCTTAGAGCTGTATTCAAGAGCATTTGTTGTTGTGTGTCTATAGAGTTATTTTATATACACACACACCATCTATTGTATGTTGGACAGTGAATAATATTACACACACCAACCATCTATTTACTGTATGTTGGACAGTGAATAATGTTACACACACACAGTGATACATAATACAACAAAAGAAATGGGACTAAAATGGTGATACAGTATTTGGATTACACACACACACATTGATTTACTACACACACATTCATTCCATCTACACTTACACTTACACACACACACACACACAAACACACATTTTCTTTTGAACTGCCTTTGCCCAATTAGGGAAGAGATAATTTTTACTGCCTGAGTGTTGAAGATATCAGTGTGTGGCTCTGATCAGCACAGTAATCTCCCCTTTAAGAAGATAGAAAGTGTGTTCTGAGTGTTTAAGATGTCAGAGTGTGTGTTCTGAGTGCTGCTGCCACCAATTGAAGCTTCCTATTGTTGTCTTCTGCTGCCTTTTGTGTTTTGGGTGTTTAAGAAGAGTGTGTGTGTGTTACAAATGTTCAAGAAGACAGTGTGTGTTCTGAGAGTGTGGCTCTCATTAACACTGTAATACTCTCCCTTTAACCCTTAAAGCACGGGTGATTGCAATCAGCAGTCACCTCCATTCCATGTGTTCCGTACACTGTGGGTTGACTGTACTGTATTTGAGGTCTGAGGCCAATTCAAATATGCTTACTATCCGATTTGTTTGATTAGGCTTTCAAACAAGCCAGCATGTGTTTGCAATGCTGCCTGCAGTCATCCACCCTCCTACATACCATCTCACTCAGTCTAGCCTAGTTGTTAACCTTGAGAGGACACCTACCATCTAGCCACAACACGTCAGTTAGGAGTAGTGAATGTAATGCTAATATTGTTCAGTGAAGAGTATGTGCAGCAAAAGTGACACTTTTTTTTATATTATTCCTAGAAGTGACAGTGTATAGTGGGTGTGAAAAGCAAAAGTGACACTTAGGGGGAGAAAATGTGAGTGAGTGAGCGAGCAAGGCGCCACACACGTGTAACGGAGGCAATGTTGTCACATTATAGTGTTACTTGCTATGTTATGGATTAGTGACACTAGACAGGTACAGGGACTTCACACTGAAGTTCATTTATCTTTTATTAAACTCGGGAAGTGATTTGAAATACAAACAGTGTGTCTATGGTACACAATAATGTTTTGCTCTGTTAGCAATATTTTTTAATTACTGTACGTATATAAAACTAACAGTGACATAATATTATGACATTGTGGTTGTGGAACTTGTTTCTTTGACACATTTTATGATGAAATAAGAATGTGGAACTGTCACTGACAAGTTCAGAGAAGTGTAAAAGTAAATTTTGAGTGGTGTTTGTTCTGAGCTGGCTACATATCCTACAGATGTCCGTAGTGACTTCGCAAGGACATCAAAAGACAGCTAAGGGTTTGTACTTCAATATCATGTATCATTTATTTATCTAAGTTTACTAGTTTAGATGCTAATAGCTGACAAAGGAGGTGGCTAGGCATAAACATCCCTGCACTTTAAGGGTTAAAAAGATAGTGTGTGTGTGTTATGAGTGTTTAAGAAGATAGAGTATGTGTTCTGAGTGCTGCTGCCAACTGAAGTTTCCTATTGTTGTCTTCTGCTGCTTTCTGTCTGTTTTCAGTAATCTGTAATGCTCTCATCAGCTGGGCATTCTCCAGGTACAACTCCTTAACAAGACAATCACTACGACTTGCCTTGCTCAGCTGGGGAGGAAAACAAAGGATACGAAGAAAAAAGATTAAACACAGAAAGAGAGATACATAAAAATTTATTATCATCATCAATATTGTATTTCCCTCTCTTCCTGGGTGGGGAGGCCCTAGCACCAGTGTACTACCCCTGACAGTCATGGGGTCCAACTGCCAGGTAATTATGAACCTTTAGTGGGGTCATTGTTAGAGAGTAGAATCCCCAACCCTCACTCCCTCTGTGTATTGCAGGGGATACCAGTCTGACTCTTAACATCACATTTTCTACCCATCATCTATCTATCTATTTATAGCTCTGATGCCTTGTTCCCTCAAGGGGGTGGCCACATCAGAAGTGTCTCCAGTTTTCTGTTTCAACACTCCCTCCTTACTTGGTCAAATGCTACTCTGCCCCTCACGTTTCTCTCCCTTACATACTCTTCCACTTTGTTCCAAGACTCCCTCCTTACTTGGTCAAGTTCTACTCTGCTCCTCATGTTTCTCTCCTGTACCGGTATATACTCTTCCACTCTGTTCTGCCATCTAACCGGAGGTCTGCCTCTCACACCAGGTGCCACAACTTCACTTCCATACACTTCTCATCTTGCATTCTCTCCACATGTCCAAACCACCTCAATGTAGTAAACTTCAGCCTCTCAACCACTCCACACTCAATACCAATGGAGTGATGACATCACACCTTATATAATTATATTAGACACTTGTTTCAAATAGTGTGTTCAAAAATAGTTAGTGTGAACAGGGCCTTATTCTCTGTCTTAACAAAATGTACAAAACTACTAACCTGATCCTTATACTTAGCAACATGTTGTGCCAACATTTGTTGTGTTGCTACAACCATACTCTCCAGATTCTGTACCTCAGCAGCATGTTGATCACGGGTCACTGAGGTAATGAACACGTTTGGTTTATAAATAATGTATTGTTAATGGGGGGTAATACAATGATGGTAATCAATGATTCCTTTAATAAATAATGTTTGTTATGGGAGATTCTCTTGGTGGTGGTAAATTGGAATTATTTTTATTCCTCCTAACTATGCCAGAAAACAGATGACCTTAATGTTACTTTAATGAGGGATCTGTTTTGTGGGATAGTTTGGAGGAATCACAGACCTTCCAATTCATCAACAAAACAATCATACCTAAATAAATAATGGTTGTTAAAGAGCTAATATAGTGTTGGTGGAGCAACTGCATGATTCCTCCAAACTATTCCAACCAACAACTGGTTACCATTATTTTTGTTTATACGGCCTACTTTGGAGGAATCAAGGTTGTCCAATGTACCAAATGTTTATCACCCCCTTAAAGTGCATGTTAAGTGTTGTTGTAAGGAATTATACTGGTGAACTTAAGGGGATAATAAACTTTTGGTACATTGAAGTGCCTTGATTCCTCCAAAGTATGTTGTATACATGTCAGGAAACATGACCAGAAAAACAAAGATAATGTTGGCCTGTTGTTGTTGTTTGGAATAGGTTGGAGGAATCACTAGCTCCAGATTTACCACCAACACTGTACTGTACTTCTCACTAAAGTATAATAACAAATGAACAGGAAGACTATATTGAAAGGATTTAATTTGTAGATTGATGTGGTAATGAGACTGAGTTTAATAAAGATATAGTGGATACAAGTATTTATTCATTGTATATCCAACATTTACTGTATAATTATGTTAGCATACCTGAGAGTATATGAGATGCATGTGTATGGTGTTGTCTTAATGCTTTCTCCAGATATGTAAGTCGTTGTTGACACTGACGTAGTTGTGACCTCAGTGATCCAGCGATAGTTTCTTCACCCAGGCTACCACATCCCTGAAGTCACACAGAACTTGTATTACGGTGGGTTGTAATAATATGATACCATCCTATATCTATTACACCAATCCATACTCTCCAAGATCTTTAAGAGGCTTTTGGCTAAAAGGTTAACCAAGTATTATGAGAAATTTGGTTCATTTTTTGAATCCCAGTTTGGATTTTGTAAATTACTGTGAACTTGTGATGGCTGGCCTTTAGACTCACTCATGACCTGTAAGTAATCTTCTTTGGACCATTGGGCATGAGTCTTGAGTTGGCCATAAAGTTTAATATTAACACAACACACTCCATCATCATTAATAAATCCCAGACATTGGATCTATCTCATCCCAAACTGCATATTTCTGGTGAATATATTAAGGAAGTCGTTACTTTCCATTTGTTGCCAGTGACAGTCTTACTTCATAAGTGCTATAAAATATTTTCTTGTGACTTCATTGTATTAAATTCTTTTTACACTTTCATTTTGCCTCAATTTGAGTATTAATTGTGCACTTATTTGGATGTCGTTTGCCAACTGCCATCTATAAATGTTTGATAAAATTTTAAAATATAATTAAGTTTATTTCCCTAAATTTAACTCTTAACTTGTATCGCCTGCTCCAAGTTGGTATTTTTAGTTTTATATATAAATGTTTTAATAATAATAATAGTCTGAACTGTTACCTGAGTTACTAGGTTAACTCTTTAATATTAATGACCTGGAAACCTCCTGGTTCAGATCTGGAGCTTGGACTGAGGTGGGTCAGGGATTGTGCTGTGACATTGTTACATCAAAGGTCATAGTATAGTAAGTTCCTTAGAAAAACTTACCAAACTCATCTGTTCTTGGCTTTCCATTGGTGTTGGTTCATCTGCTTCACTCATATGTCCATTCACCAATACACTCCTTGCCTGTTAAGAAAATGTATCAGTATTGGTTCAGTAATATATTGTAGGCCCTTCATATAAAATAAATAAATGTGTCACATATATCCTTTTCAGTTGAGATTCTTTTGTTGGTGATTGAAAGGTCTCTGATTCCTCCATACTATGCCAGGAGACAGACACCCTCAATGGTACTAATAGGGGATCTGTTTCATGGCATAGTTTGGAGGAATCAAGGTACTCTAATGAACCCAAAGTGTATTATTCCTTAACACAGGGTCAGTAAATTACTTAGTTAGTGTGTATGGTAATGATTAACAGAAGCCTGGGAAAACATTTGGTAGTCTTCAATGAGGGACTGTGTGTAAAATGAAGAAATGGTGGATACAAGTATTTATTCATTGTATTTATTAATTTATTGTTATTCATTACCATACACACTAACTAAGTTGTTTACTGAGCCTGAGTTAAACAGATATATGTGTTAAATTTAATCATATTGTTATTAACATTATCAACATTATTGTTATTGGCATTTTTATTATTATGATTAATTTTATTTAAAGGATTTACTGTATATGCAAAATTTCATCTACTTATATCAAGTATACATATTATATACTGTACTGTATATATGTAATACAATACATGAGTAGTAAGATAAAAGTGTGTAATCTATTTACTTGTGTACTCTGTCTCTGTTGACCAATGAGTTCCTGAATACGTTGTTCCGACTCACGACGAACCTTATCCATCTCTTCCAACACTGAAAAGAACAGAAATTAACTTATATACAAATATTCTTCCTTTTGTGTACAGTATCAGTGGATATACAAGTTCTTACCAATTTGTATCTTTGCAGGATTGAGTCAAGCTCGTAATGTCCCATTTTTGAAAACCCAATTTTCATATTTTTCATTTAAATTTATGTATGTTTTTTGACAAATACCATTTATTCATGTAATGTGTTCCACTCATCTATTACTCTATTTGGAAAGCTATATTTCTGTACATCTTTGTCTCTTCTTCTTTTAATTTATTTCTTATTGTAACCTTTCATTGTAGGTATTCCTTAACACAAATTTTCTATATCTATCTTTTCATTTTCTGTGACAAATTTGTACACAATATAGTTATATACTGATGTCTTCAATGTATGTATGACCATTTCTCCCTCCACCATCCTTAGTAATTAAAAATAAACTCGGCCCCCATTGCCTACACCTACAATATGAAAAAAAATATATAAATAAAATAAAATATGAAAAAAAAATATATATAAACAGAATAAAATAAAGAATAAATAAATAATTAAGTGTAGGACCCCTGACAGGCAAAGGGTTGGGACAATTTGAACTGTTGGTGTGATCATTGTTTGAGAGTGTGGTCCCCAACCCTCACTCCCCCCACCCCCTGACTGAAAGAATGGTGGGGCGTTGGTGACGAACAACAATAACAACAACAACTCCTTATTTACTTCAAATATTACTGTAATATGGAAAAAAATCAACATTCTCGTGCCTTTCCAATCTATTACTTGGAGACTGCACACCAACTGATCTCTTTATACCCAACCTGAAATAAAGGGTTTAAATTCCAATAATTTGTACATTACAACTATACAACTTGCATTATTTTTAATTTCAAATACTGTATGACCCACTTACAATTTACTTCAAATACTAAATAAACAACCTCATTATTTACTACTAACACAATATTACTCCGCTTATTTACTATTAACAATATACTACTCCTTATAATTTACAGTACAGTACTTGCTCTGGATTTATCACAATTTACAATACTTGTACTTCAAAATTGACAATACTTACAATACTTCCAAATTTATTATTAACACTGTACGAGGCTCATACATTTTCCCTTTACAATTCCCCAAAGTGAACTTACCTGCAGTGACTTGGTGTTGAGCCTGTCTTAGCTGTGAGGACAAATTGTTAACTTGTTCCTGTAGACCGCTACACTCCTGGGCAGCCAAGTGACGCTCCTCTGATACCTTGGCCTCAAGGCTGCTCTCCTGTCACACACACATCACATAATTACTCAACATATTATCTTTCAACAAAATTACAATGCATTATTTTCTCAAACACTGCTTTTCTGTTACATACACACACACACACACACGCACATATCACATAATTACTCTACATATTATCTTTCAAAGTATTACATTGTATTACTTTCTCACATACTGCTCTTCTGTCACACACACACATCATCGAATTACTGTACATCTTTTTATCTTTCAAAAATTACATTAAATTTATCTAATTATACTTCATCTTTTAAAAAGCTGTATACAATATTCCCTTGATATAAGATGATGCAATTTATCACATATACCCATTTAACACAGGCTCAGTAAATCACTTAGTAAATAGTGAAGAAATGGTGGATACAAATATTTATTCACTTTATATCTAGGGTGCACTGTAATCTAATATATTATATTTAATTGAAATATCACATAAAATCTTTTACAAGGTCATGAACATTAATTAAAATATTTTATTATTATTACAAACAAGATTCAGTAAATAAATAAGTCTGTTCAGTTGGTAATATAACTACTGTAAAGTATGAATAATATAATTGTTCTTACCATAGTGAATCTTTCTTCTCTCAGCTGATCCACTTGTTTATGTAGAGCTGACACCTCCTCCTCCAAGTCAGTCACCTGTTAATACACACACCAATACATAAGTCTTTATCATCGTTGTTGATGTTGAAGTTCCTCAACCTGTCTGGCCGAGCAGCCCCGAACTTTATCATCGTTGTCATCAATACTGTACCCTATTTTCCTCATATTTTCATGGGTGAGGGAGGTACTAGCACCAATACAGGACCCTTGACAGACAAGGGGTTCAGCTCGCAGGCTATTGGAACCTTTAGTAATAGTAATTTAATAATACATTCTATACACAGTTGTATAGTAAAATGTTGTGGGCATCATTGTTTGTGTGATAACAATTTGATGGATAGTGAGTAAATGAATAGAATTTCTTTCTTGTATGAAAGGTAATGTACAGTCACAGCACATAGTCCTTGACCAGGGTGTAAGGACAAGTCTGTGCAAGGACTATGTGCCACAACTGTACAGTCATATTGTTTATTGTACAGCTATTACCCTTCTGGCTGGCTCACAGGGCTTAGGGCCTTATGTAACAACATTTGTAGTGTGTACAACGGTGTGGTACCGGTACAATGACTCTGTACACAAATAACACAGCCATCGTACTGGTACCATGCATCGTCAACATCATCAATGTTCTTGCATATAGCCCTTAGTTTCATTTGTAACAAAAGAATATAATAAAATGAATAAAGTAAGGTTTGCGGTACAGACACATACACACACATAACAAAAATGACACAAAACATTAACTAACTAACGAAGTTGCTTCTCCCTGGCCACAAAAACACACACACAAACATTGACAACATAAAGAAAAATAATTATTCAAACATTAAGAAGTTAGCATAAGATTAGTAAATAATAATAATAATAGTAATAATAATAATAAAATTAATAAATAAATAAATAATTAAAAATATAAATTATAATTATAATATTAATAATAAATAATAATAATAAAATACTGATGCAACCCTGAACTAACTAATTAACTAACCTGCTTCTCCCAGACCACACTTTCATCGATGGTGGAGAGTCTGTCTGAGTCTTCTGAGATATCCCTGCCACCACCTACACCACCACTACCACCACTGCCTCCACCTCCAGCCAGAACCAACTCTTCATATTCTCTTATCTTCCTCTCCAGGGCTGAGAATTTGTCATCATAGAGGCGTCTCTCTTCCTCATAGTAATCCTGTTCTTCTTGTAGTTTGAGGCTCCAGTAGTCTTCACTTTTGTCAAACTCGACACGAAGTAACTGGTGAGTTTAGAATATTATATAATACTGTGTTGATATAAGTGTACAATATTATACAGTACAGTACTACCTTGAATATTAATAAAAAAACATCAAATTACCTTGTCAATATTTTACTGTATTTTACTGTGTTTACATTACATTAATCCTGAGTGACTGGTCTGTTATGTTGTGTTGTACAGGCACAATCAAATATCCACCCACACTTTCCTTCCATCGTAGTAAATATCTTGGTAATAAAGAACAACACGTGTATGATTTTGCAGCACCTCATCATAATAATTGAGGGGGTTGAGTTGACGTAAGTAAGGTGTTGTATGATTATATTTTTATATTGATTTATATGCACAATGGAAGTTAAGTGTCTGTGGTTATTTGATTGTGGCTGTACATACAGAGAACTAAAGCCAGCATAAGAGTCTTATCTATTGTGATATCTTGTTCTGCCAGTTCCATTAAAACATCATTCATGGAGTTAGTGTGACACCTAATCAAGTTATGTTGTATTTATTACCATGACATCTCACCTCTAAGTCATGTTCCAGTTTGTTGTTTTTCTCGACCAGGTTGGCACGTTGTTTTTCCAGACCATCTTTCTCCTGAGTTAAATCTTCTTCCAGCATCATAATCTGTTGACAATGATGACCAGACAAATGTTGAAGAAGGGATAATACAGTGTTGGTGGTATATTTTGGAACAACTGATTTCTCCTAGCTATTCCAACAACAGGTCACCACTATATTTGTTAACTTGGTCCTGTTTCCTGGCATATTTTGGAGGAATCAAGGCACTTCATAGTAACTATTAATAATAGCAATTATTTTAGTTTACCATATAATTATTAACAACACAAATTATCTTATTAGTCTATTATAAAAATATTTAGAGGGGATAAATTGGAAAGTTGCTGATTCCTTCAAACTATGCCATTAAACAGATCCCCTAGTAGTTCCATTGAGGGTGTCTGTTTTCTGGCACAGTTAGGAGCTAGGAGGACTTAAGGGGGTGTGGGAGTAGGGGACAAGCTTGGGGGGATTTGGGGGGTTGCGGGAATAGGGGGACAGGCTTGGGGTGGGTAGAAAGCCCGTTATAACCTATTCCTGCACCCCCTAACCCCCCCCATCCAAGCCTGTCCTCTACTCCCGCACCCCCCAAACCCATCCCAAGCCTGTCCCCTACTCCCACCCCCCCCAAGCCTGTCCCCTACTCCCACACCCCCTCAAACCCACCCCAAGCCTGTCCCCTACTCCGCCACCCCCTAAACCCACCCCAACCTGTCCCCCTACTCCCGCATCCCCCCAAGCCTGTCCCATACTCCCGCACACCCCCAAGCCTGTCCCCTACTCCCACACCCCCTTAATAGCCTTCCAATATACCAACAAGAAATCTCCCCTTATTGTGTGCAAAAGCATTATCCACCACTATAACCTTTGCTACTGTATATGTGTGTACAGTATCCATCGCTATCATCCTTACTATGTGCGCATGTTGTGCATGTGTACATGTACAGAAAGTAGTTTTCCAAATAGAGTATATAATAGACGAATGGAACAAATTACCAGAAGTAGTGACTAGTGTGTCAAAAACATAATTATACTGTACATAACTTTAAAGGAAAATGTGATTCTGTAATTGGGTTTTAAAATATAGGACATTACAATTGATTGATTGATGGATATTAGGCGCCGCAACAACAAGGTCCTATAGCACCAGAAAAAGGTGATAGAGAGGTGTGACAGTAAGCAGGAAGGAAATAAAAAGAAAAGAGGGACAGTTGAAAAACTGAAAGCTAGTGGCTGGGGCCGAAGGGCTGCCAAAACCCTATAAGTATTGCCCACATTACAAAAGGCAATACCCCCCTACAGGGTAGGACATTACAAACTGGACTCAATCCTGTAAAGATACAAATAGGTAAGAACATACTGTATAATACACACCTGTTCCTCTAGTTCTTTGAGTGGCACTCCTTCTTCAATATTCTGTCCAACATCATCATTTGGAGTTGTTGTTGTTGTTGTTGTGTTGGTAATAACATTTTTCTCCTCTTCTTCTTCTGTTGCTACACCTACACTTTCTCTCTCTTTCTCCTCATTATCATCCTCTCCCTTCCCCCCTTCTTCTTCTTCTTTTTCATCTGTTGTTGTTGTTGTGACAGCTTTTGGAACTAAGCCGCTTCGTTTCCTCTTTATTTTATCAATCAAATTACGACATCTTCTGCTCAGGTTCTCAGCCAGTAAAGCATCATTATTCTGTAATGGATAACAGCATAACAATAGGGATGGAATTATATGCATGATTTTTATAATACAGTATTCTAATTTAATGCATTCTTATTTAATACAGTACTGTATATAGATTTAATGCATATTTTTTTATAATATTCTAATTTAATACATGCTTTATAATATTATATATCAATTTAATTTATACTTTTATCATATACTAATTTACTGCATGTTTTATTTTAATATTCTATTTAATGCATGCTTTAATTATTATATACAGTATCAATTTAATTTATACTTTTATCATATACAGTACTAACTTAATGCATGTTTGTAACATATAGTAATTTAATACAATGGTTGATACAAGTATTTATTCATTGTATATCCTTGGTCTACTGTGCTGTACAAGTGTTTTTCTATTGGCCGTGGTAGCAGAGTTGGAAGGTCGTCCACAGTAGATCATGGAAGGTGTGTGATTCCTCCAAATTAGGCCAGGAAACAGATCCCCTAATAGTACCATTGAGGGTGTCTGGTTTTCTGGTTGGGAGGAATCAACAGCCTCCCAATTCACCAACAGAAGACATTTCCAATTAATTAAGGGAATGTTATAAATTTTGGTACATTGGAGTGCCTTGATTCCTCCAAAGTAAGCCAGGAAACAGGGCACAAACAAATATAATGGTGTTCTGTTGCTTGGTATAGTTTGGAGGAATGATGTGGTTGCTCCAGATTTACCACTAACACTGTAATAATTATTATCCCTTAAATTAAGTTATGGCAATACACATTCTTTCAAATTTGTTTTCAGTACTTTGTTATAATTGAGGCTTAATTTTATCAGAGGCAGAGAGTCAGGCATCTATACAATACAGTTTCCATATCAGCATAAGCAAAGAAAAGCGGCTTGATAATATATATACAGTATATTGTATATACTGTATACTGTACAGGTATTAATTTTGTACTTAGATGAAGGCAGAGCAAATAGCATCTTTGGTTGTACATAATTATACAGTATTGGTAAATCTGGAGCAACTGATTCCTCCTCTAAACTATTCCAAGCTACAGGACACCATGAATTTTGTTCATCTGGTCCTGTTTCGTGGCATACTTTGGAGAAATCAAGGCACTCTAATGTACCAACAGTATACTGCACTATAATTATTCCCATAAATATTGAACACAAGCCTTCACTGTCATATTATACTGTACAACATTCTCTAGTATACATCCAAACACATTATATATCTCACCTAAAAAAAAAAAAAAAAAAAAAAAAAAAGGCATTTTGTAAATTCTAGACAAAATATAATACAGTAGCGTACTGTCTTGTATGTATGTATGTCTGGCGTCTAAGAGGTGAGTTTTTATACAGCACTAGTATTCAATTTCTCAAGCCCATTTACATTATTAAATCACTACTCTTTTGGTTACCTTATTCTTATAATATTATACTTATTGTAATTATATTGTTCAGGTACCAGTAATGTTTTACATCAGGGATCCTCAAACTTTGAACTGTATGCAAGAATATCTATAGTGTTGACAATGGTGTGGTACTGTTGTGATATAGTGTGTGTGTGTGGTGTCATCGTACCCACACCAAGCCACAGTACCGTATGCAAGAATATCTGTAGTGTTGACAATGGTGTGGTACTGTTGTAATATAGTGTATGTGTGGTGTCATCGTACCCACACCATGCCATTGTATGCAAGAATATCTGTAGTGTTGACAATAGTGTGGTACCATTGACATACAGTACTACAGAGTCATCATACCAGTACCATACCATCATCAACACCATGGAAATTCACACATCAGAAAATCTATGAACCTTTAATTAAATGAGCATTATTGTCAAATTAACCAATCATGTCAATACAAAGAAACAAAAACCCCTATTAGAAGCCAGATGCACCAATTATAGCCGAGACAACTAACTATACATGAGACTATTATGATACATACTGCATGCTGCAATATTACATACAGCCAAAATAATTACTGTATAACCAATTGTGTATAATTTGTTTGTACCTTTGCTTGGCTTATCCTGATATGAGACTGTGATCTCTCTTCAATCAGCCTCAGGACCTCTGCTCTGACCCTGGCCAACTCAGCCTCCAAACTTCGACACTGCTCCTCTATTACCCTCACTCTACCCTAAATATAATAATAACAGTTTCATCTTTACTGTACTATACTATATTTGTATACAGAACAACACTCAACTCTCTATAATACTGTACAGTATTAGATAAAAAAAATAAATAAATAAACAATTAAAAAAATTGAATAACATTAAAGATTTATTAAAATAAAATAAAATAAGATAAAAATAATAAATACAGTATAAATAATTATAAGATAATAAATAAAAATTTACTATGAATAAAAAATATGTACACACGCTGTTGTTGTTTTTGAGACTTACAACATACACTAGAAGTTGTGTCTTTCAGCACCTCCTGGACTAAACAGGTGCTGAAACTTTGAATTTGCAGAAATATTGGATGCTTTTCTAGCATGTGATTTTTCTAACTATAAGCAGTGATTAACAACGTGTTTCTTTCGCATTTATTTGTGAAAAACACAAGCTAACTTTAAGGAAAGCATGTTTATGATATATAGATGATCTGTGCCTGCAGCTGCAACAGTAACTGCCAAGTTATGGATTCGGGCCAGCAATCAGATACAGTAAATGAATTCATTTAGTGTGCACGTTTTTCCATTTACATTGGTACTGTATATGTTCGTAAAACAAACATAAGGTATTTAAGTCAAGACAAAGTTCACCACAAGTTTACTGCACTTTCAAAAATGATCACTCACATGACTTGGTGCAGGTAGTGAGTGGCAGCTTAATACATGATAAACTTATTATCTTGTATATATCATTCTTATCCTCTCACCCAACTTGACCCAAGAACACATGTAGCTACTCAGTTAGCCTAATGGAAGGAGTAAGGTCTTTGGAGATATTGCAAAAGATGGCTGACATTTTGAAAAATGTACCGAAATATTAGAAAATTTTCAGAATAAGACTACATGTACTGTATTTTTTAAAATTGCCATAAAATTGGATTTGCCAAAATGTTCAATACCAATTCATTGGACTTTTTCTGTATTATTATAGGAAATGTCAGACTATGTAACTGAAATACATACAACATTACAGTATTATTAGACTTGTTGTTTTGCTTATCACTGAGTCACCTGCTGGGTACATAATTCATTTATTGCAATACTTGTACAATAATGAATAGCATCTCTTTACATACTCTATAGACCCTGGATATACAATGAATAAACACTTGTATCCACCATTTCTACATTTTACACTCAGTTCCCCCCGTAAGGGAAGTATTGCCTGTGTTGACGTGGGCAGGACTTTAAGGGTTATGGCGTCCCTTCGGCCCCAGCCAATCCTTTTCAGTTCTTCAAGTATCCCTCTGTTCCCTTTCTTTCCTTCCTACTTGTTGTCCCACCTCTCTATCACCCCTTCCCATTGGTGAGGGCTGGTTCTATCCAGAAATGAGGAATTTGGCATTCTCTGCCACACCCTGGCCTGTTCTGTCTGTCTCTCTTACTATTTTTCTTTCCTTCTGGGTAGCTGACAAGATCGCCCGATTGGGTGGCACAACAAGGAAGACTACAGACGGTCAGAATGTTGGCTTGGGGGTACATGCCTATGAACCAGCAGTCCCCTCGTCTGTTGCCTTCGAAGAAACAGATCTCACTATCACCCTGACTCTCATTTGGGGGTCCGAGTATCTGCACAGCTTCGGTCAACCAGACTCGGGACTGCTTGGCCACAGTCTGGGGAACTACAACAACATCACTCAGTCCCTCATTGAAGACCATCAAATGTTTTCCCAGGCTTCTGTTATTTATTACCATACAAACGAAGTAATTTACTGACCCTGTGTTAAAGTGTGTGTGTTTGCCAGTGTACATTTCCCTTAAGAAAATGCATTATACAGTACAGTACATGAAATTGTTTCACTGAATATTATTTAATGGGGAAGTAGAGTGTTGGTGGTAAATTTGGAGCAACTGATCTCTTAAAACTATTCCAAGCAACAGACCTCCATTATTTGTGTTATACTGGCCTTATTTCCTAGCACTCTTTGGAGGAATCAAGATACTCTTATGTACCAAAAGTATACTACACCCATTGAGTACTGTACTGCAGCCTTTCCAACACATATTAAATTAACATATACAATACTTACAACTCCTGTAGTGGAATGTGATAGTGCCTGAACCACAGCTTTGTCAGGTAAGGTAGTAGTAGTAGGAATTAATACACTATCATCACCTATAGCTTTTTCTTCTTTAGTAGTGTTTTCTTCTTCTGACCTATAAAATAAAATCATATATATATAATAAGTAATTGAACAGCACAGTCTGCTCTTTTTAAGTTGATATTAGATTTCAGTACTTGTTGAGGTCACTCTGAGTCCATGTTTACACCAGCTGTTTCTAAATGTGCAGGTCCAAAGTCAGTGTTGTTAAGCATAGCTAAATTAAGTCGAAATTAAACTTACAAGAGTTTGGACAAGATATCTTATAGGGCAAGTAAGAACTGAATGTACAGTCGGCCTCATGAATTCATATATAGGTACTGTACACCATTGTGACATCAAGGGTTCATAAAAAGAAGAATATTTACTTCATTAATTTACAAACACCAAATGGTTTTAATCCATAATCTTATTTGGGTAGTACTTCAATTAGTCAACAGAACAATGCCTAAGGTATATGTAGAATAAAGACAACCCCTTTTAACCAAGGGTAGAGGATGTGTGGACCACATATTTGTATTAAAATCAATAGTGGAGAAATATATTGGGAAGGATAGGAAGTTGTATGCTGCCTTCATGGACTTGGAGAAGGCATATGATAGGGTTGATAGGAGAGCTATGTCAGAGGTGTTGAGAGTATATGGTGTTGGGGGATCTCTGCTGAAAGACATTGAGGCTTTTTATGCAGATGCAAAAGCATGTGTGCAGGTAGAGGGTGATCTGAGTGAGTTTTAATATTAGTGTAGGACTGAGACAGGGAAGTGTTATGTCACTATGGTTGTTCAATATATATATAGATGGTTGTATGAGAGAGATGAAAGCCAAAGTGAATGGTCTGGGGATGAAGTTGAGGCTGAATGGAGTGAATTGGTCCTTGGCGGCAAGTTTGTTGCAGATGACACTGTGCTGATGGCTGAGAGTGAAAGGAATTTACAGAGAGTGGTGGACGAATTTCAGTCTGTATGTAAACGAAGGAAACTGAAGGTGAATGTGGGTAAAAGTAAAGTGATGGTATTTGAAGGAGCAGAAACTGAAGTGATTGACTTTGCTACACCTTACAGAGTAGAAGTACCAACTGGGAGTTTAAGTACCTGGGTACAGTTATGTGTAAACATGGAAGTATGGAAGGAGAAATTAGGGAGAGAGCAATGAAGGGTAGACAGGTCATAGTATCACTGGGTAGGATAATGAAAGGTAGAAGTGTGAGTATGGAAGTGAAAAGGGGACTACGAAATAGTATAATCCTGCCAACACTGACATATGCGTCGGAGACATGGACATGGAGTAGGGCTCATCAGTCGAGAATAGGTGCTGTGGAAATGAGCTACTTGAGAGGAGCATGTGGGGTGTCTAGGTGGGATGGAGAAAGTAATGAGAGTGTGTACGAGAGATGTGGTATGAGTGTGAAGGCAATTGGTATTGAGTGTGGAGTGGTTGAGAGAGTGAAACGTAATACTCTGAGGTGGTTTGGACATGTAGAGAGAATGAAAGGTGAGGAGTTTGTAAAGAAGGTGTATGGAAGTGAAGTTGTGAGAGGCAGACCACCAGTTAGATGGCAGAACAGAGTGGAAGAGTATGTGAAGGAGAGAAGCATGAGGTGGAGGGGAGGGCTTGACCGAGTAAGGAGGGAGTGTTTGAACAGGGAAGACTGGAAACTTTTCTGCCGTGGCCATCCCCTTGGGGGGAGTTCCCGGGGGGAATGAGGCGTCAGAGCTATAGATAGATAGATAGACTGTATACAATTCTTGAAGCTGACTGAACAATATCAAGGTATTTGTTTACCCCCTGTAGTGAGTGTAGAGTACTGTACTGTACATGTAACAATGTTGGACAAGTTACAATCACATCTGTATACTGTACATATACAGGATAAATGGCTCACATGTAAGAACATCCATGCTGTTGACAATGGTGTGGTACATAATTATATGATGGTTCTGTTATTAGTTTATGGAGTCATTATCTATCTATCTATCTATTGCCAGATGTCTTAATCCCTGAAGGGGCGGCGACAAATGAATCGCCTCCATGAACCCCTGTTCCCCTTTAACTGGCGTCCCTCCTCCCACCTCATACCACTCTCCCTCACATACCTCTCAACTCCATCCCTCCACCTCATTGTACCAGTACCAAACCATTGTATGTATGTACCATCAATGTTTATGAATACTGTATCACCCAAACACCTATACACTTGTAAATTATATATCAAGTTCTGTATTCATATATTAATATTACAACTGTATACAGTTGTGTAAAGTGATGCATATATCTCACTGGTACATTGAAATTTATGAGACAATGGGCCGTATGCAAGAACATTTGTGGTGTTAATGATGACACGGTATAATTTTTTTTTTTTTTTTTATATGATCCGACACTGGACATAGGCTTAATCAAGCCCGTTATCGTGGCCCAGGTCAACTGATGTTCACACACACACGTCACGACTTCCGAACTAGTACCCAGCCACAGAGAGAGGGAAGTGAGGGTGATTCCCATATACTGCAGCTGTTATGGTACCAGTGAGGGTGTTTTACGACATTCGGTGGCCTTATAGTTAGTGCCTGATACTCAAATCGGAAGAGTAAATATTCTCAGGCCCTCACCTGAGAGGATCGATCTCCCGACCTCTAGGGTATGAGTCCAGAACACTAACCACTCGGCCACCTCCCCTTATGACTGTGTTGTTTGTCTATAGAGTCGTCATACCAGTACAGTACCATGTTATCATCAATACTGTGAACATTCTTGTATACAGATCAATATTATAATACAGTACTATATATACCTTGAAGACAATGATGTATGAGTAATGGAGTGTTGTTGTTGTTCCTTACTTAATGCTGCTTCCAACTCCTCTAGGGCTTCTGTTAGTTGTTCTGCTGGTGCTGCTGCTGCTGCTGCTTTACACTTCATACACTGATAATACAATACACCATAATTATACATAATACACCACAATATATGGTTAATATATTGTATCTTCTTAATTAATTAAAAGGGTAGTAGTGTTGGTATTGGTAAATTACCATACCATCATTAACACCACCAATGTTCTTACATACAGTTCACTACATTACCTGTTTGAGTTCTTTATTGAGCAAATCACCATCATCACCTCCTACATGTTCACACCAACCAGTCTGAAATGGAAGGACATAATAATCCATCATATGGAACAACATTAATCCATGGTGTTTACAAAGGTGTGATACTGATACAATGACTGTAATGTGTCTTTGAAATAGTTGTACTGGTACCATGTCATTGTTAACACCATGGATATTCTTACATACAATGATGTGTTATATTGGTATAATGGTTCTGTAATGTGTCTTTGAAATAGTTATATTAGTACAGTTGCCTGACCAACTTCAGTAAAACCTAACAGAGTGCAGTTAGAGCCACAGATTTTGTAATAATGTAAACTATGAAATGTCATATGTTGTGTTCAATATTTGAAATATAATCAACATCCATATAACTGTGTCAACATAATGTTACATATCTTTCATGTGACTGGAAAGAACACACAGTCAGAGCTTAACAAACTTTGTCTGTCAACTGTACTACACCATTGTATGTCAAGTATATTTATGATGGTGTGGTACAGTTGTCAGCAGAAATTTGTCCCATTCAGTTGGCGTGAGAGGAGCCTGCTGGTAATCTGCTAACACACTATGAGTTCAAAAATATGGATCATTAACCATTTAAATCATACTTTTCAACTCTCATACAGTGTTACCAGATTTCCAGGCTCCTCTCACTGAACAGAACAAATATCGGCTGCCGACTGTACTGGGAAGGACGATGGCATATTATCAGTACGAATTCACAAACAAACCACACAGCCATCAATTGAATGTTCAGGTTATACTATATTTATTCATTATATATTCATGGTACCGGTATACCATAAGTGCATTACTAACAGGATGAGTGGATGTGTTGGTAGAGTTGAGTGATGTATTGGTAGAGGTGAGTAGTGTTGGTGGTAGTGGTTGATGATCTAGTGAGGCTTGCTGTGAGGTGGTCAGTGGACGTAGGGATCTCACTGGGGAACTCTTCAGAAGGCTGCTCATGCTGCTCTCAAAGAACGACTCGTCATACGCTGCAAGCAAACAATAAAATTATATACTGTACTATATAGTAGCAAAAATGTCAACTTTTACAATGTACATAAAGGAAAATCAAAATATATTAGCAAATATTTTAATTTTGTGAGTGAAAACTCTCTGTGTGTGAGAAAGAGAGAGAGAGAAAAAGAGAGATAATACATACATCCGACATCGACATAATGTACATTAAGTCCACGGCTGCATCGACGGACTTTGCTGCATCTTGGACTTTCCTCTTCACAGCTGTCGTCTCCTGACCCACTGTTGGACCCTCGTCTCTTCACCGGTCCAGCCAGACCCACACCGGTTAGACCCAGACCACCCTCCAGACCCACACCAGTCTCTACATAGTCACCCAGACAAGACCCATCCAGGCTAACATCTTTATCACTGCAGAACAAAGGAAACAAATTAACTTACAATTGTACTCTACAAGTGTGTAACATTCACCAAAAATATTTATGGCAATTCTCACATTACCATAAAACCAAGTGTACAAATTTTACCTGTTTCTTGCATTGATGCGTGGTGGGAGTGAATCAATCTGTGAGAGTAGTTCATCATTACTGTCGCGTAGTCTTTGGTTATCAGCAATCACACACTCCAGTTGTTCTACCAACCTTCGGTACTCCTCCTCACGCGGACTCATCGACTCATACTCTGCAACCTGGAATAAACACACGTATAGTTGTGGATAATAAAGTTTTACAGTACAGATTCATAGATAACGGTATAATACACACCTATAACAACACCAGTACAAAACAAGTCATTACTGTATATGAGTGTGTAATGTACAAAGAGGGTTTTCTGTACAGTACATAGATTCATTATAAACAAACAGTACAATACACACCCATAACACCAACAGTGCAAAACAAAACATTACAGTAATTCAGAATCAGAAACTAAATAATTTACACTATAATAATTTCACCTTCTCACATCTGTCACTTCCCTGTATTGTTAATAATTATCTCACCTTGGTTTTAAGTGTATGTATGTCAGCAACTTGTTTTTCCATCTGACTCAGTTGTCTCTCAGATTCCTGTAATTTCTCACTAAGTTCCAGGTTTTCAGTTTCCAGTCGCTTAATGTCCTGTACACAAAGAAACATACATACAATGATTATCCATTCATAGATATCTGAAGTAACTCTCTTATAACTGGTAGCAAGAATATTGTGGGCTTGAAAGGGGAAGGAAATGTGAGTGTCAACTACAGTACTGAATTTCATTGACAATATCTCTCCAAATTATTACTTTTATTTTCACTGTTCTTTGCCTGAACATTAAGCCACTAATGCACGGTCCATATGATTCAATAACAAGCTCTAAAACATGTTCATAGTATTGTATTTGGATGTTCAAACTTATAAACATAATTGGTGTGAACATTACCTGCTTGGAATGAGTTTGGGGATAATCAGGTGACAGAATAAAATTGCAGTGAGTAGACGTTACCAGCACTTTGGTATGGGGTGGATTGATTGATTGATTGATATTAGGTGCTGCAACAGCAAGGTCATATGGCACCCCAGGAAGAAGGTGAATAAGATGTGGCACAGTAATCACAAAAAATAACACATGAAAACAAAGTGATGGTTGGAGAAGTGAAGCCCCTTTTAGTCACATTTTACTACAAGCAGGGATACTGAACAAGTTTTCATAGTCCCCCTACCTATCCCAGGGGGAGGTGTAAAGTGAACACAGGAATTATCTTTACACTTCATATTGTGGGATCCCAATAATTCTAATTACAAGAATCAAATAAAAAAGGGTGATGCATGGAAGGAGATCACTGAAGAATTACATGTGGATAGATTAGAAGTTATGATAAAGCAATGACAGATCTTATTGGTCAGTTTAGAAGGAAAATAAAGTGTAAATCAGGAATAGGAACAGATGAAATCTATAGGGATAATTTGCTATTTACTACAGTTATTTCAAACTACATGTAGGTCTATTACCATTTCAAATCACTATGTGCAGATTTCCAGTAAAGGGATATGAAACAAAGTTCATAAGTTTTCCCTGCTTTTCCTCATTTTATTCCACCTGAACCTGAACATATTACAGCCACCATGGAACAAATCATTACAAACCTAATCTTTACACATTGTCACTACATTAACATGTTATATCTTTATAATACAGAAATATCATATTTGACACTTGACATCCCAGATAGAGTCTAGTACAGTACTGACCGTTGAGAGTGCTGTCAGCTTTGCCTTACACCTTGCTTCTTCCTGGTGTGCAAGGTTGGCCTGTGTGAGTGCTTGGTTGGCCGTTGTGGACACTTGTTCCCGCGCTGCCTCACGGTCTCGTTCTGCTGCCTCCTGCAATTCTCGCACCTGTTCACGGTACTGACGCTCCAGCTCTCTGGGGGACAAATACATACAAACATTAATTTTGTTTCAACACACAATACAGTATATTATACCAAATGACCGGTACAGTAGGTCATAGATACCTGATGAATAAATTTAGCATATACATATACAGTATATCCTTTAACACGTACAGGTTCAGTAAATCACTTAGTTTGTATGAAGGGTCTACAGTTCAGAAATAAATATATACAGTGTATAGTGTTAATAATACACACATACAACTGTACTAACATTGCAGTATGCATATTGTAGTTAATTTTATATTTATTTAAATAATAAATATGATTATACCAAAATAATTAATATGTAATTAGGGTACCCGGTATATATTATAATTAAGGCGAGATCCTCTTGTTGGTAAATTGGAAGGCAACTGATTCCTCCTAACTATACCAGAAAACAGACACCTTCAATAATAAGGGATCTGTTTCATGGCATAGTTTGGATGAATCAGAGAACTTCCAATTAACCAACCTTAAGGAAATGTAATTGTAGAATAATTGTGTGTGTATGTGAGTGCATGTATAGAAGTGTGTGTGTGTGTGTATGTGTATAGGGGTGCATGTGTAGAAGTGTGCATGTGTGTGTTTGATTTTGTTTCAACTGGTCTTGATCACGGGCTGGACACATGTTCACCAACTGTTACCCTCCCAGAATAAGCTTAGAGCTCGTAGTGACTGATCTTTGGGTAAGACTGGAACCTTTATCCACACACCGAGATAGTGAGGTCACAACTCCTCGACTTACGTCCCGTACCTTTTCTCTGCTAGGTGAACAGGAGTTACACATTTAAGGAAACAATCCCAAATTGTCTCCACCCGACCGGGGATTCGAACCCAGGACCTCTCGGATGTGAGCCGAGCGTGCTATTCACTACACCACCGGGCTGTATGTAGTTGTATGTGTAGAAGTGTGTATGTGTAGAAGTGTGTGTGTGTGTGTGTGTGTGTAGAAGTGTGTGTGTGTAGAAGTGTGTGTGTGTACATAATAGAGTAGAGTGTGCGTGTACATAATAGAGTAGTGTGTTTTGTGTTATGGGTGATGCATGTGTAGAAGTAAGTGTGTGTGTGTGTGTGTGTGTGTGTGTGCGTGTGTGTGTGTGTGTATATATAAGTGTATGTGTAGAAGTGTGTTTGTGTACATAATAGAGTACTGTACTGTAGTGTGTGTTGTGTAAGTTTGTTACTGTATATCTAGGTTAAGTGGTGGTGTGCTATAAACTTACTGTATTTGAAGTTGTGATGAAGCCTCCACCTGAGCACTGTGTTCATCTAGTTCTTGGGCCAGTAGTGTGAGGCGTTGGTTGGCTTCGTTCAGATCTTGACGCAGTTTGTCCCTCTCGCCTCGAGCACATTCCACAGACAACCTTCAAGAATCAACACAACAGTATTAAGGAGGAAGTTCAGTATTGGTAAATCTGGAGCAAATGATTCCTCTAAATTATCCTAAGTAACAGAACACCATTAATTTTGTTCATCTTGTCCTGTTTCCTGTCATACTTTGGAGGAATCAAGGCACTCCAATGACACAAAAATGAATCACCCCCTTAAAGGGATAATTCACTTTTGTTAAATTGGAGTGCCATGATTCCTCCAAAGTATGCCAGGAAACATGACCACATGAACAGAAAAAATGGTGTTCTTTTGCTTGGAATACAGTAGTTTGGAGGAATCGGTTGCTCCAGATTTACAATGCACTTCGACTATAAGGGGGTAATTCATTTTTGTTACATTGGAGTGACAAGATTCCTCCAAGGTATGCTAGGAAACATGACCACATGAACAAAAATAAAGGTGTTCTGTTGCTTGGAATAGTTTGGAGGTATCGGTTGCTCCAGATTTACCAACATTACACTTCCACCTTCAGGGGATGGTAGTGTTGGAGTATTGGAAGGTTATACAGTATATTGATTCCTCCAAACTATGCCTTCAACACAGTAATTAAGGGGGTGCGGGAGTAGGGGGACAGGCTTTGGTTTTTTTTGGGGGGTGCAAGAGTAGGGGGACAGGCTTGGGGGGGTGCATGAATAGGGGGACAGGCTTTCTACCCACTCCAAGCCTGTCCCCCTAGTTCCAGCACCTCGCCAGTCCCCCCCAAGCCTGTCCCCTACTCCCATACCCCCTTAATACATTGTTCATCACATTACATCATTGGTTATTATTACCCACAAAGTGTAAAGCTATAATCTATGAACGGGGAACAACACAAACTATCAAATCTAATACTGTAATAATAATAATAATAATAATTGAGAAACACAAATCTAATACTGTAATAATAATAATAATAATAATAATAATAATTGAGAAACACAAAGCATTAAAACAAATACTATTAACACTACCTGAGGAATTTGACTTCATGTAGGTATGAGAGAGCAGCAAGGTGTACTGAGGTGACTTCTACCTGTCCTGGTGTGTCCCTCTCACTTCCCACTCGACACTCTTCCTCCAGAGCGACGGCCAAGTCCCGGAGTGAGAGCCTTTCATGTCCACACTCAGTAAAGCCCAACTCACTCAGTAACTGTTGACCATTATTCACTCCAACACTCTCCCAACACTCGACTATGTGTTCCATACGTACTGATCTGAAACATAATAATTATATAAGTATTAATTAAGTACTGTACAGTATTAAATAATTATATGAATGTACTTTTCACATTAAGGGACCCTGTGTTGTAGTCGGAAAATTGAAGGTAAATGAGTTCTTCAAATATTGCCACAAAACGCCACCCATATGGAAGGAGCTTGTTTCGTGGCATAGTCAGGAGGAATCAGAAGCCTCCAATTCTCATACACAATCACAGGGTCCTTAAGTGTATAATTAGTCTTAGTAAATCTGAAGCAACCGATTCCTCCAAAACAATTCCAAGCAACAGGCCATCATAATTTTTTTTTATAGAGTCCTGTTTCCTGACATACTTTGGAAGAATCAAGACATTCCAATTCACCAAAAAGAGAATCTCTCCTTATGGTGACTCATTACTCCCTGCTTTGCATATTAATAAAATAATCACAGAAGAAAAGATAAAAATATGTGTGTGTGTGTGTGTTGTGATCGTCCTTTTCTGAACAAACTGGCTTGAGATTAGGTATGGATTGATTGATTGAATGATAGATATTAGGTGCCGTAACAGTGAGGTCATATGCCGCCCGAGGAAGGTGATAGGGAACAAGGTTTTGGTGAATTTCCAAAAGCTGACCAACTATAGAATTGTGTGAACAATGAGACGAGTGATATGACAAAAGGAAAAGACGAATATGAAGAGATTGTCAATGTTCTGTACAGTGAGAATAACAATAAGCTATATTCCACTTTATAACAAAACCATACCTAGAATAATGGGTTTATAGTAGTAGATCAGAATATCTTCCTGTCAGATTAAGGGAGTAGGTGACTGTAGTTTTAGTACGGTGTTGGTGGTAAATCAGAAGCAACTAATTCATACAAAACTATCCTAAGTAATATTATACTATTATATATTCAATTTATTGGTTCTGTTTCCTGGCATACTCAGGAGGAATCAAGGCACTTCAATGTATCAAATTACATAAGAGCTGCCACAGCCAAGTGTTACAACCTCTTTGTAAGGTTACATAGAGGTACAGTTGCCAAAAAGATATTGCAATAACTATTGATACAACATTAAATATGTTAATGTCCATAGTTGTTTGTAGGGATTATAAGTATGTATTACAGAAGGATATGTATATTTCCTTCTATTATACATGCTTATAGTCCATACAAATAGTTGTGGATATTACTAGGGTTAAAGTTCTATCAATAGTTGTCGCAATACCTTTTTTGGCAACTGTACAAAGCAAAACTGTTACCATGTTTATTCTGTTTTTCCAGTCTATGTGTTAACTGCCAACATACTCTGATATGGTGATCTAATTACCAGGTTATACAGCAGAAAAATACAATCAAGTTGAGAGAGAGGGTGTGTTACACACACACACAGATAGATGAGGAAGTCTCCACTTTTCTCTTACAGCTAATTATTTCAGAGCATTTCTCTTCAGTCAGTCTGGTATTAGAAGTGTGTGTGTCATCACCTCCTCCTCTTCCTTCCTCACTCTTGTTTCACTGAGGGATGTCAGTGTATAAAAACACCTCTCGTCTTCAGCTTCCGATTATTTAGGATTCTCTCTTTCTCAGTGACTGGTCGTGTGGTGAACAACAATTGTACGTTAACCTTTTATTTACACACACACAAATTTAACTGTAACACACATAAATTTATGAGGAATACAACAACAGATACATTATGGTGCTGTAATCCTGTATCAATAATTTATAACTGACTGACTGTATGTATGTCGTGTTAAGGGACCCTGTGATGTAGTCAGAAAATTGGAGATAAATGAGTCCCTCAAATATTGCCACGAAACACCACCTATCTGGAAGGAGCTTGTTTCGTGGCAAGGTCAGAAGGAATTAGAAGCCTCCAATTTTCATACACGATCACAAGGTCCTATAACTTATTTCAAGGTCAAAAGTGAGGACAAATCAAAACAGACAACTTATTATAATTACCCAGTCATTATTGCCCCGCATTCTCTGTATTTATATATATTTATTTTATTGGGTGTCTACGATGCCTAATAAGTGTACGTACTTGGCAGACGATTTTTTTAAGTCCCAAGTTCGTTTATACCCTTCCCTTAATTATCAGCCACATTTCACATTACTGGACGTGAAATAGTTTGCTGCAAAATCTGAACAAAGAGAATAATAGTATCAACCATTAACACTCCTTCTTAAAGCCTCTGCATCAGTATAATTATTAAATCCAGGGTGAAAATAGATAAGCGAAACGAAGATATGAAGGTCCACTACGGAAGGCGTAGAAGTGGAGATGGAGAATCCAGCAGGATGAGGCACAAAACTATCAACACGAGAAGAGAAGACAACATATTACCAGGGTGGCCCATGATTAGACAACCAACAGGAGGCACGAGACGGGGAGGTGGTGATGGTGGTGAAGGGAAGAGGGAAGACAACACCTGGTTCAGTGTAGGCGTAGGAGGGTCGAGACAGAAACAGAAGAAATCATGGCAGAGAGATGGAAGAGAACGAAGGCAGGAAATGTGGTTAAGTAGAAGTAAGGAGAGGGAGAAGAGAAGCAGACGTAGAGGTGTTGGTGTTGGGAGAGAAGATGAGAGGAGGGGAAGTGAAGAGAAGAGTGGTGAGAGCATGTGGTGTGGAGGAGGAGGAAGAGAAAAGTCTAGCCGTCGATGTGGAGGAAGAGAGGATCAGAAGAAAGGAGGTTTAGGGAAGACAGATGAGAGTGATGAGAAGAGGCCAGGACTACACAAGACTGTTATATATCTGTGGATGTCCTCATCAAGCCTTAACCTGGACACCAAGGAACACCAACAACCTACTCCACAACGCAGACCTCTATCACCTGTAAGTAAAACCAACAACACAACGCAGACCTATCACCTGTAAATAACACCAACAACACAATGCAGACCTCTATCACCTTTATCACCAACAATACAACACAACGCAGACCTCTATCACCTGTAAGTATTACCAACACCACAACACAACACAGACCTCTATCACTTGTAAGTAACACCAACAACACAACACAACACAGACCTCTATCACCTGTAAGTAACAACACAACACAACACATCACAGACCTCTATCACCTGTAAGTATGGTAACACACACTCTATCATCCAACACCACAACACACACCTCCTACCACTCTCCCTACCTTCAGATACACATACATCTCCTACCACTCTCCCTACCACCTCATACCACTCTCCCTATACCTTCTGATACACACACACACATCCTACCACTCTCCCTACCTTCTGATACACACACATCCTACCACTCTCCCTACATTCTGATACACACACACACATCCTACCACTCTCCCTGCCTTCTGATACACACACACACATCTACCACTCTTCCTACTACCTCCTACCACTCTCCCTAATTCTGATACACACACACACATCCTACCACTCTCCCTGCCTTCTGATACACACACACACATCTACCACTCTTCCTACTACCTCCTACCACTCTCCCTACCTTCTGATACACACACACATCCTACCACTCTCCCTGCCTTCTGATACACACACACACATCTACCACTCTTCCTACTACCTCCTACCACTCTCCCTACCTTCTGATACACACACACATCCTACCACTCTCCCTATACCTTCTGATACACACACACACACATCCTACCACTCTCCCTACCTTCACATACACACACACATCATCTACCACTCTTCCTACCATCTCCTACCACTCTCCCTACTTTCTGATACACACACACATCATCTACCACTCTCCCTACCTTCTGATACACACACACACACACACACACACACACTTACACACACACACCTTCTACCACTCTCCTTACTACCTCTCTACTGTATACCTACAATACAGTTCCTCAGCCTAGAGTACAGTAGCATTTTACAAGTCGTTCACCCCCAACTAATTAAGAGAATAATATACCGTAGACAACAACAACAACACGTTCTATAAATGGGACCCTGTGATGGAGACAGAAAATATGGAGGTAAATATATTAGTCCTTCAAATATTGCCACGAAACACACATACACACCAATATTATGATGAAAGGAGCTTGTTTCGTGGCATGGTCAGGAAGAATCAGCAGCCTCCAATTCTCATACACGGTAAAAAACAGAGTCCTAAGGGGGTGCGTGGATAGGGGGACAGGCTTGGGTGGGGGGGTAAGGGGGTGCGTGGGAATTTGGGGGGTGCGGGAGTAGGGAGACAAGCTGAGGGAGGGGGTTAGGGGGGGAGGGAATAAGGGACAAGCTTTCTACCCACCCCCAAGCCTGTCCCCATACTCACGCACCCCCCCAAGTCTGTCCCCCTATTCCCGCACCCACCAAACCTGTCCCCATACTCCCGCACCCTCCCCCCCCCAAGCCTGTCCCCTACTGATAGTGATTTATTTGCACGATGGAAGGAAAGTGTCTGTGGGTGCATGGTTATTTGATTGTGGCTGTATACCGTATAACATTGATGAGAACTATAGGATGGGTGTGTCAGTGTTTGAAAGAGGAAGACAGACACTTAACCATCCACACCGTTCCTTTCCTTTCTCTTCTCCATCCACACACAACACAACACAATGAAATGTTATGTCCCCGCCCACATTATAATGAGTATAAGGAGAAGGTGTTGGGTGGTGTACATTCGTAGGCCATGCACGTGTGACATACTTTTTCCATCAAACTTTCTTATATTTTGCTTCTTACACTTTTTAATCGTTTGAATGTCTAACCTATCTCTCTATATCATATTTTGAACCATTTAAACAACTACCACTGCTATCTATATCACAACTAAGAACCCTAACTAAATATTGATGGTAAATTTGGAGAAACATGATTATTTCAAATGTATTTAAGCAACAGGCTACCATTATATTTGATCATCTGTTCCTGTTTCCTGGCATAACTTGGAGGATTAAAGGATCACCATAAAATTATATTACCCCTTTAATTAACTATCAAGAAGACCCTGAAGAACGAAGAAGAAGAAGAAGCAGAAGAAGAAGCAGGAGAAGGAGGAGAAGAAGAAGAAGAAGAAGAAGAAGCAGAAGAAGAAGAAGCAGAAGATGGGCCAGCGAACACGAAAAGTTTAATCAAAGTATGGGGATATTCTCTTGTTGGTAAATTGGATGGCTACTGATTCCTCCTAACTATGCCAGAAAACAGACACCATCAGTATTACTAAAGGGGGTCTGTCTGTTTCGTGGCATAGTTTGGAGGAATCAGAGACCTTCCAATTCACCAGTGTTGGAAAATCTAAAGTAACTGATTCCTCCAAACTATTACACACAACAGGACACCATTATTTTCGTTAATGTTAATCCTGTTTCGAGGCTTAGTTTGGAGGAATCAGAGACTTCCCAATTCACCATCAAAATAATTTAAGGAAAGGATAATAATTATAGAGCTTGTCTTTGAAATGACATCATTACACCAGTGAATGAGTCCAACCTTGTTATCACTTCCTTCTTATCAATCTTATCACAACGACCACAATGCACTTAATAAGTTACTCCTGTATACTCTCACTCACAAACCACGACCAAACCTAACCTTAATTAAGCCGGGGACAATATACTTTTGGTAAACAACAGGAGTGCCTTGATTCCTCCCAAGTATGTCAGGAAACAAACAAACAGGACCAGATTAATACAGACAGGCAAGAGAAGATCCAAGTTAAAATAAGAAACTTGATTTGAGAAACCTGGTGAAGTGACTCCAAACAAAAATGTGTTACAATCTGTGCTGTGGTTATTTTAATAAGTGTAACAAACTATACGAGGCGACCGACCCTCCCGCCCTAAGATAATAAAAAGTACAATAGAAAATATACATTTTCGACATGTTATGATGTAATCGAGTGAGAGGGTGAGGGATGAAAGTGACAATGGGACTATAATCTATAACTCCATCACCATGTGTTAATACAAACATCTATACAATTACAAAACCTTACAAGGCTTTCTTATGTGATCAGTTTCCATCCTGTTACACTAATATAAATAAGAAATATATAATATGAATTTGGTGTTCCCACGGTAATTACCAATCAGTCTCCATCATGCTACACCAATCTAAAGTAGAAAAAAATACAAAAAATATACAATGAACTTGGTGTTCAATTTACCAATCACGTGAAGTGTTATGGACTGTGACTGTGTATTGCCAAACCTAATTATATATGATAAGTTGATAAACATAGATTATGTCTATCACCTGCACGAAGAGTAATACCCGTATACCCGTATATATAGTCACAAAATCAAATAGAGGAGAGGGTAAATAAAGTCTGGCCTTTTACACCTACCCAACACACTCTTTGAAGTTGTACTCAACAATTATATATTATAAGGTATATTGTGATGATGTAAAAAACTTACAAACCACCAACAAATACCACAAGGACTATAATCACGAAGAATAATACATAAGGCTACAGAATTTTAAAAAGAAGTAAAATCTGGCCAGCACACAGTGTCCTTTAATTAAGTTGTAGCCAATAATTCTACTACATTAAACGGAGGTGTTGTCATTTGATCAACCACCAACACAACAAGGATTTCATCACAACAACTATCACCATTACCGGATAAAATAATAATAATAATAATAACAATGGGAGAAAATAGTGACCCAACAGCTCTCCTTTCTCTCAACAACACTCAGGTACAGTCAATAATAATAATAATAATAATAATCCACATTAGGTTCCTTTTGTTCGTTAGCTGAGAAATTTCCTCTCTGTGTGAATCATTCTTTCCATATATGTGTACTAAAATTCAGGACAATATGCTCTTTATTCAAGGGGAGATTTTTTGGTTGGTGAATTGGAAGGTCTCTTGATTCCACCAAACGAAGCAACTGATCCTCTATTATTACTACCATTGAAGGTGTCTGTTTTCTAGGCATATATAGTTATAGGAGTAATTTACCAACAAAAGAATCTCCCCTTTATTTAACCCATCAATCCACGTACGGTGTAGCCTCATCCTATACACTTCAAAAGAGTCAGTGGCAGTACAATACAAATATACACAGTCCTTGTCATTGTCACCAACTTACTATACACACACCACCATAAGTCATGTTTACCTTCAATATACACACACACAAGGACTACACCCACATTGTTTACCCCAGGGTTCATATCTATATGAACCCTGGTTTACCCCATATTATCCCATGCCTCTAGTTTCCCCGTCCCCGTCTCTGGCAGCCCCCTCGACCCCACAGTCACCACTCCCATGTCCCTTCTACCTGCCCCCTCGACCCCACTCCCATGTCCCTTCTACCTGCCCCCTCCACCCCACTCCCATCCCCCTTCTACCTGCCCCAGTCGTCTCTCCTCTGACTCCTCCCACTCCATGAGAGAGGTTGAGTCCAGTCAGCACACCTCGACATTCTAGTGGCATTGTATAATCAAACTACCATTACAATAACAAACTAGAAACAATATTTTCACGTTTAATTACGTATACTGAATTAATAACAATTGTTCTAAAACTCCATCATCATCATCATAATAATAATAAAGATGTTCCGACGTCCATTGAACCGAAAAGTCCAACAAGAGGTCACCTGTGTGTGTTGCGTCGAAAGTTTCTCAGGGAGTGTATGTGAGTTGCCAACCGTCGCAGGTGAAGTGAACACTAGTGGTGTGGTCAAGTCACAAAACAGTTTCCTACTATTCTAACTCGATAAACACTATACCCATTCTTGTAAACAGTGATGATGACTATGAACTGGCACGATGGGGGTACATATCTACAGTATACCTGGATCAGTGTTATGTGTGTGTGTATAGTATGAGAGAAAAAACAGTGATGAAACGTGATCGATGCGTTGTGTTACCCTGCACCACACACACAAACACAGGACGCTCCCAACATTGACTGCACTAACCACAACACCTGCCCAACCAAACCCTACTTATTTTTAAACCTCGTCAATATGATTACCAGCAGAGGTTATATTGAGTATAACCCTCATTCAACATTATCACAGGTTGTTTACTTATACTTTATGTCTCTTTAGTAATATTGTGTTCGTTAATTACTCCAATCTAACCATAGAAGATTTTAAATGACGAACAGTTAGGCTACTGAGAGAGAGAGAGAGAGAGAGAAGTTACACATGGTTATCACACAACATAAGAACATACAACTCATTTCCTTATATACACCAACATCTGCCTCACAATAAGCTTGGTAAAATACGAGTCACGGGAAAACTTGGCTCATTTAGAGAAGCAATTATAAAGTAGTTATTATATAGTTTGTTTCCTCTGCCTCTTATCACCAATAAATAAATAAATGCCAGAGGTATCAATACTTCCCCTTGCCCATTCCACCCACTCACTGACTCTGTTCGCTAGCAAAGAAACATTCCAATAAATAGGTTTAGCAGCATCTTCTAATTTACACACAGCAGCTAGCTACTCACTCTTCAAAACAATAACATCGTATGAGAGCGTGAAAACATTAATCAGTAATTTGTTTGAGTTATATAATTATACAGTATATATATATATAATTATGTGTACTAAAACTAATGTCCACCACTGTATACATGTACTCTACTTCAAACCACCTCCCGACTTGATTGTTGACCCTACTATGTGCATGTCGACACAACAACAAGGTTTATTATTTTCAAACTAACACAAATCAACATCTAGTTAATTAAGGAAGGAGGCATTTTACCATCTAGATCAGTGGTTCCCAAACTGGGGGCCATGGCCCCCTGGGGGGCCATATAGAAGAATGTAGGGGGCCATAATGAGAGGTTATGCGTAAATAAAACCAAAGAGTTTATCGGGTAGATAGCCAGTGGAGAGAACTTACAGGTTCAGTACAGGTTCAGTACAATGCCTTGCTGACAGACACATGAGTAATATGTCCTTTTTTATATGATTCTGTGTTCTTGACATAAAACAAGATATGGGGATGTATTAGGGAAGCAAGATCATTTTAACTCAACATAATTCTAATTTAAGGCTTCCTAAGCTGTGTATTCTGTATGATAACCTGGTGTTGAATGTTACGTATCAGCAAGGATGTTCATATTATTCAGTTAACGGGTTAGGGTTGTGGGGGGGGGGGGGGGCATGGACAAGGATCATGTATGAAAAGTGGGTAACAACCAGAAAAAGTTTGGGAACCATTGATCTAGATGAAAAACAGTCCTTATATTGAGCAATGTCACTCCAAGCTGTGTTATGTCGTGACTGTGATTTTAATCCGGATCAATAAATCAAGAGTTTAAATATTCGGGAACATTGTCACTTACACTTCGTCTGTCAATTAACTCTGAACAGCAACAACAACAGAGCATAAACACTGACGGGTACACGCACATACATAGAAGTATCATTAACCTCGCCCCGCCCTCCCCCTCGGGCCCTCCCTCTCTCTCATGAATTTCGCCTGTCTCACCAGAACACCAATATGAGAAAATGTGAACCAACAAGCAAACAAAACTCAAACACAACTTTTAATACACCTCCAGTACAGTACTAAAGGAGAAGTGACTACCAACATACACCATAATACCATACTACTACACAACATACTGTACACCATACTACACTATAACCAACATACACCATACTTCACTATAACCAACATACACCATACTACACTATAACCAACATACACCATACTGTACTACACTATAACCAACATACACCATAACCAACATACACCATACTTCACTATAACTAACATACACCATACTTCACTAAGGCTAACATACACCATACTTCACTATAACTAACATACACCATACTACACTATAACCAACATACACCATACTACACTATAACCAACATACACCATACTACACAACATATTATACACCATACTTCACTATAACTAACATACACCATACTTCACTATAATCAACATACACCATACTACACTATAACCAACATACACCATACTTCACTATAACCAACATACATCATTACACCATACTTCACTATAACCAACATACACCATAACACCATACTTCACCATAACCAACATACACCATACTTCACTATAACCAACTTACACCATAACACCATACTTCACTATAACCAACATACACCATACTTCACTATAACCAATATACACCATACTACACTATAACCAACACACCATACTGTACTGCATTATAACCAACATACACCATACTTCACTATAACCAACATAGGCCTACACCAAAACACCATACTTCACTATAACCAACTTACACCATAACACCATACTTCACTATAACCAACATACATCATTACACCATACAGTACTTCGCTATAGTTATCAATACAGTATATAATTTCACATTCAGTAATGACTATATCCATCCATCTGTCCCTAACTACTCCTAATAAGTCTTTTTAAATATCAATACTAATTTTTTTGTGGATAATAAATACTGTACAGTCATGAGCACTAATTGGTATACAGGTTTGAACAGTCCAATTCACAACTATATAATTCCAATGAAGATTATATTGTGCATTTATTTACTGCCTCTAGGTATTCGAAGCACACCTGTAAACTTATTAGTGCTTGTGACTGTACACTCGCAATCCAAAATATGTATCCAGGCTTGCTTCAAATAGCTTGATCAAATATTAAGGGGGTGCGGGAATAGGGGCAAAGGCTTGGGGGTTTTTAGGGGTGTGTGGGTTTTTTTTGGGTGGGTCATGGGGGTGCAGGAGTAAGGGGACAGGCTAGGGGGGGTTAGGAGGGTGCGGGAATAGGTTACAGGCTTTCTACCCACCCCAAGCCTGTCCCCCTATTCCTGCACCCCCTTTAAGCGAACTCAAGTAAATATGAAACAGGGTTCACTAGTTTGTCAAATGATTCGAAACTTCAACAAGACCTGGATACAAATTTTGGATTGCGAGTGTACATAACTATGCTGAGGGGGTTGTCATAAACTACAGTACTTTTAAAATTATGAAAGTTATAATCAATATCAGTAGTATCATTATCAATATTATTACTATTATTTTTATCATTATGATAATTATTATTACTATTTATTTCTATTATTATTACTGTTATCATTATCATTAAGGAGGTACCTGTACTTCTTTTTTGTTACATTGGAGTGCCTTGATTCCTCCAAAGTATGCCAGGAAACGAGACCAGAGGAACAAAAATAATGGTGTTCTGTTGCTTGGAATAGTTTGGAGGATTTAGTTGCTCCAGATTTACCAACACAAAATTTCCCTCTTAACTACAGTACATGTACACACAAACAATTTCTACCACTATCATCATCATCGTCATCATTACTAGTACAATAATATTTGTTCTCTTTCCCCCCCTTGTTCAGATGTCCCTAAGAGAACCCCCTCCCGTCCCTCTACGTGGCAGCTATGGACTGATGGGAGCAGCTGGTGTGTTTATAAATATGATCTTCTTCATCATAAACATTGTCTCAGATTGTGTCCTTGCTTATGTACTCTGGCAACAGGTAAGTATGGATGTGGAAGCTTAGTAATATAATATAATATAGATGAATGAATTTAAAACTACAGTATTATTTTAACACATGCTCAATAAATTACTTATATAGTTAGTCAGTAAGGTAATGAATAACAGGAGCCTGGGAACACGCATACATATACACACACACTATCCTCCTAACACAGGCTCAGTAAATCACTTATATAGTTAGTCGATATAATAATGAATAACAAAAACCAGGGAAAATATTTGGTGGTCTTCCATGTAGCTATCGAGTACTACAATACATTTTTTTTCTCTCGTTCCACAGGCTGAGTTATCCCCCGAGACACATGAACTGCTCACTTGGTTTATCATTGCACTCAGCATCATTATCATACCTACCATTCTCACCAACATCCTCAGGTAATTGTACATTAATTAAGGACCCTGTGATTGTGTATTAAACTTGGTGGCTTCTGATTCCTCTTGACTGTGCCACGAAACACGCTCCTTCCATATAAGTGGTGTTTCATGGCAATATTTGAAGGACTTATTTACCTACAATTTCTGACTACTGTACATCACAGGCTCCCTTAAGGGGGTAGTATAGTACAGTGCTGGTGATAAATCTGGAGCAAGTGATTCCTCCTAACTATGCCATGAAACAGATCCCTTATTAGAACCAATGGGGGCTTCTGTTTTGGGGCATAGTTAGGAGGAATCAGTAGCCTTCCAATTTACCAACAAGAGACTCTTCCCTTAACAGAATAGTAGTGTAAGTGGCATATCTGGAGTAAATGATTCCTCCCCACCATTCCAAGCAGCAACAGGCCAATATTGTGTTTGTTAATCTGGTCTTGTTTCCTGGGATACTTTGGAGGAATCAAGGCACTCTAATGTACCAAATGTATACTATTCCATTATCCCTTGCATTTAACTTTTAACTATGCTTTAAATCAAAGTATCACTGGATTTGGTATCTGTCACTATACTTATAAAATGTTACTCTATTCCCTCCTTATGATACAAAAGGATTACATAACTATGAAGAATAAATACTGATTAACACTATACCATCATGGTACCGTCACATTTCATCACATCAATATATCTTACATGTAAACAAATGGTCATATTCACACTACACCCTCACATCACATCACATCACATCATGTCAATATATCTTCCATATAAACATGTGGTCATGTTAACACCACACCTTCATATTACAGCACCATCATTTGTTTACACTACAATTGGAACCTGTAATAAATGAGTGTCTTCCCTTTCCTTTTCTCTATTCAGCCTGGTGTGGTATTATGAAAACAAGCAGTGTTTGGCTGACACCTGTGTACTTCAAAAAATGACCAAGTGGCAGACTGCTGTTAGAATCATCATGCATCTCCTCCTCCTTGGTCAGATTATCAGGTACTGTTACTGAAGACCCTTAATATACAATGATATTACATATACAGTACAATATTGCCTTGATATAAGAAAGTAAAATATAGCACTATCCTTTAAACACAGGCACAGTAAATACAGTAGTCTATGCCCTCTATATAGGATGATGAAATTTACCACAAACAGTACTGTATATCCATTTAACATAGGCTCAGTAAATACACTATTCCCTCGATCTAAGGTGATTAAATTTATCACATACAGTACTGTACTGTATATCAGTTTAACACAGGGTCAGTAAATCACATAGTTGGTGTGTATGGTAATGAATAACAGAAGCCTGGGAAAACTATTAGTGGTCTTCAATGAGGGACTGAGTTTAAAAAAAAGAAAAATGTTGGACACAAATATTAATACTGTATATTGAGGGTCAACTTTATAATTAAAAAAAAAAATGTATATATATAATTATATATTATCTTTAGCTCACTATAATTTAGGTTTATATTCAGGAAGAAGTGATGACTACATTTCCTTCACAACAATACATATAATATGTATGGTTAGTATTAATAGTTTTGATAAAATTTTATGTACAGTATGCTTCCTTTCTTTTTAATAACTATCTCTGAAAATAATCATCTTAATGTTACTAATAGGGGGTCTTGTTTTGTGGCATAGATTGGAGGATTCAGTAGCCTTCCAATTTACCATCATCAAGAGTTTCTCCCTTGGGGGGGGGGGGGGGGCTGTACAGTGCTAGTAAATCTGGTGCAACTGATTCCTTCAAACTATTCCAAGCAACAGGCCATCATTATTTTTGCTAATCTAGCACGCTTTTCTGCTGACATACTTTGGAGGAATCAAGGCAATATGTTTGATCTCTATACGGTACAGGTACGTAGACATTGTGAGGTATGGAACCAAGATGAAGCGTCAGACAAGAAGAGTAGAGACGGGGGAATATGGACGTAGTGCGTTACGCAGATCACCAAAGGGAGAACTATATGCTGCACTACAGAGGGTTGGTATATGTACAATACTGTATTGTTGTAGGCCCTCAATATAGCATGATAAATTTACCACTATCACATTTACACAGGCTCAGTAAACTGACTGACTGACTGACGACATAAACGTGATGTAGTTAGAGTTTTTTTTTATTTTAGACCAACACTGCCCTTAACAAAAAGTAAAAAAAAAAAAATCAATTTCATGCATGATATAAGCAAAAATAATCAATTGTTACAAAATTAATACAACTTAAAAATATAGAGTATCATGAAGTCTGTTGATAATAATGAACACACACTGGACAGACTGGTAAGGAAACAGGCTGAATGATAATTATGCACACATACAACTGGCTAGACAAACATTTTTTATATTGAAGTTTGTTATATTGAGGGTCTATTTAATGTACAGTACATATTTTGTACTTAGTATTGTATCCAGTAATTATATGAAAACTTGAAATAGTGTCCCTAGATTTGCAGTAATAATAAGTAGAAATACTGTACTGTATAGTAAATACTTCATTTTGTACAGTACAGTACTTAAATATAAAATAATTCACTGAATGGGGATCTCTATATAAAATTATGTGCTGAAAACTGATCTTTCTAAAATGATCTCATAGAGTTATCCCAGTCTAGTACTGTATGGAATAAGGTGGAATGACCAAGGAACGATATACTGTAGTGTAGTAATGTACAGTAGTCAGTCAGCTTATGTAATGATAACTGTGTAGGTGGGTCAAAGTTAGTTAACAAATTACAGTAGTACAATACATCATAAGAGTGTACATTTTGTTTACAATGTTTTATATAGTACATCATAGGAGTGTACAATTTAGTTAACAATGTTTTGTATTTAATGGTTACACACAAACACACAGGTAATGTCACGAGACACAGCCATGTTGGATATGATACACAGCTTCCTACAAGATGCACCACAACTAGTCTTCCAGATCTTCCTACTCTATCACAGCCACAGTCCAGGAGTTCTCAATATCTCCAATGACTTCACCAGTATAAGTAAGTTGATTAAAATATTGTACAGTAGAATACCTTTTCTTGTCAATACAGTGTTGGTAAATCTGGAGTAGCCTAACTGTTTCCTCCAAACAAGCAACTCTTAAGTAAAAGGTCACTGTTATTTTTGTTAATCTGGTCCTGTTTGTTTCATGGCATACTTTGGAGGAATTAAGACACTCAAAAACACCAAAAGTATACTATCCCCTTAATTAAAGCCTCTAATGAATTTACGAATATCAGTGATTTGTTTAAAACATTGTACAGTACATGTATAATAATTGATTGATTGACTGAGATTAGATGCCAAAACAGTGAGGTCAAATTAAACACCTTCCTTCACACACTTCACTTCACATACTACACTTCACATTTAACACTTTCCTTCACACACTACACTTCACATTTAACACCTTCCTTCACACACTACACTTCACATTTAACACTTTCCTTCACACACTACAGTATACATTTAACATTTTCCTTCACACACTACAGCCACAATCTATCAGTGGTATTATTAAACTTTTTCTATGACAAAAAGTTCTCTTCGTCAATCAGTTCCTGTTCTTTTACAATGTGAATTTAGCAGAGTAAATCTGATAATACAAGCCTATGTCTCATACTATAACAGCTTCCTTCCCACCACAGCCACTATAGTCCAGATCTATACATCATGATATACAGTGATTATATACTTGTATCTACCATTTCTTAATTTTATGTGCTAATTTGATCATACTATATGAAGGTCCTACTACAGTAACAGCTTCCATCCCTCACTACAGCAACAACAGTCCAAGTGTGGAAGGTAGTATTAGGAGTGTTGGGCATCTCATGGTCTGTGGTGTGGTACCAGGATGAGTTGCGTCGTGTAGTGTCAGATTGGGATCAACCTCTCAGCTGTTGTGGCATTACTACATGTGTCATCTGGCGTGTGGCGATGGTCACCTCAAGAATCCTTGCCATTGGTTCATTTACCGCAATACATGTGAGTTTTCATTGAGGGGGGTTACTAAGGGGGTAGTATACTTTAGATATAACACATTGGACTTCCTTGCTTTCTCCAATGTATGCCAGGAAACAAATAATAATAATAATAATAATAATACTTTTGGACATTGGAGTGCCTTGATTGCCCCAAAGTATATATGCCAGGAAATAACAGGATGTTCCAGATTGACACAACTAATGATGGTGGCCTGTTGTTGCTTGGAATACTATAGTTTAGATGAATCTCTTGCTCCAAATTTACCATCAACACTATACCACATACTGTACATTACCCCTTTTTAACCTCCAATAAAGAGGATAGTACAGTACAGTCAGTATATACAGTGTTGTTGAAGGTAAATCTGGAGCAATTGATTCCTCTAAACCAGTGGTTCCCAAACTGGGGGCCATATAGAAGAATGTAGGAGCCATAATCTGAGGATATGCATAAATAAAACCAAAGGAGTTTAGCGGGTAGGTAGCCAGTGGAGGGAACTTACAGGTTCAGTACAGTTTTGTGCAATGCCTTGCTGCCAGACACATGAGTAATATGTCCTTTTTTATATGATTCTGTGTTCTTGACATAAAACAAGACATGGGGATGTATTAGGGAAGCAAGATAATTTTAACTCAACATAATTCTAATCTAAGGCTTCCTAAGCTGTGTATTCTGTATGATAACCTGGTCTTGAATCTTACGTATCAGCAAGGATGTTCATATTATTCAGTTAACGGGTTATGGTTGTGGGGGGGGGGGGGGGGGGCATGGACAAGGATCATGTATGAAAAGTGGGTAACGACCAGAAAAAGTTTGGGAACCACTGCTCTAAACAATTCCAAGCAACAATGACAACAGGCCACCATCATTATTTTTGTTCATCTGGTGCTGTTTGTTTCCTGGTATACATAGACATACAGTACTTGTCCTTTGAAGGAAACAAAACACTCCAATGTATTGTACCAAAAATGTACTGTCCCCTTAAAGTACTTCATTCAGTTTATTGAGGTACAGTACAGTATATGAGAAAGCAATTAAACAGTGATACCATGACAGTACAAACATGATTCAATTTGTTAATGTATAATAATTTGGTAGTAAAATAGAAGATGAGGAAGCAGTTTAACAATGATACCATAACTGTACATACACCATTCATTTTGTCCGGGTGTAATAATTTGTCAGTGGAGAACGAGGGTTCATTCAATCATCAATCAATTTTTTGATGTACAATAATTTGGTAGTAAAATAAGAGGTGATAACTTATACCTTCTACCATTACAGCCAGTGGATGGTGTTCATGCAGACCATCACACCATATTCACCATCTACATGCGTGAAGATGGCACAGTGTACATTCCCTTCACCATCATTAGTACATGTGTCCTTCTAGCTCACTGGCTCATCATGACAGCCTGGATACATGCTCAGGTATCTAACTATAGGACGGTCCCAATGTCTTGTCACCCCCTACCATGCACTTGCAATAATTGAACAAATAATTTGTAGGAGTGACAAGACTTTTAGACCCTATACACTATATTTACTAACACTAACGGAATATCTACAGGTATAAATCCATTCACAGGCTGTCACAAATAATATAGAGTAGGCCCTCTATGTAAGATGTTTAACTTTATCACATACAGTATATCTTTTTTTAACACTCAAATAACTACACTAAATTTATTTACACTACACCCTCAATATACAAGGATCGAATTTAGCACCATCATTTTAATTAATACAGGCTCGGGTAACTTGCTACATTTACAAACCCTCACAGAATATCTACAATAGGCCCTTGATATAAGATAATTAAATTTAGCACATATAGTACTATACTGTACCTGTACAGTATATCTTTTTATCACAGGGTCAGTCCAACATTAACTTAGTCTGTATGGTAATGAATAACAGAAGCCTGGGTAAACATTTGGTAGTCTTTATTCATTTTTCATTTTTTACTCTTATCATTCCTAAAACGTTTACCAACCTTCCTATACAGACTATCAACTGTGTGTGTGTTCCCAGGCTTCTATTATACATTACCATACAGACTAACTAAGTGATACTGTATACTCAGCCTGTGGTTAAAGAATATATTATGTGGTAAATTTAATTATTTTATATCCTCACCTTACACAACAACTAATCTCCCTTTGTTATCTTTTCTACTCCTACACAGGGCACCAACTTCTGCTCTAGAGACGACAACACCAAGCGTCCTGTGTTGGAACTTCTCTACAACTGTGTCATGGGTGTTGTACATATATTCACCTATATAAACATTAAGGAGGCTCCCTCTCGTAGACGCATGGCCTTCTACTACATCCTGTGTCTCGTGGAAAGCACTACTATGATCTCAGTCTGGTGTGTTGAGGTAAGATCAAACCACAAAATATTATCACCAATTAACATTATTTTTCATGGAGGTACTTATACTGTAATGCCTTGTTTTGCACTGTTGTTGTTATGGGTGTGTATCATACCATTTAATATGCATCCGTACATTACACATCCAGAAACCTAGTGGTTGATAGAGGGTTTACTGTATACGGATTTATAGCTAATGGTATAATACACAACCATAACTACAGTGCAGATAAAAGGATTACTTTATAACTATTCATTAACCATATTCTATAAATATCCAGTCATTTAATCTATCATGTTAACTGCCTAATGTCTATTATAATACAGTATACAGTACAGTACTCTAAATGATATTAATGGGTCTATAAACAAGGTGAAAGCATCTAATTCAGTAAACCCTGGATATACAAAGAATAGATACATATAAATTTCTTCATTTTACACTCAGTCCCTCATTGAAGACCACCAAATGTTATCCCAGGCTTCTAATATTCATTACCATACTGTACACACTAACTAAGTGATTTACTGACCCTACGTTAAAAAGGATGTACACTATGTGATAAATTCATACATCTTACATCAAGGGCCTACTGTAAGACCTCCTTAATTAACTGAGACAATGATGCCTAATTTTATGCTTCCTTTCCCCCCCAACAGATGGAGTCTCAGTACACTGGTGTTTGGTTCCGTGCGATAATAGTGTTTAGTGTAGAGATGCTGTGGTTGTTGAGTATGTGTTGTATTGTTGGATATTATGCCTTCCTTCACCCAGATAAAGACAACAATGGTGGTGGTAATGATAAAACTCAGACATCGAGGCTACAATTATAATGGTGTTGGCAAAACTCAATCATAGTGACAATAGTTATAATGATGTTGCAAATATCAGGAACTGTGACATCAAGGCAACATTATAATGGTGTCTCAAAAATCAACCATTGCAACAGCAAAAATCAAACATCATGACAATAGTGATAATGGTGTCAGCAATAATGAACCATTGCGACAACATTGTGCCGGCAACAGTGATAATGGTGTCGCTGAAATCAATCATCGCGACAAAAGTAATGATGTCGGTGAATATAAAAACACACCAAAAGTGATAGCATTATACCGTACTATACTGTACACAGAAAACATTTGGTAAAGGGGCATATATACTTTTGGTAAATTTGAACGCTTTAAATTACTCCAAAGTAGGCCAAAGATACAGGACTAGATTAAGGTGAGATTCTCTTGTTGGTAAATTGAAAGGCTACTGATTCCTCCTAACTATACCAGAAAACAGATGCCCTCAATGGTACTAATAGGGGATCTGTTGTTGTTGTTGTTTCATGATATAGTTTGGAGGAATCAGAGACCTTTCAATTCACCAACAAAAGAATCTCATATTAACAAAAATAATGGCTGGATACAAGTATTTATTCATTGTATATCCAGGATCTACAATGATGTATTCAAATCAACAATGATGATGGTTGGTTAAATATAATGATGGTTTGATCTGAATTCTGGCCTAGTTTAGTATATACAGTACGTTTTTAATTAACCCTTGATGCCCAGACTCACTAAAACTATCACAGTGCTAAACCTTATAATGTACATTTTTTTACGAGATTTGCATTCTAGTAGAGTAATGACTTGTTTTTCACTGTTGTTATATGTGTGTCTTATTACTATCCTATCATTCAATATGCATCCGTGTACAGTAAACCATCTTTGAACATCATTGTTATGGGTATTATACCATTTAATATATTGTAATGGGTGTGTGTTATAACGTTTAAAATACATCCTTGTACAGTAAACTACTGGTACATTGTTATTATGAGTGATTGTTATATCGTATTCAGTTAAACCATTTATGTTTAATTTGTGTACTTGATGTGAGGAATGAATGAGTTTGTATCACGGGCATTCTGTCTCACTATCTGTATTCTATATATTTATACTGTACTGTAATTTCTATAAGGTACACTAATGATACCTAATATATTAGTATTAAAATGAACAAATTGTAGGGCAACATTGTATGTATACCTGTACTTTTAAAATAACTTTTTATACTGTGAAATAAAAAATGAGATATGACATAGACTATAAAATACCTCCCTTTAATTATACTGTATAATAAAGTAAGAAAGTTAAGGGGGAAGTACAGTACAGTCTTGGTAAATCTGGAGCAAATGATTCCTTCGAACTATTCCAAACAACAGGTCATCACTTGCTAGCACAACATTTGGACACAACAAAGAATCCACAATCACAGTATACAAACAATATATTCGATCAGTGATGGATTATGCAAGCCCTGCCTGGGCCTCAAACCTCGCTGAGACACATAACAACACCCTACAGACCATACAGAACAGAGCCCTAAAGACAATCACAGGCTGCACAGCTACCACACCTACAGACCACCTACACTATGAAACCAAAGTCCTCAAAATCAAGGATCATCTTGACATGAGAGGCACACAAACACTTGCTGCAGCCTCCACAAACACACACCATCCACTACACTACATGGCACAACACCCACACATGTCAAGGAACATTAAAACAACACCTAATACACGATACCACACACAAATACTATCATCTCTTACACCATGCCCACCCCAAACCATTCTCCAGAAACATATCCATACTCAAATCACTCATCAATCCATCCAAACACTCACAAAAAAACAATGCACAGCTGCATACATGACCTCCTGACATCCATCCATCTGAATCCTCCCTTCCCCGTGAGGACAGATTCCACCTGGCCAGGCTGTGGTGTGGCCACCACCCGGCCCTTCTGACATATCAGAAGAGGCTGGATGGAGCCATTGCGGATGCCTGTCCAGGATGCAACACAGCACCCCATACTATTAAACATATTATTGAAGACTGCAATACACACAACCACACTCGCCAACAACACAACATACACTCTCTGAGGGCACTGTGGGAAAGCCTTGTTCAGGCCATGGCCTTCCTCTGGAGCTCGGGGCTGCTCGGCCAGACAGCTTGAGGAACTTCAACAACAACAACAGGTCATCATTATTTTTGTTTAACTGGTCCTGTTTCCTTACATACTGTGAAGGAATCAAGGCACTCCAATGTACCAAAAGTGCATTACCTCGTTAATGTTTCATGGCGTGAGAGGTTCACTCGTATCAACTGCAACTTTTCCTCTCCCCCTCCCCCCTCTCTCTTTCTCTCCCTAACCCCCTCCATCCCTCCCTCCCTCTCCCTCTCTCTCTCCATTATAAAGCACTGTCAATCTCCCATGAATATTGTTTGTGTTGGTTCATCCAGGTCTTCACCAAACACTACTTCCACCTCACTCTTGCATACAGTAATACTTCTGACTGTATCTAAGAAGGTTTTATTGGCCCATATCAAAGTTTTTGCCTTGGATAAAATTGGCAGGTAAGTGCTGCACATCTATAAATTATAATAAAAGTAAAGTAAAGACTGAGGGTCGTATTATCAAACTACAGTACCTCTTTGAGGAAAGATTCTCGTCTCTCATTTCCTACTATTTTGAGTAACAAAATGCCTTTGTGTGTGTGTGTGTGTGTATGTGTGTAGTAACTAGATATGATTGTGTGTACGACTCTGTGTGTGTTTGTTAACTTTGTTTATCTTAGAATTGTTTCTAACCATTCTATTGTTGTTTTTGTATATGGTCACTATTCTTCTAAAACTATTAAAAGATCTCTTTTGTTGGTTTTTATTATCTATCAAGCAAAACAGTGGGAAGGTAAGGTTGGCCACAGGAATTCCTAAACAGGCTATATGGAAAGAAAAGTGGTCATTATTGTGGAAGTACTGCAATAAATGGTCTACCAAGTGACTCAGTGATTAGTTAAACAAACCTAATAATAATACTGTACTGGTATTGCACTTACATAGTCTTACATTACATTTTCTCTATGTTGTAAACCCTCAAAAACATTGTGTGTACGAGTTCTTGAGGCCAATAGTACATGTATAATTCTTCACTAAATCTTGACACAATCCTGAGGACTCAGATGCAGTGTTTATAACTCTCATACAACAAATAAGTGAAATAACGGTATTTATGGAAAGAATTGCCATTTTGTAGCAGTGGTGCCAGATCCGGCAAGGTCCTGGTATTTCGACACGGTCATTTCCTGTACTTTACCACGGTTATTTCCCAGTAGTTTGCCCAGGTTGTGTTGTGGTCTAGGTTAGGTAAGGTCAAGCTAATTTCAAAATGCCCCATTTGAATATGCCATATCTTGAACATGGGGCATTTGCATAGGAAATGCCATAGAAGAAAATACTCTTAGAATGGTCTAAATAATTGGGTAATGAAGGTAGAAAAATCGTAGGCGATAACAGCAATTTTTTTCAATATTCACTGAAATGACTAAGATAACACTGGTGTATTTTTTGTCATAACTTATATTTTATGTCATGTAACCCATATTATGCTGTGACGTCACAAATATACATTATGCATCATGTTCGGTGAGCAGCAGTTTCTTTTGATCGATTGTAATGTTATTCATAAGAAAGTCGACTAAATACAGCTTTACGGCACATTTTTGTGGTAAATAATTAGAAATATGGCGTTTATATTATTAAGAAAACACATAAATTTTTAGATAAAAGAGATCAGAAAAAAAAATAATATAAAAGAAACAGGTGCCGTTGAAAAAAAACAACAACAACAAGACGACTATTTTACGTAAACAACAATGGCGAAGGGAGGAGGTGCAGGGACTTACTCCAAATATTATTCCACCTTTCAAAATTTACGAAGAACCAGATTACGTGAACCCTGTGGTGCACTACTGGGATTTAATGTTGTACAATTATTTGAAAACCCTGATGGTATCGATCCCAACGTTAATACCGTCAAAAATACCAATGAAGTCTTGGAACACACCGGCTGGCAAAGATTAAAGACCATGTTCACAGAAGATGGTTACGGTAATATGAGTCCGGAACTTTCAATGGTACGATAATTTAATAATAACCAGGGTATAATTTATACCGTAATAAGGAAATTACATATGTCCAGTTGCCAAAATAGGTATTGTGACAACTATTGATTCAACATTAAATATATTAATTTCCATAGTTGATTGTAGGAATTTATTATAAGTATGTATTACAGAAGGATATGTATATTTCCTTCTGTATATACATGCTTAAAGTCCATAAACAAATAGTTGTGGATATTACGATGGTTAAAGGTCTATCAAGATTTGTTGCAATACCTTTTTTGGCAACTGTACATGTGTTTAGAAGTATATTAGACATAACAAAAATAATGAGTGATTATGGACAAACGCTTCACTAACTTAATGCCTAATTTAGTATTACATCCTACAACAGCATAAATTAATAAATTATCCGGTAATTATCTAGTATATTACCGTTTTCTAATACAATGTTTCTACCTTCTTTATCCACTAAGTTAATTCATGTCATTCTAAAACTATTTTATTTAGAAATGCCCCATTTCCAAGATATATAAATGGGGCATTTTGAAATTAGCCTGACCTAACCTAACCTAGACCGCATCAGACTACCGGGACCTAACCTAGGCAGACTACCGGGAAATAACCGTTGTAAATACAGAAAATGACTGGCAAAATACTGACACCTAGCCGGATCTGGCAACATTGCTATAAAATGGTAATTCTTTCAATACCATAAATACCAATTATCCTTCCATCCCAGTAAGTTAGGTTCATTAACATGTTATTATAATGGATAGGATTGCTTGTGTTGACATAATACAGTGTTATTTTCATTATCTTTACAAGTGCTAATCATTTCTTTGCACCTAAAATACGAGGATGGTACGAAATTTGGTATTTATGTATTTATCTAGTATATTGCCATATTGTAGCAGTGTTGCCAGAACTGGCTAGATCTCAGTATTTTGCCCCAGTCAGGTCCTGGTACTTTACCAAGGTTATTTCCTGGTAGTTTACCCAGATTAGGTACCAGTAGCTTGCTGTGGTCAAGGTTAGGTAAGGTCAAGTAAATTTCAAAATGCCTAATTTGAATATCTTGGAAATGGGGCATTTCCAAAGAAAATGCCATAGAAGAAAAGTGTTAAAAATTAGTAGGTAAAGGAGGTTAAAACATTGTAATAGAAAACGGCAATAAAATAGATAATTACAGGAAATTTTTTGTGGACTTTTGATTTTAGCTGAATAACTTAGATTAAATTTTGCACTTTAGTTGCCAATTAGGTAATATACTGGTAATTGTTACCTACATTTGTAGCAGCCATTAAAATACATGTCAAAATATATGTTATGTTACATTATCTTTTCCGGTACATCATGTATTGGTATTTCTAAACAACAGTAAATTCCAACTTTAAGTACGGTACTGTAGTGTTTTATGCACATTTTGGGTGAATATAATATGAGATGTGAAATGCATAATGTGTTCCCCATGCTGAACCTACCTATCCTTTCCTATACTGTACTATCCTACTATTCATTGCAAATTATATCCAGGATACTACACTAGCCAAAAAAAAGACCAATTTGGCAGGAAAATTGAAAGTGTCATCAACGTTTTAAAGAATTTGACGTTCTCATTCTCTTATTTGAAGGTTATTTCATCTTTATACAAGAATAAGGTGGATATCTACACATAAACACGTGTTAATACATACTTCCCTAGAATGCCCTGGATAGGAAGGGGAGAGGAGTATACTTGGCTGTTATTTTATATCAATCCCAATTTCTTTATATGGCTATGAATAGTGTAGAACCCTTAGTTTTGTTGCTAAAAGCATGTTGCTTATCATTGCAATGATCAGTTGTACAGTACTTGCTTTTGGATAAAATAATATCCAATAGTGGTAGCTACAACCCTTTGGTCCGCTGATTCTGAAAAACATGTAGTTCAGAAGTAGCCACCAGATGGCAGAGCTACTCACTACATCACCCCATTACAAACGCAAAATTTAAAGGCATAGATATTACACTTTTGAAACATTAAAGTGTCTTAATTCCTCCAAAGTATGCCTGGAAACAGAACCAGATAAGACAAAATAATGATGTCATGTTGATTGCAATAGTTTTTAGGAATCAGTTACTCCAAATTTACACCAACACTGTACTACCCTCGCAGAATAAAGTAGCTTTGCATGAAATTGTACTAAGTAATGGTAGTATCAGACCCTGGATATATATTGAATAAACACAGTACTCTTATCCATCATTTCTTCATTTTACACTCAGTCCCTCATTGAAGACCACCAAATGTTATCCCAGGCTTCTGTTATTCATTACCATACACACTAACTAAGTGATTTACTGACCCTATGTTAAGGGGAGTTTCTTTTGTTAGTGAATTGGCAGGTCTTTGATTCATCCCAATTATGTTAGGAAACAAACGTCTTCAGCATTCTGGAGGACTCGGAGACCTGCCAATTCTCCAATAAGAGAATTTCCCCCTAATGTATTTCTTTCATCCTCAGGTTATGAATGGTGTTATGATGGGTGCCTTCACTGGGGCAGTCGTCGGTGGGACAGTTTTCTCTAAGAGCAGCTTCATCAAATTTATCGATGAAAACCAGGGGTCGACATTTCAAAACACATTTGAGGCCAAAAAACAATTACAAACACAGGTACAGTATTACATGTGCATCTAAAATGTGACCACACCTCACAGAAAACACACAACACAAATGTAGCCTACACTACTCCACTCAGACACCACACAACATACATGTCCACTATTGTACTCCACATACACACCTTCTTATCACTCTAAAATTGCATTGCCTTACTGACCATTACAAAGTTGATACTGTAGGTGTTAAGCCCTAATAATCAATCATCTAAAAGCTATTTTTTAATAACCTTGTTCTATATATGACACAAACAAAATACCCAGTGAAATATGTCCCACTCACATTCCAAACCATCAATTTCGCCCAGCAGTGAAGGTCAGAGTTCAGATTATACCAGACCTATAGGAGTTAATATTTCAGCTATGCTTTTAGTACTTTTTGTAAAAGCTTGTGACAATAAATATTGAATTCTGGTTACTGATATACAGTGTTAATAGGAGCTTCCAACAACTCTGTCATTCTGCTACAAACTTGTGCATGGGACCAAATTTGTGGCACAGGGCCCGGAAGCACAAGTTGCCTATTCTATATTATTATATTTAATTACTAACAACCAAGCATCCAGCACTTACACTACAGTGCTCTACTTTATATGTACAGTACTTAGGTTCACACAATATTAAAGTACAGTACAGTATAGCTCTAATCATTGATATATGCAATATACCAGAAATTTTGTTGGAAAAAAACGCTGTAAAAAATATCCACTCTCCTTGACATAGAATGGACTGATTGAAATAAGACATACGTAAACAGTTGTAAATTACAAGTTAAATAGCAGAGTGAAACCAAACAGAATAAATGACAAGATATGGTTATCATATTAAAACTGTACTCAACTACTCAACCTGTAAACATAACAAACCCTGTTGGCGCAGTGAATATGAGTGTGTTTGTGTGTGATGTTCCCAATTGCAAGTATTCTTTATGGAAAAAACATGACAAGTACACAGACATGAAAGGTGTGAAAGTTTGGGCCACATTTCCATCACTGAAAAACTAACTTAACAATTGTAAAGGGGTTCCACATGTAAATGTTTAGGTCCTATTGTCCGTGCCATTGCCAAAGTTGTTGTCCTCGATACTCGTATATTTTATTTTCTTAATTTGTCGTTCAATGATAAATGGTATATACATGAAAAATAACTACCAAAAATATATCAATTTTTTAGAGTGGACAATTGTACCAATTCTGAGATTATTGTCGAGTTTTTGGAAGCACCTATTACAACATAAAGTACAGTACTTACACCAAAAGATAATACAGTAATTTAAAGAGAAAAAATATAAGCAAACTAGTATTGTAGTTATACATAAATGCACTTATATTAGAATGAAATACAAGCTACTATGTATTCATGCACTGTACTTTTAAAATAATATACCTATTACTTATTATTTTTTTCCATTACATTGCTGATATTAAGGGAGTAGTACACTGCTGGTAAATCTGGAGCAACTGATTCCTCCAAGATATTCCAAGCAACAAAACACCATTATATTTGTTCATATGGTTCTGTTTCCTGGCATACTTTGGAGGAATCAAGGCACTCCAATGTACCAAAAGTATAATACTATGCCCTTAGGGTGGTAATAAACTTTTAGTACAATAAAGTGCCTTGATTCCTCCAAAAATGCCAGGAAACAGGACCATATTAACAAAAATAATGTTGACCCTTTGTTTGGAATAGTTTGGAGGAATAAGATGCACCAACACTGCACTATACCCCCCTTAATTAATGTCCCTACTATAATCAAACAGGTGACTTTAGGTTTTGCAAGAGGAGCGTGGATATGGGGATGGCGTTTGGGTGTATTCTGTGGGTCATTTCTCTTTTGTACCACCGCCATCTCAGTGTATCGGGGAAAGTCTTCTATTTTAGAGTGAGTATACATCTAGCTCAAGGATATTAAATTTTGTACTAATTTTATCAACACACTATTCCTCCCTCGTCAACTTTCCCCGTCTGACTTATTATGCTCACCATCAGAATCTCTTTCAAGGATATAGGCTACTTTCTGCTCTCCATACCATGATATTCATAAGGAGTACAAATATCAGGAGAGTATGCAACACTCTCATTCATCATACTACTCGGTCTCGCCCATTTCTCTTCGACTCCCTCATACAAAAGTAACTGGTATTCTCAAACTGTTTTTCTCTTTCATATACATGAGTGGTCAACACTGAAACACTATTGTAATGTCATTCATATTTCCCCTTCTACAAAGAATAATACTCCTTCATACAAGATGTGGCTCAATATCTCAAATGAAATTGGACATGATTTTGAACCTCTCATTCTTTTCACTTCAGAGGTGAGGACATGAACAGGAATTCTTGCCTTAGTATAGAAGGAAATTAGAGTAATTTTTTCATTATTTGTACATCATCATCATCATCATTTTCGTTTAACGTCCGTATTTTCCCATTTAGGATGGAGTTGGACGGGCGATGACTGTTCTCCACATCTGTCTATCTAGTACCATATGTTCTATTCCCATTAAATTCATATCTTCCATTACACACGTTTTCCATTTTTTCTTGGGCCTTCCCACCGGTCGCCGGCCCTCGACTCTCACCTCCTCCACCTCACTCAAAACACACCCCTCCGCTCTTCTCACATGTCCAAACCATCTCGGTCTTCAACCCCACACATCTCTGCCACTTCACTGCTAGACCTCCCATCTTGCCACCTTATTCCTGCCATGTATCTCGGCATTCTACGGTCACAGCTGCGTATAACCTCCATCAGTTTGTTTGTCAATGCCCATGTTTCTGTTCCATACATAAGAGCAGGTCTCACACAGGCTTCGTATGTCCTTCCTCTGGTCCTCAGCCCTATGCTGCGGTTCACCAATAAACTGGCCATTTCTCGCCATCTTCCCCATGCAGTTGCTACTCTCGCTCTTACCGCTCTTTCCACTCCTGCTTCACAGTCCAACACATCTCCCAAGTAGCAGAACTGTTGCACTTCCTCTAACACGCCTCCATTTACCATCAACCTGGCATCCTCTTCATCACCATCACTATCACTACCCATCCCCTCCCTCACACATCTAGGACATACAAAGTTCCGCACACCTCGGAGAATTATCAAACCCGAGCATCGTTGGTGACACCATTTATTACACTCAGTACACAACACTGAGTTTGTTCCCACTCCTCTTCCACAACATCCACATGGCCATTTTCCTGACTGAATTAATTTTTGAGCCTTGTTTCCAGTCACCATTATCTTTTTTTTTTCTAATTTCAGATACCTAATTGCTGGAAGTGCGACTGGATCGGTGTTCAAGATAAAGCAAGGACCTCGAGCAATGATAGCAGGTGGTATTGTTGGTGGAGGTCTGGGTGCTATAGCTGGATCTCTCAGCCTTGGTATTATGTATCTTACAGGTAAATAAAGTACAGCCTAACGTGGATATTTGAACAATGAATAAATACTTGTATCCACCATATCTTTATTTTATACTCAGTCACTCATTGAAGACCTCCAAATGTTTTCCCATGCTTTTGTTCTTCTGTAACATACAGACTAACAAAGTAATATACTGAGCCTCTGTTAACCACTTAGCCATGGGCCTTATCTACTGCTGTTGAGAAGAATACTTTATTTCTGGTAATATTATTTATTTCAACTAAGATTCATATTCAAGAGGGTAAGTACAGTACAGTAATCCCTCATTTTGCACTGTTATGGGTGTGAAATATACAGTTATCTATGAATCAATGTACAGTAAACCCTCATTATCCACCACTGGGTGTGTAATATACAAAGATGGTTTACTGTATACAGATTCATTTCAAACAATGCAATGCAAACCCATAACACTAACAGTGCAAAACAAGGTATTACAGTACTATAGGCCCTAGAGATAAGATGATTAAATTTATCACATATCCCTTTAACACAGGGTCAGTAAATCACTTAGTGTGTATGGTAATGAATAACTGAAACCTGAGAAATTCTTCAGTGGTCTTCAATGAGGGACTGAGTGTAAAATGAAGAAATGGTGGATACAAATATTTATTGATTGTATTTCCAGGGTACATAATATAATGTATTGTTGCACTGGTTAAAATTATCCTAAAGATATTATCCCCATCTCTGTGTTCTGGACATGACAAATTTACTGCTGTGTATTTTCAGGGACATCAATGGAAGAGTTGAGATATTGGCAGTATCAATGGAAGGAAGATAAAGATGCAAAGAAACTTGAACAATTCCGACAAATCAGGGCCAAACAATTGGATCTTCTCGTACTGAATCATGAAGAAAAGCTTGATCCTAACAAAGATCTCATGAAAACGGACACCAATTAAGAGTATACAGTTGTACATATACTTTTGGTACAATGGAGCTCCTTGATTCCATATGCCAAGCAACAGGACCAGAGTAAGAAAAATTATAGTGGACTGTTGCTTGGAATAATATGGAGGAATCAGTTACTCCAAATTTACCAACACTGTACTATTAATTCCCTTAAATCAAGGAGTAAAGAACGTTTGAACATTTAAAGTATTTATTGTATTTGTACTGTGTCACTAAATATTGTATGCAAAGCTTCACCCGAATATTAATCATAGTAAAAAAATAAAGTACATTAAGAGCTTTCCTTTTAATTATCACTTAAGGTTGTAGAATAACAGTACCCTACACATTTCACAACACAATGTCATTAGAGATGTGCGTTTCGGTCTGAGTACTACTTGATTTACTCGGTTCTTGAAACTGAGTGAGTACTACTAGGTTTTACATGATCACTTAAGCGCCCCAAAATAAAAAATAAACTGAAAGTACAGTAACATAATTGAATGTAGCTTCAGTACCACAATAAGTTTCTCTGTAGTTGTTACAACCTTATTATTTTAACGGGTATGTCTATTAATTAAGGGACATTGATATGGCAATAGTCACAAGCTACGCAACCATTATTATTATTACGAATTTTTTCTTCATAAAAGCAAAAATCACATGTATCTAACCACTAATGGTTATCTAGCATAATTAGAACGGAAAAAAATCTAATATCAAGTATTATTAATGTGTTCAATGCCTTCCTAAAGCCTAGGTCACACATTCCCGAACTGGAGTCCGAATGCATCCCGAAGTGACTTCGGGATGAATTCGGGCATGTTCAGAGAACTTTTTCAAGGTCAAGTTTTCATCGGTATGTATTCGGTATGCATTCGAAACGCACTTTCGAATGCATACCGAATACATACCGAAGTCATACCGAAGTCATTCCGAATCGAAACCGAAGTTTGAAATTCAAAATATAATGTGTTGTTTTCGTTCCGAAATCAAACCGAATACAAACCGAATGCAAACAGATGCCATACCGAATGCAAACCGAACCCCACCCGATTGCCAACCGAAGTCTGACAGATTGTATATATTGTTGGTGTACACTATATTGTTACTATTATATCATATTATATTATATTATATTACTCTCTCTCTCTCTCTCTCTATCACTCTATTTATTTATTTATTCTGTGTGTGTGTATGAATGTATTATTCTGTGTGTGTGTGTGTATGTATGTATTATTCTCTGTGTGTGTGTATGTATTATTCTGTGTGTGTGTGTATGTATGTATTATTCTCTGTGTGTGTGTATGTATGTATAATTCTGTGTGTGTGTGTGTATGTATGTATTATTCTCTCTCTCTGTGTGTGTATGTATGTATTATTCTGTGTGTGTGTGTGTATGTATGTATTATTCTCTCTGTGTGTGTGTATGAATGTATAATTCTGTGTGTGTGTGTGTGTATGTATGTATTATTCTCTCTCTCTCTGTGTGTATGTATGTATTATTCTGTGTGTGTGTGTGTATGTATGTATTATTCTCTGTGTGTGTGTGTATGTATGTATTATTCTCTGTGTGTGTGTGTATGTATGTATTATTTTCTGTGTGTGTGTGTATGTACTATTCTGTGTGTGTGTGTGTATGTATGTATTATTCTCTGTGTGTGTGTATGTATGTATAATTCTGTGTGTGTGTGTATGTATGTATTATTCTCTCTCTCTCTCTGTGTATGTATGTATAATTCTCTCTCTCTGTGTGTGTATGTATGTATAATTCTGTGTGTGTGTGTGTGTATGTATGTATTATTCTCTGTGTGTGTGTGTGTATGTATGTATAATTATCTGTGTGTGTGTATGTATGTATTATTCTCTGTGTGTGTGTATGTATGTATTATTCTCTCTGTGTGTGTAAGTATGTATTATTATCTGTGTGTGTGTATGTATGTATGTATGTATTCTGTGTGTGTGTGTATGTGTGTGTGTGTGTGTGTGTGTGTGTATGTGTGTGTGTGTGTGTGTGTGTGTGTGTGTGTGTGTGTGTGTGTGTGTGTATGTATGTATGTATGTATGTATGCATGTATGTATGTATGTATGCATGTATGTATGTGTATGTATGTATATGTATGTATATGTATGTGTATATGTGTGTGTATGATGCTACTCCCCCTCTCTCCAACGGCCAAAATTCAAACCGAATACAAACCGAATGCAAACAGATGCCATACCGAATGTTCCGAAGTATTCCCGAATAGTTTACGAATATATCCCGATCTCTCCCCGAATTTTTGCCCATTCCAAATTGGTTCCGAATGTTTCATGCAACACCAAACATTCGGGAAGCTTTCCGATTCAATCCCGAACTTTTGCAAATGGCCCCGAACCATTCCCGAACTCTTCCCGAACTATTCCCGAGCACCCCGAATCATTGCCCGAATGCATCCTGAATACAAACCGAACACACTTCGGGATGCATTCGGACTCGAGTTCGGGTATGTGTGACCCTAGTATAAACAAGCAAGCGTCATTAAAAATTAACTTGATGTCCTCCCGAAGCATCCTGCTGGTGATTAGTTTGATCTCCAGTCGTCCCTCTCCCCACCCCCCTTCTCCATTTATCTACCATCTTTAAACTACACAACTGTTCCATTTGTTCGCCTGAGTTAAGTAATCATACGGTACTTGGTTTTGAAGAGTAATCAATACTGAATTAATCGGTTTCTAGAAAATACTCGGTTCTGACCACTAATTGTATCAATACAGTACTGTACACTCGTGATACATAATTTCTGACCAGTGACAAACTACAGGCACCACACACACATACCTTGCATTCAAACTCAGTCTCTATAGGTGTACTGGGTGGGGAAATGAGCTATTGAAGGCGATTCGAAGCTTTCTGCTCCTCACACTCTGGTCAGAAATTTTGTATCACGAGTGTACTGTACACCATTTTCCTCTTATCCTTGGATGGTGAGGCTCTATACTCTATCCAATCCTAGCTTGCAATTGGAGCCTAGCTGTATTTTTAATGCACGTCTCAGATTGGTCAATTTCTCCAGGCAACTTCCGTTCACGCATACCTTTCCCATACCAAAACATTGCCTTTCTCCTAGGTACACTTTTTTTGTTTTTTTCTTGGTGCCTCACTTATTTTGCTTAATATCTACTTTGCACTTTGGTAACCTGACAGAATATAGAACATGGAATGAAAATTAATGAATCAAAGAATTGCCAAAAGACAGGGAGCCCCTATTGAAATAATGATAGAAAATAAAAATTTAAAGGAGGTTAACAGTTTCCAATATCTTGGCAGTATACTAACAAATGATGGAAGGTGCAGTAAGGAAATAAGAACCAGAATTGCAATGGGTAAAGCTGCATTTACAAAAGAAAGATGTCTTTTGACAGGAAATTTGAAAATTGCAGAGATTGGTGAAGAGCTTGATATGGAGTGTGGCACTTTATGGTGCAGAAACATGGACAATAAATGCAGCAGATAAAAGGAAATTAGAAAGCTTTGAAATGTGGATATGGCGAAGAATGTTGAAAATAAGTTGGAGAGAACATAGGAGAAATGACGATGTGCTGTTAGAGGTGGAAGAGGAAAGCAACCTCATTAATGTGATAAGGGGAAGACAAAAAAATTGGATTGGTCATGTGTTGAGGGAAGAAGGTTTACTGAGAGAGGTGATGGAAGGCAGATACCAAGGGAAAAGAGCTAGAGGAAGGAGGAGGAAAGCAATGCTGGATGATCTTAGAGGAAACAAAAGTTATATGGAGCTAAAAAGTTAGCTCAAGATAGAGGAAGATGGAGAAGGTATGATCCATGAAAAGACCTGCCCACGGGCAGAACACTTGATGATGATGATGATGATGATGTGTCTAAATGAAAAACTATTTATATTCTGATATGTAACCTGGCACGGAATCAGTAGTAGCACTAGAAGACGAGATGAAAGTCATAACTGTCACTGTATAAAGGATATGTGTGGTGGTATGGTGTAAGAATATATTGTACAGTGTGTGATGGTATGGTGTATAAGAATATACAGTGTGTGATGGTATGGTGTATAAGAATATGCAGTGTGTGGTGGTATGGTGTATAAGAATATGCAGTGTGTGGTGGTATGGTGTAAGGATATACAGTCTGGTGGTATGGTGTGTAAGGAAATGTATGTTAGAAGGTTTGGACTGACAGATGAACCACAGTACTTCAAATCTTAAATATTTCTTTCTGGTCATGTCCAGAAAAATTCACGTGTTTTCATGTAAACCAACTTCCAGAACCACATCCATCACTCCATCCACTCATTCCAGAACAACACTTGGCTTTTTAAATGTACTCCTGACACCCATCCTTTTAAATCGTCCCTTCCCCGTGATTACAGAGTACACCAGGCTAGTCCTTCTGACTTACTGTAAGGACCCTGTGATCGTGTATGAGAATTGGAGGCTTCTGATTCCTCCTGACTGTGCCACGAAACAAGCACATTCCATACAGTAGGTGTTTTGTGACAATATTTGAGGGATTAATTTCCCTCCAATTTTCTGACTACAGTACCTCATTTCTTTAACAAAATAGGCTATGTGGATGTCAATCCTGAATGTAACACAACACACTAATGTTAAACAGCTTGAGGAACTTCAACAACAACAACAACAACAACAACAGTCACTCTACAACAACCCTATGGAAAAACCTGACCAAGCCATGACATTCTCCAGGAACAACGACAACAGTATCCAATATAAATGGGTCACAGTTTCATATTGCATCAATTTGTAAACAAGATTTCCTGGTACAGTAATGAAGAGTAAATGAGGTAGAGTAGAGCAATATTTTCCATGTACAGTATAAGAATATTTGAAGCAGCAAAATACGACCATATCCTGACTGTCAATATTACCTCAATTTATGAACAGAGAAAATGTTTGCTGTACTTACCCTGTGTTGTGAGGGTCTAGAGATGATAGCACACTTGTCTCAGTCGCTGCCAACCCTCGTCGGTCATCACCAACTGTAGACAACCTACTCATAGATGGCCCAGATATGTCCTGTAAAATATAATGAGCTGTGATCAGTTAAGGATATTTTATATAACTACCTATCTTTCTATCTATCTTGACACCTCACTACCTCCGGGAACTCCTCCCAAAGAGAATGGCATGAAAGAAAAATCTTCAGTTCTTCCTGTTCCAACACTCCTTCCTCAATTGGTCAAGCACTTTCCTTCCACTCATGTTCCTCTCCTTAATGTACTTTTCCACTCTGTTTATCCAACTGTCTACCCCACACTGATCTCTCTGTTTTCCCATTCTATGTTTACACAGAACTGTTCCCAGATGCATCAATATTCCTTCATTTCCTCTACCCTCTCACCTTCCTAAGTTATCTCTTACAAAGTCCTATAGAGAGTTACAAACTAAATCAGTTACTTAAGCTTTTGCCTTCTCAAAGACCATCACCTTGCTTTTACCAACATCCACCTCTATAGTCCAACCATTCTTAAAATGTGGTTTGGGTGGGGACGCCAGGGACCTGTCACCGTTTACAGGGTTGCCACGAATTGTGAGCTCTGATTGACAGAAGTGTGACCTGACATACCTTCACCTCAAGTCAGCTTCAGGACAATCTTTTAATCCTGGTCCAACCCTACACCATACCAAGATGCCAACTGGTGACCACGTGTCTTGTTTCACCGCCTCCCTCTTCGTCAATCATTCCTTTTTTCCTGTAATATTTATTTCCACTTTTTTCCTCAGTTTTCTCCTTATTGCAGGGGAAATTACCTCTGCTTGGGCCTTATGCCTGTGCTGGCGGGTCCAACAGGACAGACAGTGGGAACACTTGACAGAAGTTTTAAATATTCCCCTGCCCTGTTAATTACCTCCCAGGAGACACATGTACCGTGTTCCAGGTGTAGAGTGTGATGGGTATTGCCACTCGTGATAGTTTTAACATTTATTTTTATTAAGGAACGAGTATATATATCACTTCCATTTCTTCATAAAGTATTATAAACACAATTGTTGCATTACATACACAACTTAGAACTCTGACGAATGTCAAATAAAAGTAGCAACATATTCGTAGCACCCCTGTGAAATGTGTATGCCACATTTCTATATTATTACATAAAGACGTTGTATTATAAAGTTTATTTGTCATTGACATACTTAAGTATACTTAAGTATATATTATAAAATGGTTTTGTTACGTGTTCGGGTATTTTATATTATATCACACAAGCTATGAATCGCTAGTTTAAGAAACGTGGCGCTGCTGTAAACAGTGACCGGTCCCTCACGTCCACACCCAAACCACATTTCAAGAGTGGTTGGACTATAGTTTCCTGCCCTTACATACCCATTGAAACTTATCCACCTTACATACCCATTGAAACTTATCCACCACCCTCTGTAAGTCCCTTTCACTCTCTGCCGTCAACACAGTATCATCTGTAAACAAATGTGTTACCAAGGAACATTTTACACCATTTAGCCTCAGCTTCACACCCAGGCCATCCACTCCTGTCTTCATCTCTCATACAGCCATCCATAAGAATAGCCAGCAACTCTTTTCTTCTTTTTATTGATGGTCTTTCTTATTGCATTCTATCTCTATCCACACACAAGCCAATGACTCCACCAGCTCCAGCTAGACAACCATCAATTCCCACAGCTTCTCACCACATCACATCATGATAAAGGCAAGAGTTTTAAGTACTGTATGAAATACTTTAATATTTAATATCTTCTAATCTGAACTTACAGTAATTTAAGTATCCTACAAAAATACACCAGTTCTTGTGAAATACCATGCTGAAGTGTGATAACAAACAATGAAAGTGATTTAATGCAATGTGTGTGTTTAGTGGTTGGTGTGTTGTAATGTCCCCAATAAAGAAACATAGACTATAATGTGACAGTGACTCCTCCAGTACTAATGATGTGTGATAAAAACCAATGAAAGTGATTTAATGCAGTGTGTGTGTTTAGTGGTTGGTGTGTTGTATGTCCCCAATAAACAAACATAGACTAACATGCGACAGGGACTCCTCCAGTACAAATGATGTGTTGCCACTTGGTCCACCACTCTGGAACATATGTACAAACTCCTCAAAGCTGATCCGTCCATCACCATCAACATCCAACCGACTGAACAGCTGCTCCAGGACCTGTAACACATTCACAATAACACACGAGTTAGTTATAGTTATGGGGTTATATAGTAGTGTTGTTGGAGGAAAATCTGGACTAACTGATTCCTCCAAACTCTTTCAGGAGTCAAGATACCATTATATTTATTCATTAATATTGTTTTCTGGCATATTTTGGAGGAATCAAGGCATTCTAATGTACTATACTAAAGTGTATACGGTACTTTCCACTAATGGAAGACTTTTCAGGGTTAATAAATTAGTGGGTTACTGATTCCTCCAAACTATGCCATGAGGGCATCTGTTTTCTGGTAGGCTATAGTTAGGAGGAATCAATTGCCTTCCAATTTAGCAACAAAAGAATCATCCTTTAACATCCTGTACAGTGGACCCTCATTATAAGATGAATAATATCCATCACTATCCTTTTAACACAGGCTCAGTAAATCACTTAGTTAGTCTGTATGCTAATGAATATCACAAGTCTGGGAAAGTAAACATCATGTGGTCTTCAATGAGGGACTGATGAGTGTCAAATGATTAATGATGGACAACAACAAATACTGTATATAATTACGGTACTGCATAACTGTATGTATAAATAAGTATAAGAGTTTTGCAAGGAAGTGTAAATAATTATTAGGGTTTTGTAAGGATATGTGAAAACTATGTACAGTACATACTGTCCTTACCTCATTAGCTACTTTCTCCATACCAATAGCATGACACACAGTGGCCAACTCATCCAGGGAAAGGTAACCATCATGACCCACACCAAGCCTTTGCCAGGTGGCTCGTAGGTATTCCTGGGTGGTAAACATTTGTCACTGTATTGTAACTTAGGGTGGTACATCAGATTAATTTTAGTTTTTTATTAGGCACCGCAGCAGTGAGATCATGTGGTGCTTGAGGAAGAAGGTGATTGAGAGGTGGACAGTAAACACAAAATGAACAGTTGGAGAAGTGAAAGCCCCTTTTAATAGCCTTTTATGTCATATACAAGAACACTGGTATGGTAATGATATGATGACTCTGTAGTGTGTCTATAGAGTCATGGTATCGGGACAACACCAGAGATATTCTTAGTTTATGACCTTTAGAGTGGGCAGCCAATCCAAGGAAGCTTATCAAATACTACGATTGACAACATAATTATTAATACACCCTCCAGTATAATAAACAGTATACATGTATATAAATAAGGGACTGATATGACTGATATTAAGGGAATATTCTCTTGTTGGCAAATCGAAAGGCTACTGATTCATCCTAACTATGCCACAAAACAGGTGCCCTAAATAGTACTACATAATAAGGGATCTGTTTTGTGGCATAGTTTGGAGGAATCAGAGACCTTCCAATTCACCACCAAGGGAATCATTCCACTTAACTTACTGATGCTCATTTCCTTGTAATGATATGTTTTCTGTATTAAAAAATATCCGCATCGTTTTTGGTTACCGTTTCTTCCCTCAGTCCCCTTCATCTATACACACTTACAGGACCAAGATTCTGATCTATTTCTCAGCTTTATGATAGAATCTGAGGCAATGTGTTTAGGAAGATGATTTATTTATTTTATATAAGTGTGTGTGTGTACATTTTCATCATCTTGTCATGTATCCCATTGTACTATGCTGCATATCCCCAGAGATATGTGGACCACAGTTCATTTTATGTGTGTGTGTGTGTGTACAGTATATGTTTTCATCATCATGTCACGTATCCCATTGTACAGTCTGCAAAAAAAGTTTTGGAACCACCCCTTTAATAGTGTGATGTACTGTTGGTACACCAGACTGGGGAGTATCATATCTCCGCCACCCTCTCTGTCCCTCTGGCCTCCGTGCCTCAGGCCACTGTCCCTCAGTGTATCATGCGCAGGCAAGTGGAGGTGACGTTCTTTCACCCAGGGCTATTTTTTCTGGGTACGGTATTTCATGGTTATTTTGGTTCTAAAATAGTCAAATGCATTTCTCTATGTTTCATAATGAATAGTCAAATAGTCAAACTTTTGATATAAAAAAGTTGTCACTACCGTGGCAAAGTCGATATGCGTCCAGCATGTCCCTGATGACACGAGGCACCAGCTGCCCAGTTTGGCAGAGTACCAATCCTACACCACTTACCCAAGTTAAAATTAACATAGCGGTGGTTTCACAACTTTTTTTGCAGAGTGTACATAGATGCTAAATATACCCAGGTGTACATGGACCACAGTTTGTACAACTCTGAATTACAATATGTGAATGTACTGACCTCTTCATTATCACCAGAATAAGCCAGACTATTGTGTTGACTTGATAAACTTGTTTCCTGTCCCCCAACACTCACATCAACGCTATCAGTCTCTTCCATTGGCTGTAAATAAAACCAACATTTTATAAGGGGAGATTCTCATGTTGGTGAGTTGGAAGGTCTGCGATTCCTCCAACTTCTGTCAGGAAACAGATGATATTAAGTGTTACTTTAATGGTGGATATGTTTCATGGCATAGTTTGGAGGCTCCAATTTATCATCCAAGAAAATATAATTTAAAAATACATAATTATTTCTATAGTATGTACTGACAAAGATTACTACACTAAATTATTATACTGTACTGTAATATTATGTAATAAATTACTGTACTACAAATAATGATAATACTGTATGTACTGTAATAATTTACTATACTGTACTGTACTGTACTGTACTATAAACAATGATGATAACAAGTATCAAGTCACTGCAATTCAATATTATAATCATACAACCTTCAAAAATCACACTGTACTGTATAATATACAGTATATAACTTTACCTGACTAACAAGAGGTGGAACAACAGGTGGAAGGTGGTCTGTCTTTCCAGTATTTCCTTGTGTTGATGTTGGAGGTGAATCAGACGTGTCCATGGTACCGTTATTACAGCCACCACTACTACTACTATTATTATTATTATTAGTTGGTGGATCCATCATTTCATAACAGCAATTACACACATCACTGTCTCTTCAAGGTTACATACATAACCGTCGATAAGTTGTTGGGGTTGTAGCTGAAATGGTACAAATATTAGGTTAACAGGTTTTTGTTGGTGTTGTTGTTGTTGGTTAATCTGCAGCAACTGATTCCTCCACACTATTGTACTGTATTCCAAGTAGGCCTAACAGGAGATATTATTATATTTTTTCCTTGGGTTCTGTTTTCAGTACTTTGGAGGAATCTTTCCTAAGAACTATCTATCTATATATCTAAATGAAAAGACTCTGTTTGTCTGTCATGCTATACAAATCGTCATGTGACCACCTACAGAACCAGGAATTCACATACGATAAGTATATATATATATACAGGGTGTCCAGAATTTTTTGCCCGAAAATTTGGCAAATGCATGCTTTATTAATTCTGAAAAGAAAATACTCTATTGACGTGATCTTTTTTTTTTTTTTAGTTTAGCGGTAATTGAGACATTTAATTAAGGGGGTGTGGGAGTAGGGGACAGGCTTGGGGGGGTGTGGGAATATGGGGACAGGCTTGGGGTGGGTAGAAAGTCTGTTCCCCTATTCCTGCACCCCCCTAACCCCCCAAGCCTGTCTCCCTACTCCTGCAACCCCCAAACCCCCCCCAAGCCTGTCCCCCTATTCCCACAACCAGGGAATATATATACAGTATATATATATATACTGTATATATACCGGTATATACTATATATGATCTTGTTAAAGAAGCACTTCATTCTTGGCTAGGGCTGTGCAGTGTTATCACATCCAGCTAGGTCCCGGGAATTTGCCCTGGTCACTTTATGATAGATTATACCAGTTATATCCCGATAGTTTGCCCAGATTAGGTCCCAGTAATCTGATGTGGTCTAGGTTTGGTTAGGTAAGGTCAGGTTAATTTCAAAATACCCCATTTGCAGAGGAAATGCCATAGAAGAAAATAAGTCTCAGAATGGTTTAAATAAGTGGGGGTAAATATTGCAATTATCTGCGTCCTCAATATTCACACTTACTGTCATCCCCATTTCTTATCCCTTCTATTTTGGAGAAACATATACATAAAATACATAAAAAACATGAATAACATTTGTATGTATTTACTTTGAAACGAGAGTGAGGCTTTCCTAGTGGTTCCCGACTTCCAACCACTACGTGCAGTGTTGCCAGATACAAGAATACTGTACTTCCATGTTTTAGGCAAATTTTGTCCACACTTGGGAAATCGTATGAAGAATGTTCAATAAGTAACCTTAGCCCAGTCGAGTGGGAAATTCAATTATTTAAAATTAGGATAAATAATTTTTTTATCACCAGACTGTTGTTACATTTGGGACCTAACTTAATGTCCTTCGGGACCTTTAAAAATATAATAGATCCTGTGGATAGTAGCTAAAAGTATCCTGATTGGATGGGTCAGGTGTATATCTCAAATTTACGAGTTCATGGCAGTACACTGGATGTAAAAAACAAAGTGAAAGATTTAGGAGTGCTGCTAGATGAAAATCTTTCATTCGAAGCTCAAATTAATCAAGTGGTGAAAATTTCTGGTTACCATTTGAGGAACATTGCTTTTGTCAGAAAATATTTAGATCAGGATACCGTGAAGATGCTTCTTCAAAACTACGTCATAAACAGACTGGATTACTGAAATTCTCTTTATTATGGTTTGCCGGACTATCGGTTAAGAAAATTGCAACACGTAATGAACAGAGCAGCAAGATTAATTAAAGGTCTTCCATCTCGAGAGAGGATAACTCCAGCACTCATTGACTTACATTGGTTACCAATAAAGGCGAGGATTGTGTACAAGATATGTCGGTATAATCCTGCGTACCGGGAGTAACTGTATTTATACATATTTCACTTATAATGCAATACTTTTATGGTTAACTTGTAGTTTTGATATGTGCTGTATGTCGGAGATTGTTTAATAGGATTAAACATGGAAGTTACGCATTATAAATAGTAATTACAGAATATAAATGTCCGGAGATGTGAAAATTGCACGATTTTTAAGAAAAGATTGAAAACTCATCTGTTCGCTGAATGTTACGACACGGATGATATGAGTATTACAAGTGATTATAGTGTTTAATAATATTGAAGGAGGCCCTGCGGAGCACCAGTTACTGGTGGAGCGGGGCATAGAATATACAACAACAAGTAACAAGTAAGTAACAAGTATTGTACACAGCTGCCAACTGGACCTTCTGTAATTTTGCCAAGGTAACACTGTCTGCCCGACATCAATCTGTCCCTCCGCTACAGAAATGTCGTATCTTAAAATTGAAATATCTAATTTAGCAAAGAATACATTTTCACAAGATAATTCCACTGAGTATTGATAAAGGTAACCAAACCCTACCTAACCTAACCAGTAGGTAGTTCGTCGTCTCAGATAATCGCAATATTAGCTTAAGTGGGTAATGAAGGTAGAAAATCCGTACACAATAACAGTAATTCTTTCAATACTTACCCAAAATAGTCTTAGAATGGTCTAAATAAGTGGGTAATGAAAGTAGAAAAACCGTACTCGATAATGGTAATTCTTTCAATATCTACCTATATAGCCTACATACCTTAGTTTAAATGTATATTGTAACGCTACATTTACTTTCATTAACAACTTAGTAGCAATAATTAACAACTTAGTAGCAATAATTTATTTGCAATCCACAAACTCTCGATTAATGTACAGTTATTGACAACGGTACATTACTCACACAATGTACATATATATATTTATAGAGTTTAAGTGTCTATTATGTTCTTATTACAGCCACAACCATATCTTAATAACTTTTATATATTACAATTCAGTTTATGTTAGTAATAATATACTTACTGTAATAGGAGTATAGTCAACAAACACTAGTTTTGTGACGTTTTAAGTGAGTGTAATTTGTAAACACATCTTTCACTCACATTATCTGACATGTATAGACACCATGATACACATTCTACCTTATGTTTTGTTACTTTATTTTATGTAACTATTATTTTATCGGTTCCAATTCTCTTACTTGAAATCCCATCTATAGACGGAACAATACAATGAGTGACAGTTGACATCTTTTTAACGGGTTGTACTCTGCTGCTGAAGTACTTATTATTGCCGCAGTGTTGATAAATATGATTAATTTTCCCTAGATTTTGGGAATTAAAGATAACTATGGGGTAATAGACCCGGGACATACGGCCGATTTTCACTACGGATATCTTCTATTACATATAAAACACTACACGTCTGCCAGGATAGTGGGTGAGCTGTGTCCACTAGTGTCACGAATCGCTCTCCGACATAAATCACAGAACTCTCCGAGAGTACTCTCCAGTCTGTGTCCACTTACTTTTTACCAACTCTCGACATTTATTTCACTCTCAGCTCTCAAGTGGACACGTACCTTAAAACCAAGCGCTCCCAAGACGGTTTCGGTACCCCAATCCTCCGCTTGGACGACCAGATGACGGCTTAATTAAGTCTTTGCATGCATTTGTTTTTGATGGTCGTGATGTGTTGTATGTTATGCCAAGTATTTTGTGTGTGTGTGTGTTGTTTATGGTGAGGTGTGGTGTGTAGTGGGGTTCTGCATTCCAGTTGGTGAGTAGGATGACAGTTGACTTGGTGGGTGCTATTTTAAGTCTGTTTGTGGTGAACCAGGCATTTAGAGTATTTAGGTATGGTTGGAGGATGTGTCTCTGCATTTCTTCTGTGTGTTATATCGTCTGCGTAGGCCGTAGGAGGCTACGTGTATTTGTGTTGCCTGGGGTGTTGGTAAGTGTTGGATGTATAAATTGAAAAGGGTACACAACTGCACATGGGTGTAGAGTAGTTGGCTGTATTTGATTATGACATTTAATTGTGATGCATACGATGGTGTGGTACCGGTACGATGGCTCCATATACAAACAACAGTCATAGTAATATCCTCAACTCCTCGGATGTTCTTGCACACGATGGTTAGAACAATTAAAATTTCCCGCCGAGGCCATCAAGGTGAAGGGAAGGGGAATAAAATATTATCATTTACAGGGAAAGGGGATAGAAAATAATTATTTACAGGGAAGGGGATAGAACATCATCACTTACAGGAAAGGGGAATAAAACATCATAATTTACAGTGAAGGGGGATCGAACATTATCATTTACAGGGAAGTTTCCGACTAATGTACAAATCCGGCGTCCTTCATTTGGATATATAATAATGGGATGGAGAAAGGTAAATAGCATATCCTTTCACGATGACATACATCACTGTGGTGTTGGTATTAAAATAAGCTGGTGGTAAGAGTGTAAAAGCGGTGATAAATATACTGGGCAGACGACGCCCAACCAACAGCTGAGGTGCAGTATTGCCAAATATAGCAAGTTTTTTTCAATGGATAAATTATATAAAGATTATTTAAGAGTAAATGGGGAAATTTCTACCAGACGAAATAACATAAAATAGATGATGAATTTACGATTATTTTCAAGAATACACAGGGAATTTTGAGGTCAAAAGGAAAATTCGGATGTTGAAGTTTGGGAAATTTCGCCAATCCAACCTGGCAACACTGTACTGATGACAACAACAAACATGGCCGGCGAGGTGGACCCTTCATGTAACCCTGTAGATTTAATGGCTCAGGTAGGTCACAGGGTTGATATTTTGGTTGGGAATTGTATGATAAGTGTGTATGTGTGTGTGTATATATATATGTGTGTATATGTGTGTGTGTAATGGTAACGTTAGGTGTATTATTTTGCCTTGAGGATGATATGGTTCACAGGTTTGGTTAATTTATCGAGTGTCTTTATCATTAGTAATTTTCCGATGTTGTCACTGTCAATGATATAGTTGTCATAGTCGTTTTTATTACTGTAAAATAAGTGTCCAAAATAAAATAGTATAGGTCCACTAGTTAGAATTTATAACGTGAAATGGTAGTGTTGTGGAAGTGACCTAACCTGGACAAACTACCGAGAAATAACCATGGTAAAGTAATGGGGTGATGCAGTGAACATCTCTGCCATCTAGTGGCAGCCTCTGAACTACATGTTCTCCACTTAAAATACATGTTTTGCGGAATTATAATATAATTTTTTGTACACGCTTTCATATCTTTTTCTGAAAACAGAATATTGTACTCATGCCTTTGACCGTCAATTGTATGGTTTGTAAAGTGATTCTTTAAAAAATAATATCCCGTAAATAAGGTGAAAATTAGTTTCATGGAAATGATGTCTAAACACTTTAATATTCAGTAAATATCCCATATAACTAATTTAAAATGCTAACACATGATAAATAATTGAAAAAATATCTTCATGTAGGCCTACAAATATTAATATAATCTAAAACTCCTCACGGGAAAATGGTACAGAAATTCTTCCGCCAGGACCGCCACCGTATTGTTTACAATAATTGTACGTATGAATGTCGAATGGCGAAATTTCTGCTTATGTTTCATCAATGTTTTAAAGAATTGGACGATCTCATTCTCTTTGAAGGGGATGTCATCTTTATGCAAGAATTAGGTGGATATTTACACATAAAACACATGTTAATACTTCCCTTGAATGCCCTGAATAAGAAGGGGATAGGAGTATTCTTGGCTGTTATTTTATATCAATCCCAATTTCTTTATACGGCTATGAAAAGTGTAGAACCCTTAGCTTTGTTACTGAAAACATGTTGCTTATCATTACAACAATCAATTGTACTTGCTTTGGGATAAAATAATATCCAATAGTGGTAGATAGAACCCTTTGGTCTGCAGATTCTGAAAAACATGTAATTCAGAATTGGCCACCAGATGGCAGAGCTGTTCACTGCATCACCCCATTACAGGAAATGGTAAATATTGAAAGCATTACCGTTATTGCCTGCGTTTTTTCTAACTTAATTACCCACTTATTTAGACCATTCTAAGACTATGACATTTCCTCTGCAAAGGCCCCATTTTCAAGATATTCAAATGGGGCATTATGAAACTAGCCTGACTTTCCCTAACCTAATCTAGACCACAGTAGATTACCGGGACCTAACCTGGGCACACTACTGGGACCTAACCTGGACAAATTACCGGGAAATAACCGTTTTAAAGTACAGGAAATGACAGGGGCAAAATACTGGGTCTTAGCCAGATCTGGCAACACTGCTGCAAAACCTGTAATTCTTTCAATAAATACCCAGGAAATGGCGGGCAAAATACTGAGACCTATTTGGATCTGGCAATACTGTTACAAAACAGTAATTCTTTCAATAAATGCCCAAAATACTTGGACCTAGCTAGATCTGGCAACAATGCTACAGAATGGCAATTCTTTCAATAAATACCCAACAATCTTGGGAGAGAGCCTGGAAATTTGAGGTCTTAGGTGGTGGAAAGCATATTGAGTGATTAAAGCACAGTTTAAGAAATGAAAAAATGGGAAAATTGAAAACTGATCAAAGTTGTGCTCAAAGTTGGCCAATGTTTGGTATTTATCTAGACTACTGCCATTTTCTAGCAGTGTTGCCAGATCCAGCTAGGTCCCAGAATTTTGCCCCGGTCATATCCTGGTGCTTTCCCAGTAGTTTGCCAAGGTTAGGTTAAGTAAGGTCAGACTAAATTCAATATTTGAATATGCTCTATTTTAGAAATGGGGCATTTTCAAAGATAATGCCATAGAAGAAAAGTGTCTTAGAAGTACAGTATATAGATTAGTGGTAATACCAACCAGCAATAGAGTAGATAATACTTTGTTTTCCAATTATTAGTGAACAGAAATTAGAAAAAAAAATGATCCCAAGCCAACTTTTTCAAAACTAAGCTCGGGTTGGCAGAACAGAGTGGAAGAGTATGTAAAGGAGAGAAAAGTGGTTGATTCCATTTCACCTTGCGAATAGATGTATTGAAAAATGGAAATGATTAGAGATGGAGGTAGTGAAAGAAACGTTTGCAGGTTCAAATTTAAATTACCACAGATAAAAGTACTGGTAGATGAAGGAGACTGAACAACTTGAGCTTAAGTAAATACAAAAAGATGAATACAATCTCATATCTAAATATCTAGGAATTGGAAAATACATTTTGGAATGATATCATAGGTTATATCTTATATAATATCCTTGATTTTATTAATTTTTAGGAATTGCCTAGGTTGCTACCTCAGCATTGATAACAATATTTGGTGAGATGGTGTGAGGGAGGGTAGAACCTGTCCAGCTGGGGTGAGGCTATGAAAGGAATTGTAGGTTGTGTCTTGCAGATTACCTCCTTGGAAAACTTTTGGTTTTGGGAGCTTTCATATTATTGGAATTTTAGATCAGAGATTGTGTACCTACTGTATTCTGTTTTAAATTTCTGTGTTGTTTATTAATCATTTATGGATTTTTGTTAAGGATTCATGCAATCCAAGTGGACTATATGGGGTGGAGCGTGAAGCTGATGGAGAGGAGTCCAGCGGCAGTGTTCAAAATGCAGAGCCCACACCAGCCACTGGACGCAATACTGATGCAGACTACTCCACCTTTGACATAGTGAAGGCTACACAGGTGAGATGGGGATAATAGCAATTCATGAAGATATGATGGCATGATATTCAGCACAAAACTACATTGACACTGTGTAAAAAATAATAGGGTAGGAAGTCGTGACGTGTGTGTGGGTGAGTAGCAGTTGACCTGGACCACAGTAACGGGTTTGACGAATCCTATGTCCAGTGTCGGGTGGGAAAAATAAAAATATGGAAATATGGAAACTAATGACTCCTATCCTATAATCCTCGATCTTTGATATCCTTTTTAACAGAGTGGCAGTTGTGCCTTAATGTTTGAAACTTTATATTATTAATAGATAGAGAATATAGCCTAGGTTACTTCCTCCTTTATATTTGCAGTATGGAGCATTTGAGAGGTGTAAAGAGCTGATTGAGGGTGGATATGACATCAACAAGAGAGACAATGAAAATGTCACACTCCTCCACTGGGCAGCCATTAATAATAGAAGAGAGATTGTCAGGTGAGCAAAAGCATGATTATTTCCACAGTCCTTCAAATTTTTAAAGATGAATTTTAGGTGTTTTGGAACTTTTCAAAATCTTTTACCTCTTGACCTCTTTCTTTCCCTTCCTATTCTATATTTTGTAAATATATCCTATTCTATATCTTATAGATACATCCTATTTTTTATCTTATACTGTACTTGATGCTCCCACAGGACAGGATAGAGATCTCTACCTGTCCACAGCTGATTTTGTTGACTCTTTGTCTCTAGACCCACTTACAGCTTGCAGAGCTATCATGGTACAGTACTTATTACCAGATGGACATAGGCCCACAGATTGTCTGGTTTAATGTTCCATAACAACACTGAGTGTTATTCTGAGTAAGCCTTCTGCAAAACAATATTTTTGAGGCACATTTACAACCATGGTAAATTGTTGCATAGGATATATCTGTGCAAGTGAGGACTGTGTCCCACTGTTGTGGTGAACAGTTGTTCAGCAAGGAATGTCTCTGCTCCTGATCAACTACTGTACTTTACATCTGCAGTTTTAGCTGGTTCAGGGGAGATTACGCGACAATAGTAATTGCTTGAGAGAGAAAGATAAGGGGATCGGCTGTATTTTGTGATAATATGTGGCTATGTTACTTACAATGGATGAGATTTTAACCCTGTTAATTTACTGTATATTGCAGATACTACATATCACAGGGTGCAGTGGTGGATGCCATTGGAGGAGAGCTTATGTCCACTCCCATGCACTGGGCAACAAGGTGAGATAAGTGTTGGTAATGCTACTCTATGTAGCTTGTTCAAATTATCATGATTAATGCATTACAACCAATAATTTTAGAAAAGCTGCTCAATAAAGGACAATATTTTTCTCTTGAGATTGTGTCTTAGGGTTATTTGTTCATTCAAAGATATTCCGTAAGATAATACTGATGCATTCATATTACAATGCATGACTATTCAGACAGGGACATTTGGGCATGGTGGTCTTGCTGATGCGAGAGGGAGCTGATTCTTCCCTGCGTGATGGTGAGGGCTGTTCATGTATCCACTTGGCTGCACAGTTTGGTCATACTGCCATTGTGGCATACTTGGTAGCTAGAGGGGCCAATGTTAACCTTATGGACAAGAATGGAATGACGCCATTAATGTGGAGTGCCTACAGAGTCACCAGGTGAGTATTGCAGTGCAATATTTGGAAATACTGCAAATTTGGCATCAGCAATTACTTTATATTCTTCTTCTGTTATTTAAAAGATAATACTGTATAATAAATGTTAACTTTGTGTATTTTTAGCCTGGACCCCACTCGTCTCTTGCTGACATTTGGAGCAAGCACCTCAATGGCTGACCGATTGCATGGCAACACGGCATTGCATTGGGCTGTCATTGCCAAGAACCATATGGCTGTCAGTGTCCTTGTTAACCACAGTGCAAATGTTGATATTGCAAATGCACAGGTCAGTCAACTCTTTACAAATTCCTGATATTAAATTAGCAAGAATAAAAATTTATGTTATTGTCAGAATTAATGGTCTTTTGATATTGATATTTACATGATATTGATTCATCCAAACTATGCCATGAAACTAATTTTTTCATAGGTGCTCTATTTACCGACTCCACAACTTTGGTTCTGGCTTAATTTTGAGATTCCTTAATTTCCAGTTTGTTAACTACGTACAGTACACTACTTTGTATCCTATATCTCAGGACATTCAATGGGAGTATTCACAATCAATATAATAATTTTCACGTGTAATTAAAGGTAATGTGTGTTCCAGGGGGAGTCAGCATACAGTCTCATCATGAAGAGAAAAACACAGTGGCTAGACAAGAAAGTTTTGGAGAAAATACAAGAGATGCAAAAGTCTTCAAGAAACATCTGTTATCGCATATCAAATGACAAGGTAAGTAGAGTTGAGTTGAGAGTCAGTGTTGAAATGTTCATATCTCCTGATGATTTCCTGATGACTGCTACAGATAATCCAGTATTGATTCTTGATGCCTGGTTACAGAGATGAATGTTTACACAACTGTTTGCTATTGTAAACCCAGAAAATTTCCTCAGTTTTGCTCCCTATTCAGATTGTGGACACATGGATAAGTTAAGGTTTTTGCTCATCTCGTTTTGATTTTGATTTATTACATAAGCACTCCAGTATATATAATTAGGGTTTCTAAGATACCTATGCAAGTATGCTGTATGGATTAGGTATCATATTGCAGAGTAATGATGAACAGTAATTAACTACTATTGATTACTACTGTCACTACTGTATTTGGATAACAAGTTAAATGTTCGGTAGTTATTAGTGAGAGATATTTATACACAGTTTTCTTTATGCTAGCATATAATAAAATTTTATTATTTATCTTTGCTTTGCCACGTCACATAAAATTTCTTACTTGTATTACATCAGTGTGAACTTCCTATGGTCAGACTTTGCGGTACTGGACGATGATGGGGACACCTTTCCTTGTGTTCTACTTGGTTGGCCTGGTGTTCCAGATCAGCATCCTCTACCTCTTCAAATTGGCCATCTTCACTGCTCTGTATGTCATCATCTATGGCATCTCCAGAATTTTGTATGATGAAAGGCTCATGACTGTAATGCCTATGGCTGTATACCTTGCCACAAAGGTAACTACTCTATATACTCAATCTATTTTATGGTAAATTTATGTTGACTCTAAAATGACACTGGATGTGTGCTATTGAATACAGGTGTTCACATTTTGCTTCTTTATTATGGTACATGTAGAGTATAGACAACTGTAACTAATCATCAGAGCTCACAGCAACTAGGCTGTGTGCTCAGGTAATTAGATTTTGAAGACAAAATTATAATTCGTATAAGATTACTTGCAGGAATTAATGCAGCATAGATACAAGGTGGCCAATAAGTAACTGAATGCTAAATTAAGAATAACAGGTACATGTATGTTCACATATTCCTTAATACATTTACTGGTAGATTCATTAAAAGTAAAGGTGCTCATGTAACCTAACTCTTACTAACATAACTTCTATATGTACACATGCCTATACAGTACTAGCAGGTGAGCAGTCAGATACTATCTGGCCACCCTGTGCTATTTAGTTACTGTATATTATTCAGTTTAGATCTACATTTGCACTTTTGAACTATTTGATTAGAATAATATTAATAACTTTCTTTCACTGTAAGGAATACCATAATGGTATCCCTGCATTAGTTTGAGTGTGAAGTGCTGTGTAAACTATTAATCTTACCATTGTCTCGACTCTTTCTTAGTTTTGGTGTTATGTGACGTGGGTCCTTTACATTCACGAGTATTCTGGACTGGGTGTGACTGTACTCTTCATGGCATCTTCACTTCTCCTCTGGTACAACTTTCTGCGAGCCTGGTGGGGAGACCCAGGTGTAATTACAGCTGACCAGGCACAGAAATATCAGGTAAGAAACACAACACTGACACATAGGTGGTATTATTAAATGAGAAAAAAGCTCTTCGTCAATCAGTTCCTATTATTTTGTAATATGAATTAAGCTACGAATAATAATACCGCCCTTGCTCTTTCCCTTTTTGACTTCCTCATTCATTGATAAATTATGAAAGTTCCTGCTATACATTTCTTTATATGTCAATCACACCAATGAGGAGAGACAGCCGTTCTCACATAATGGTTCCTTCTGGTCTCTGTACAGAGTGTTATTAATTTTACATTTTAAAACATATGGTTCTTATGTTATCTTATTGTGTCCTTTCTCTATAAAACTATCCACCAGACAATAATAGAGTTGGCAGAGAGGGATGGATTTGATCCTCAGTGGTTCTGTTCCACATGCCTTGTACGAAGACCCATCCGCTCCAAACATTGTTCCGTCTGCAACCGCTGCATTGCTAAATTTGACCATCACTGCCCCTGGGTGGGCAACTGTATAGGTGAGGCATGTGGTTATTGTCACCATGACAGTGATTGTACAAGTAAAAACCTAATTGGAAAGAACACCAGAATATATGCTTGTGTCATGTCAGTTTGATATTACAGCATTATTATCAGTAATTTAAATGATTAGTAATTGTGAACTTTGCTAGATTTGGTACTATAAAGTTTGTGTTGAAATATTGGATGTACTGTACAGTATATGTTTAGGTGGGTGTGAGTGTGATAGGAAAAATGTGAACTTTTCTTTAGGAGAGAACTTTATTTGTAGGAAATTTATTGTACGCTGTGATACTTTTCATTTGCTAATTATTGTCGATACCCATAATGAGTGACAGCAATTCCTCAAGGCTGCCTTGATTCGACACATCAGAATATGTCTATTTAATTCTGGTCAATCAAATACTTACTTACCCCAAAATTATCAGTGCTAAAAATGAAAATAAGATATGCAGTACCAGCATTAGTAGGCCCCCTTTGTATGAAGAATCATGGTAAAAATTTACAAAATAATATAATTTTCACCAAATATACAATATCCGTATAAATAATACTAAAAGTGTACAGTAGAGAAATATTCTTGAAGCATGACGTGATGGCATAAAAAGGCTACAATAAAGAGAAAAAAAAATAATTGGTTAAAGTTTTCAGTAACTTGAATGACATCATATTTATGGGATGGCTAGAGAGGAGGAAGGAGAGAGTACTGTACTGACACTGTAAACTCAGTGGTGGTGGTGGAAAGAAGAGATAAGAGAAAGTGGGAAAAGCCTCCACCACCCATACTATGAGCCCTCTAGGGTGGATGGAGGGGGCGCTTGTCAGGAGGCACCACTCCAGGGGAGACACTAATTTTCACTAAATAATAATAATAGCCCAGTACCACCAAGATAATGGCAAAACAAATATTGCAAGGAAGCTAGGTACCGGTACCCCACAATCTTGAGACAGCGTTCTGCTTAAACCATAAGTTTCTCTGGTATCATTGATCTTTTAGGTTTAAGATGCCACATGTTACATTAGCTAATAGACTAAAGCTTTTTATTGTATGCAATTGTAAACTCTTGCTGATTAGGCCATTTATAGCCGTAAGATAGGCCGGCCTGTTCATTTTGTACTAATTGTATGCATTTGCATATATATGCATCAATTGTATATTTTTATTTTTCAGGTGCAAACAACCTGAAATACTTCATTGGGTATTTGATAATGCTGTGTGGGATGAGCTGCTTCGTGCTGCAGGGCTGTTTCTACTACTGGAATGGTGCCTGCAATGTTGTGTTCCTCAAGCAAAGCATTTGGACTAGTGAGTGTTGAGTGCAATATTCTGTGATATACAGTACACCTAGACATACCTTTGTAGTGGCTGTTAATGAGTAGTTAATGTTTGTAAGTGTTGAACCAGGTACCGGTAGCTGTCTTCATCCTGTACTCAGTTGTAAGTTTTATCATCACTCCAAATAATAGCTTCCACTAGAGCAATGAATGTGGAGATTTGGAAGGTAATTTGAGGATACATATAGACAGTAAATTATGGAAGTGGAAGAGCTCAGTATCCAATATATATAACAGATATATATAGTAGACATATAATTAGTTGAAGTGCATATTTTTATCCACTTCTGTTAGGGAGGACAGTAGTGGGTGCAATGAAAGCACTGGTCTATTGATGATGATCCTATTTTCTGACCAATTCTCTCTAATGGCAGCAACACATTAACTCTTTTTTACCATAGTAGAGTTGTGTTGATATATGAAATGACAGAATAATAAAAACTGAACCCTTGCTCATCAGGACAGGACTTTCAGGCACTACCACTATTCCTATTCTGATCATTCAATATATTAGATGTGTATTGAACCAACTTTCACGGTGATGACTGAATGATATTGTGAAAAGTTAATGTAGTATAAATGGAGGTACTAAGACCCATACAAATTGTGATATGTATATATTATCCACATTTGCAGTAAATACACTTACCCACTTCACACCAGAGGCAGTAACAAATTCATTACACTCAACAACCATAGCAGGGCTGTATTGACTAACCTGTGAGAGTGGCAGGGGATCAAACCCTATCTCTTCTGGACAGGCCTTTCAGATGCTACCATTTTGCTACCAACAAAGGGAAAAGTTCAGTACATATATTTCATACAACCCTGCTAGGTTCAGTAAGTGAAATGGATTTGTTACCATCAGTGTTGTGATGTGGTTAATGCAAATGGTTAAGACCATATAATGCAATTATTTGTATTACAATTTGTCTGAGCCCAAATCCCTCATATTTAGTAAGTCAGAAAATCTATCAGCACAATCCCACTGTAGTACAAATAGTTAGTGATGAAATGGCCTGTTGATAAGTGTTGATGATACAGAGTTATATGTTTAGGTCTGAAAACTGTGGGAACCTGTGAGCCATGGGTGGCTTGGGTAGGAGCCAATGCAACGCTACATGCTGTCTGGGTGGCCACGTTACTGGGTTGTCAACTTTATCAGGTGAGACAGTGCAGTTCATCATTTTGTCAGATTCTCAAAGGATTTCACCACAAGACAGACATTCATATAAAATCACTATTCCAGAATATCCCTAGGCATGCTAATCATAATTCTTAATGTCAAGCATATGAGACAGCAAAATACTTCAGATTATGAAGCACACTGTACATTTCACTTAGATTTCTAAATTTTTAAAGTGTAAAGAATTTCCTTTGTCTGACAATATAAAAATTGTCAGTACAAATGATAACATATCCCAGCAATACTTTAAAAATAATGCAGGCTGGTTCTCATCATCAATGACATCACAAACAGAAACTATCAGGGTGTTTACATGATAAATTTTTTATGTACACTCGTGGTCAGAAATTGTGTCCCGATCCCCACACAAAATGAATCGGAAACAGCCTAGCTTTGAAGGTTTGAACAACGGTGTGTCTCCCTACAACACACAGTACGTAGTTCGAATCATCAAAGCTTGGCTAGTTGCGATTCATCATGACTAGGGATCAGGACACAATTTCTGACTGCGAGTGTACAATATTACAATAAATGTAAATGATAGGATGTGTTATTGACCTGAAGTCTTTCAAATATTGGGGTTAAAATTGTCTATATTGTATTGGTGCAGTTCTGCAAGTACTGTATATGTACAATATTCAGATAACACTCATGTATAATATTTTAAATTACTTCTTTGTAAAAAGGTAATTCTTAGATAAAGTTTACTGTACTATATCTACTTTAGTAGCATTGTATGTGTATTATGTGTAACATAATGTTTAAAGTCATATGCAAGAAAAGTCATAGGCTGTTTAGGACCTCACCACACCAGTCATCATCATTACCTAGCATATACATGAGTTTTCATAATATGTGTGGCCCTGAAGTAACAAAGAATTTACTAGTCAAATTGGCTTGAGTGCTTTCTTCAGTAATTGACCATAGCATGCTTTTCCAGGTTTTGATACTTGGTATGACTACAAATGAAAGAATGAACTGCTACAGATACAAACACTTCCAGGTTAGTTTGTTGTTATAAAGTCTGTTGTACAATACTGTATCTATTGACAATTATGAATGGTTATTAGCTTAGTAAATAGTGGTCTCCAAATCGGTACCTATACTCAATTTTTATCTTTTTAACTTGACGAAAATGTATCGGCTCCTGCATTAAATTGGTAAATGTAATGCAATCCAAGACAAATTACATATGGCGACCCCATAGCTCGTCACATGTAGTTTTATTCTTTCCCAGTGTGTGTGGTACAGACATTCTTGGGGTGGGGTCAGGGATGATCAGTATCGTGATACATTTATCAACGATATATATTTATTGATCGACATTTTTGTATTGGCCTTAGCTAACGATACATCAATACATTAGCATAAGTGGAGGTCATTAGCAAACTTTTCTATTGGTCACTATATAATCTATATAAGCCTACATTGAAATACCTAAATTTCAAATTTAAATACAAGTGTTATAATTGTGTAGTGTCAGTCATGAAATACATTTTTCTGTTGCAGTCAATGTTTATACCATGTATGGTATCAAACATCAATCTACAAATTTATATACTGTATTAGTGAGATATTTTCTTTCAATAAAGTACTGCCATTACATGTATTGGTATTGCTTTAACTTTATACAAAGAATTGATGTATTCATATCGCTATAGACAATATTCAGTTATCATTATCGACTTAGACAATTTCTTGTATTGATGCCCATCACTGGGTGAGGAAAGGATAGCCACATCATTCATTCATTACGTTAGGGGCAGGTAAGGTAATAACCTCTGTGTGGTTAGTTATCCACTCTTCTTCCTATACAGTACTTAATTTAATGCAGCGGGTGAGATAGTCTTACACTAAGCATCCTAAGAACTATAAAATAGTCTCTAAAGTTTGGACTATTGTAGATATTTGCTCAGAACATCTAAATACAGTACAGTACTTTGCTTTATAATACAGATATTAGATTCTTCAGATACAGTATCCCATAGACTATGTTGGGGTCTTCTTGTGATTGCTGTACAATATATCCATCAGAGCTTATTGTCCCCAATGCACTACAATACTCTACACTTTTGATGTACAATGAATAAATTACTTTTATCCACCACTTCATTTTAAACTTAGTCCCTCATTGAAGACTACCAAATGTTTTTCCTGGCTTCTGTTATTCATTACCATGTAGACTAAGTGATTTACTGAGCTTGTATTATAAGAAAAATGCTAATTATAATCATCTTATATCGAGGGCCTCCTGTATATAACAGAGTCAAATACTTTATATATGAAAATGTGTTATCTATAAAATGTATCATTATAGTAATCCCATCACATCCCATCACATTGTTTACTGGCATAATACTATACTGTAGTTGTAGTTTGTGTAATTGACTAAGAAAAGTCTCATAATTGATTCAACTTTATGTGGTTACTTGTTCAGGTTGGGAAGAAAGGAGAGGTTCGGTCTCCCTTCCATCGTGGTGTGTGGAGGAACTTACAAGACCTGCTTAACTGGCAATGCCTTGGACTCCTCAAGCCCGACCGTACCGACTGGCTTCACATTTATACTCTCTCAGAAACTTCTGAAGACAAGCAACCACTGCTATCACAGTCTGAGATGTACCAGTATGTGTGAGGCCTGGCAGGTACTCCACTCCAATCACCTGCCCTTTTGATCTCAAACCTCTTTCTTTCAGCTGTACAACATCCATCCATTCTGTAATATAGCTAGAACAAAATTGAGATTTTGTTGCTTTTAAAGTTTCATGTTGAGGTCAGTATTTAAAGTTTCTGTTCATCTAATTATGAGATTATAAAGAACAAAGAGATATAATTTCTTCCTTCCTTAGGTATGTGAGATTACAGTTGTATTGACAATTGTTGATGTACATAATTGTACATGATAAGTATTTCTGTAATTATAATGACTTACATTCCTTTTAGAAAGTAAGGCTTGACTGGTTATAACTTGTGCAGATGCTGATGTAGACACTAGACAGGCAAGACAAGTTAATAGTGCCTATGGTTGGCAAGAGCTGCACTGTACACTTAGCAGTCTTTAGGCTCCTATAATTTGTTGAGTAACTGGAGTATCATTTTGAAAGGCCTTATACATGGTAGCATGTGTCAGCCTTATTCACTTAATAGTGGCTCATAGTAAGATTGGCTGTACAAGGGCAAGGGCACCACCCAAGGCACCCTTCCCCCTCATAGCCTGTTTTACAGCTGGATGCTCTTCCAGACACCAATCCCATTTTGTTGCCTCCTACAACATGCAGGAGGTACATTAAGCCCATTTTAAAATTCCCGAACCTACAGAGTAGGTATGAATAATATGCAGTGATATAAGTAATATTTGTAGCTATTGAAAGCATTCTTAAGATTGCAAATTCATATATATATATATATATTTATATATTTACAGTATATATATATAACTGTATACTGTATATATTTATATATATATATATATATATATATATATATATATATATATATATATATATATATATATATATATACAGTATTTTGAGGTAAATCACTGATATACTGCCAGTTTAATTGTTGTGGAAAAAAATGAAAAAGTTTTAAGTACTCGGTATATGTTTGATATTAATGATCTTAGCAATGAGTTGATTCAGCCTTGCCAGCCTAGCACTTATGAGTATCAGCTACTGGTATTGTGAAGTTTTATACAGATATTTAAAGCTGTTGGCTGTTGTGAAGTAACACCACAGCCTTGATAAAGCTGCAACAAGTAATAGTTATACTACCAAAGACTAGTCACAAGCAATCCCTGATGATATTGATGCCTTTTTCCATTTTTATAATTTCAAATTAGGTATTGTTGTGAGGACTCACCAAAGACAAACTCCAGTTTAGGATAAGCATTTTGTAGCTGTTGTGATGAATTTTATTTGCTCAATTGCTATTTTAACACTTGTATGTTGTGTATAACATAGACAACACTTTTTATGGTACTGAAAAACATAAATTGGCACAAACAGTAGGATTTGTTGATAATCATTCCAGCATTGGAAGCTTAGCTGTAGTTGAGTGTCATTTATTAAGGTTTTGCATGGATGTTATTCATGAAGTCAGACCTGAGTTTGAAGGTGGCCTATGTTTAGTTTGTACCTGCAGTTATGTTGTAGATATATGTACAGTATACATGTCACCTGTGTATGTGTTAGGCAATCCAAAAAGATCCCTCATGCTCATTATTTTAATTGCATTTCTTCAATGCATTTTACTTTTGTGTTGTTCTTCCACAATGATTAGTGCCATATGGCCTTTACAACTCGGACAAACCTTGAGTATACTCGACATTGTTTAGAGTTAATTCTAGCTCAGGATGATTGTTACTGCAGTACAGACCTTGATATGGAAAGGGGAGAACCAAAAAACTTCTTAAAATTTATGAATTTGTTTGATGGTTATTATTAACCATGAAAACTGTCACATAAACCTTAGCAGTCAGTACCTGTGTTGGTATCAAGTTCACTCATGGTGTGGACACAGTATATTGTTATGTACATTACATGTATCCTGCTTTTGGTTTCTACTTATTGTCTGTAAGGAGACTTAAGTTTTTTGCCTGGGTCTGTCAGCTTTTGCATGCGTCATATTATTTTTGTTAATTTGAATTAGTTATACCAAGAAGGAAAGTTTTTGCATTAAATTTAATACAGTATGTGTAATTCGTAATACATACTGTACAATAATTAGCATTTCACCAGTCTACAGCCAATTGTATGAATAATATTGATAAACTCAATGGGAAGTTTTTACAGAAGTGAATTTGTCGTGTGTCACACAAACACAAAATAACTAGTAGCAGAACATGTCACAAAATTAACTTAAAGTAGAACATATCACAAAATTAACTAAAAGTAGAACATGATGGAGATTATGTATTGCATCCAGTAGGCCTTTGTCAGAGTATTATTTACTTGTTCTCTCTTCATTCCCATAATGTTGTGGTCAGTATGTTCTCTGTGAAATGTCTTTGCTGAGACCAACAGAGATTTGTTAAGACATGCTCTTCCACCCTTATGGGCTGGGGCACACTTGCTCCGGCAGAGGTCTGGTCTCAAAGAGTTTCAGGCCATCAGCCAGAAACTCAATTAAGAACCTACTGTATAGTGGTTCATATCAAAGTTAATTTTATTTGAAATTACATTTTAAGAGTTGTGTGACACACACACACACATATATATACTTGACTTGAATAGTATATTAGGTACTCTTCTTGTGGTTTACATGATGTTCTAAAGTACTGTATATGCTTATCCAAACCTTCTGTCAAATCCATAGGTGGTGGTGAATACTGTGTTATCAACAACTACTCATGGCTAGCATCACAGTCACCACCAGATTGTATCTATTACCCCCATAATGTTTTCAGCCCATTACAGTTCTTCACTAATGTCACCACCCAATGATTTATGAATTCTCACTCCCTTCACATGTTCTTTCATGACTATCACCACTACCACCATATGCCATAGTATCTCTCATCATTCATACTATAAATATAGTGTATGTACAGTCAGTGCTACCACACCACATAAAATCCATTACCTTAACTGTCAACAACTTCTGCCAAAAACTTTCTTAGCTTAAATATTCAGTCACATTTAATGAACAGAGTGGAAAGCCAAGACCAGGCACAGGGCATTTGAACAAAATGTGATGCCATAGGATAGGTGTGGGATTAAGCTGGACATCCCACCACATGATTAGCCAGGGGTAAATCAGCCCTATAGACTAACTGAGTGGGCAGTTCGGAAATTTGAAAATAAGTCAGTTTGCCGGTTTGCCAATTTTCAGTCAAATCGCTAAGGTACGAAGTCTCTGAGAAACAGTGTAGACAGATGGACAGACCAGGGTTCATATAGATAGGGTTGGCCAAGAGACAGATTTAGGGCGGAGCTACGTGACGTCAAAGGTTCCCGTGGCCTCGCAGCCAATGCTCTCATTTTTAAGGTAATTACTCCAGATTAGCGTAATTTGGGGCCATTTAAAGTAAAGTTTTGACCATCTAAGGTAATATTTATCGGTGCTTCCGTTATTTCATGGGTTATCGTAAGAGAAAAATGCATTGCTGTAAAAAACTATTATAATTTCATAAAAATATCGTGTGTCAAGGGTTCATAAACGTTGATATGGTCACCTACTTCAGGATCTATGGTAATTTGGCTACATCTAACGTATTTTCAACCTAATTTTTAAGGTAATATCACAAATACTTCATGACAACCCTGCTCGCAGCCATGAACCCATTCTGTGTTGGGTCGCTCGCTCGTACAGACTTCTCTCATCATTGTTTTTTGGTGTATGAGTGTATATAATTTATTATATATGTCCTAAATATGAGGCGATTAGGGGGTATGCGGGCGACTAGGCCAAATAAAGCATTATATTCACGTTCAGGAGAGAGAGAGAACTGCTTCTAGCAGTGCGAATCATACTAGGACAGCACATCCTACCCAAGGGGCTGACAGATATAAACTGAGCCTGGGCGACAGAGAGACCGATGTTGGGCACCTGTGATGGGGTGCGCAGAGGTGGCCTAAACTCGTTTGTGTCTTGGCTAACCCTATTTATATGAACCCTGGGACAGACATAGTTCAAATTATAGTAGGATGTGAATTAACTGATCCTTGGTGGCACACAAGCATATCATTGTGACTCCAATACAAAGATATTTTATGTAGCTACTGTATCAAGATTGTAATATGGCAGCTTATTTTAAGTGTTCACCATGAATTTATCCCTTATTTTAATATTTTACTTGATTGCAGACTTTACATAATGTCCACTGCTATGTATGGTAACTATGGTTGACAGATAATTTATATACATGTACAGTAAAACTTTGTAAGAGCAAAAGTAGTAGTTGTGATTTGATTGTATATGCACCTTTTAATGATAGAAGTATGAATGAAGAAAAAGAGGTAGTGGAGGATGTTAATGGTGTGGTTGAGAGACTGTAGTTAAGCTACTCAGTGATTATGATGGATAATATGAATGGTAGAGTTGTAAGTGGACTGCTAAATGATTTGATGGGAGCATTGGGGTAAATGATAATGGAAGGAAATTGGTTGATATGTGTAATGAGAGGAAATTACATGAGTGTAACTTACTTTTACCATAAACAGGTACAGTCTGCTTCACAGTTCCCTAAACACACTGAAGGAGAAACTGGCCATACAAGATCAGGGTGGCAAGCTTGTCATGGCAGAATCTTTGTGTATCAATCGGTCAGTCATAGGTCATCAGTTTGCTCCATTCATGAGCTTATGCTGTGACAGGCTTGCGAACCTGATTGTGTATAGCCACAGAGACTCTCGCTCAAAGTGTTCAGGGAACTGTGCAGCAGACTGCATACAAGTACAGTCATATATTAGTTAAAATGCAAGTTTACTTCTGTATTGCACTCTAACAAAAAAAATTCACCGATTGGAATCTTGATAACTCATATTCTTTTATTCATAACTTTTTGACCCTTCATGTTACAAAAGATTTTGGTATCTGCAAAATGTTTCATGTTTCAGTCATTAATACAGTAAAAAGAACTGTACATATACATTATAAATAAACCAATGTAACAATATTATAAAGCAAAATTACTATAGTACAGTACTATATATTTACTGTTAATCAGAAGATGGGCTGGCTTCTCACAGTTAGGGAAAGTGTAGAAGGGAAGACACTATTGCTAAATGAAACCCTCAACGTTCAAAGTCTGCTGCACTCACAACACTTTGCACATTATCATCCATTTCCATTATGTTTCTTTGTGTATTCTTTGCATGAGATAGATACAGTATTACTTTCTAACTATTAAGATTTACTTCATGTCTCCTGGTTATGATTAGTTTTATTGAGTTAGCAGATTATAAGTTCTTTCATGTATAGTATAGAAGTAGGTGTGAGCAAGATAAAGTGTATGAAAAACATGTGTTACACTATATAGATCTTGTACAGTTTTTACACCACATACTATTATACAGTACTATCCGATCACACACACAAAATAATACTCTGTTATATATACAGTACTATACAACATTACTTCTATTACAGTAAGTATCCACTGTAGAAGCCAGTATAATGAAGTACTGGGCATCTTTCTACTTTCTACTAGGACATTTCATTGGCCAATGAGAATAGAGATATACCTAGTGTTATTTCAGTTGTATAGTATTGTATTTGGTGTGCTCATATAATTTGCAGTTGCATCCAAATGAAAAAGTACCACACTAAGATGGATGTTTTAATTTTTACAATGAAATATAGCTTTGCAACTGCATATCGAGTCCCCCATTTATAATAATGGAAGGAAGTATGTTGCTGAGTTTTGTCACCAAGACCTAACAAGTATAGTATCATTAGCAGCTATATGGAGGCAACTATTTCTCTCCGTCACATACCAGTCAGCCCAAACACTATTATGGCACAAACCCCTTTTTCTAGTTATGGAAGTTATTCCTACTTAATTTTTCGGTGCCAGCTTCCAATGTGTGCTCTTGACTTCCCATGTAAATCATTTTTGTACTTGTCTAGCATTCGAGGTTAGTCCGAAAACTAAAGTGTTAGACTGAAAGTAATTACTGTACCTATATATTTGTATCAGATTATTTAGCTTGTGAATAATTAGACAGTAACAAAAGTGGAAACTTTATTGAGAACTTGAGCCAGTATCATAAAGAATAGATGTACAGTACAGTAATTGATTGTCCCCATTTTGTACCACTTACCTTGAGAGTAATATTCCCAAATCCTTAATGGGAGATTCTCTTGTTGGTAAGTTGGAAGGCTACTGATTCCTCCTAATTGTACTAGAAAACAGATACCCTCAGTGAAATAAGTTTCATGGCATACTTTGGAGGGATCAGAGACCTTCCTATTCACCAACAAAAGAATTTACCCTTAACTAATGTAAGAATTCCATGCATGAATAGTCATATACTGTAGCAAAACCATATACTTGCAAACACTGTAAATATAACATGCTTGTCCTTGTCTTCACTATCTGCCAGTATTTAAGAACAGTACAGTATTGTAGTTTGCATGCTGGACAGTGGGCAATGAGGTCATATAATTGTCCATGCCATGTCCATTAATGTTAACCTAAAGGATTTTTTTTTCATCCATACATCAGAGTTGACTGTGGGTTTCTGCTGTATGTGTATGTCTTTCACAATTGCCGTACTACTGATAGGATGGAGTACAGAGGTGTTGCAGACTTTTTATACATTGTAAGAGTTCGTTGTGGGTGCCTTCATGGTCTCATCTCTCCTTTTCTCCTCCTACCCCACCCCACTAGATCACTGTAGAAGGACAATACCCGAGTGTAATGTGTTGTACAGGCAGAGTTAGTAAGTCAAAGGCATGTGTGTGTATGTCTTTACAAGCACATGAGACCACAGGAAAGTTACAGTAATCATCTAATGCATCACCATTGCTTGAATGAGGGTGGTGGATGGACTAGCCAGAACCATTACTTTGTCCCTGTTTCTATGTGAAGCTCATATGCAAACTGTTTCTAAGTCAGTTATCAATGTGCTCTGCATTATTTGTGTGCAACATGTTCACTCGAGGATCACAGATCATGTTATGTAACTATAATGACTTATGTACATAGTCATCACTTTACCTCATGCCATTACTTTGGTCAATGAATTTATATTTCAATTTACTGGTGCTATTATTTTCCTTTTGTTTATGTATGTGTTTATTTTATGATTTATGCCGAACTAGTTGCTGTACATCAGTATTTCTTTATAGATACCACACATGCAATTTACAGGCTGCATTTACAGTGGTGTATATACATTATAGGACATGTTAATTCTCGTTTGAGAAATCATCACTGCACTTGTCAATGAGAGTGTTTATAAATATTGTTTGATGAATAAAATCATTACCTAAATTTGGACTGACAGTGTTCTGGTGTGACCTCTTTAGCATTAACGACTGATCAATGAGGTTATTCATATACTTCATCTCTTAACGCGTACGTGTTACTGTCTGATGGCCCTATTACTGTACTGTCAAAAATTTCGCAAATGATGTGTAACTTGTAATGAGAAGCGTTCGCCAAAAAAAATTCTTGAATACTTTGAAGGAAGGGGTTAATGAATTTGTGATCTCCGCCAGCGAGGGAGAGTGTACAGTAGAGAAGAGTTCGTGTGTGTGTGTGCGTGCGTGCGTGCGTGTAGGGGGCGGAGCTGAGGAGCGTGAGGGGGTGAGTGAGTCAGTGCAGGACGTCAGAGAGCGGGAATAGCTGGCCACGAGCCTCCCACCAAATATAAAAGGCATTACCCCGGCGCGCTACCTCCACGCCCGTTGTCTTCACATTGCCTCCTCCACCTCCTCCTCGCCAGCACTCCTTGCCTGCCTGCTCACCCTCCGTTATTATCAACACACCTTCGGTGTTCCTTTCACCCCAGGTAAAACAACCCGCGTCATCTCTTCACATAATCATCGGATATCGTACAATGAAGTGTGTTTGATGTGAATGATTGATAAGGAAGTGTTGAAGATTTAGTGTTGACAGTGTGTAAACTACAGGACATAGTGTACAGCTACAGTTTATGATGTTTGCAATAAGTCGATATGGAAATAGAAAACAAGTTGTACGAAAGCCAACTGAATATACCGTGATGAGTCGACGTGGGAAGGTGTAGGGGGGCGAGTAGAGCCCCTTCATGTGGTAAATATGGCACGAGGACAAACGCTGGCTGCCACAGAAATAGCTCAACCCACATACCTCCTTCACGTCAGCATTGAGTCACAGAGAGTGGCGGGGCCTTGCCAGAAAGCTCTTCCGTCTCTCAGGATGTCCCGACACTATTATGTCCCCTCTCTGCATGTCGGTCGGTAATCCATACAAACCTTCACTGTCAGTCTATTCATGTCAGTTCATTGGACTTGTACGATTGCATGTTTGTGATGACAGTGTTGGTGCGTCTATTTCCATTCCGTGTGATCGACAGAGTAGGCTATACGTACTGTACAATGGTGCACAAAAGTTCACTACCTCACTCAGCCACAATATGACTGAATTGCCTCTGGTTCGAACGACAAAGCACAGTTCGCCATCTACCTTCTATTGTTTAGTCGTTCTGTCCACAGGTGGTTCAGCTAGAATGTGACAGGCCGAGGGAATAAACCTCTTGGAGGATACAATTCTCTAAAAATGTTGTCTTACAAAAGACAGAAAACGCAAACTGTGTGTGTGGTAATAGGGCGCGGCGGTGCATGTGACCTGTCATGATGTTTGGCGGTGAGAAAACAGGTGTGGGCGTGAGGCATTTTCGGCGTCTGTGTGTGTGTGGTATTAGTGCAAGCGACGATGAATGAATGTATATCGTAGGTGCGAGAGATGGTTAATTTCTGTGTAAACGACGGTGTGTGTGTGTATGTGTGATATATAATACATCCTGAGAGTGAGGGTAGGGTGACAACAGTGAAAGTAGAAGATAATTAAGGATGATGGTCGAGTGAATGAAGAATGGAAGGAGGAGAGATAGTACTAGTGTGTGAGCAGATAAAGTAGGAAGGATAAAATATCGTATACTATGGTAGTAGTAAGGTTATGAGTATAAAGAAGTGAATGATGAGAATGAGAGTGAAGAAGGGAGAAGGATGCTTGAATATGAAATTGTAAGTATAGAAGAGAAAGATATAATAATAATAATTGAGTGAGTGGGTGTACAGTAGAGTAGGGGAGAGAAGAGTGAGTGTATAATATAGCCTAGCCCTGACCTAGCCTTGGCGCCCACGTATACACACATATACTACCTAGGCTACACCTTTCTGTCCTCGCCCACACTAGAGCTCTTACTGGTCACTGGCCCTGTTTGCTGGTTGGCTGAGGAAACACCCAGGCACTCCTACTTCTCGTCTGCTCTTTGACCTGTCCTGCCCTCTTGCCACTCCACCACCTGTCACAATTAACTTACATCACATCATACCAAACTTCATCATGCCACAATATTCCACGCCAGACTACCTCACGATACATGCACTATATAATTATATGCATCATAATATCTCACCTTAATTATTTTTTTATTATTAAAAAATTAGTTGTATCATATGCTACTCTATAAAGTTATATACTATTTTATTACACATTAGCACACACCATATATTCTCCATCCTGCCACACCATCTGTTACGTTACACGATATTATATTCTACAAACCAAACCACATTACATCAGTTGAACACACTGATCTAATTTATGTCTGTGCCTGTACTATACATCATCTGTTACACCTCACTATAAGTCATGCAGCAAGTACAGCACACACCATGACAAAACAATTTCTGTCAACATAAAACCGTAAACCATAGTGTCATTTTACTTTACATTATGCCACAGTTGGCTAGATAACACACCCACCACATTACCGTATCATGTAGCCTACTATACACATCATATAATATGTTCACACTGCATTCTTCCGCTTAATAATTGTCTCACAATTTCATACCCCACCACATAAAGCAAATAGATAGCCGAACGTAGACTGATGTGGGGAAGAAACTACTGTAGCCTATGTTCAGACTTCTGAAACACTCAAGCAAGCACAACACACTCTTCCTGTATGACTTGCACCTCACCTCTTCTTTACATCACCCTCCACAGCCAAGCAAGAGTAGGATAGGGTATCGTAGCTGTATACTCTCTCATTGAAGAGATCTAATGTTGTAGTGAACAATAATGAACTACACATTCTTCTTCACCATAATTATGAGTGGGTGCTTTTCAGACATATTCCTGAGTTTCATACGTAGCTACTTATCTTCGAGGTCTTTAAAAGTTAACCTTCGTTTCCTGGTTCGTGACAGAACAATTTGTTTCAGGAAGTGTTCTTGTCATCCCTTTATAAAGATAATTACTTGGGGTTAGAGGCTTCCTGCACCAATGTGTGAAAATAAAGCTGCGGGCTGCTTTTTGTTCGAAGTTGATTAGATCTACTATTTATAGTAGTTACTTGCTATTTTAATCATTCCAACGTTTAAGAGAAAATTCATAGAAAAGGTAGAGGTTGGCTTAACTACTTTAGTTGTATTTCAAGTATCCATCATTGACCTAAATAATAAGGAGGAAATATGTAATAAGAGTGGAGAGAGAAATTCGTGTGAACACATTATACAAACAAAGCAGATTAATTTCAACAAAATAATTATGAATATGATAATTGCTTTAAGTTAGGTTATATCTGTATGTGCAACAATTTCAGGGATAATCTATTAACCACAACTAATAAAAAAGTCAGAGATGTCGATAATTTGAAGAATGTTTACAGTACTGTATATACCGTATAAATTATAAAATAATAAAATAGTTTAAACAATGATGCCAAGTAGGTTATGGAGAGGTATTAATGGGGAAATTATAAACAGATTGTTTAAGAATAAATGGGGAAATTTCACCCTGACGAAATATCAAGAAGGTTGTGAATATACGATTATTTTCAATAGTTAACAGGGAATTGTGAGATAAAAAGAGATACTCTGAAAAAAAAAACCTGATGTTGTTGAAGTTGGGAAACTTTCGTCAAGCAGTTCTGGCAACACTGAAACGACATGGTTTGTTTACATTATAAGCCCTCCCATTAATTATTACGACTTTCATTCATTATATTAATTTCATACACAATTTGGACGGAAGATGGATAGTGTTTGGAGGCAAATGAAAATACCAAAAGTGATAGTGGTATTAAGTGAGATAATGGCCGTTCTGTATAAGAAAACACCCAATAATTATAAAGAAGAAACGGAAGGAGAGGAGTTCTGAATTAATAATTGAGCTACAGTATTTCAGCAGGTGAATATAATTAACGTTAATTTTTTGATCTACTAGTAATAAGGTTAGTCGTCTGAATTGGCCCCTGTTGGTATTTGTATTATTATGTAGCCCATTGATATAAGTTACAATTTTTAAAGAGCTTGAAAGAACGAAATTAATATCACCGGTAATTATATATGTAGGCTAATATGTTAGATTGCGTCATTTCACTGTATTCTTTTGATATTTTTTTTAATTTGAGGAATCCGAGTTGTTTCAGATTTGCCAACATTACTACGCCTCATTAATATATTGTGGTTGATGCCTGTAACGTTATTCGAATTGAATGAAAAATATTACTGTCATAATAATAATTACAGTGCAGTATTAAACACCTTGATATTGAAACCTTAATTAACAAAAAGCAGTGAACCAGCTTCATATACTATCGAAGCTTGATAGATGTGTTGTAAAAAGTGTCTGAGACCTAACCATACAAACAAAAACAAAAAACACCAGCAAAAACACTCGTATAATTATAATAACACGTACGGTACTGAAAAAAAATAGGCTACATTGAATTGCGTAAACTAATACAAACTTACACACACACAAACACACACATGCATACCAAAGCATACACACATACTGACATGGACTGTGCAGACTGGGGAGGTATTACATAAGGACACAACACCGTATTGGGGTAGACAAACAGTTAAGTGGTGTGGGAAGGGGGGAGTAACCTAACTATAACCTGTCTATTTGATGGTCTATATGGTTAAGGGACTCTGTGATGTAGTAAAAACAAATGGAGGTATAGGAGTCCTTAAACATTACTACGAAACACCAATTATAGCCTATTATGGAAGGAGCTTGTTTCGTGGCATACCCGGGAGGAATCAGAAGCCTGCAATTCTCATACACGATCATAGCTAGGGTCCTTAGCTTAAGAGAAAGAAGATGAATTAACATTGTGTACATAGGCTTTCAACTCCCCTCCTAAATATATTGCTGCGTATCATTGTTAGATTCCTGTGTCGACAAAACACTATAAGTATGTATATTTTTGGAGTTCTCGTGACCCAGTGGTTAGCACGCTTGCTTTGTACTGTGTTCTTCATGGAGGTCTTCCACGACCTAGGTTCAGGGTTGCCACTCTATTTTTAGCGATGGTACCAGCTCAAGCTACTGAAAAGTACCAGATTACCTCAAAACGTACCAAAAAAAACAAAAAATGAATTTATTTACTTTATTTGCACGTTTTTCTTATGCTTCTCTGTATTCACGTGTCTTTCCAGCTGCGTTACACTTCCTGATAATTCACTTTCACGTGCAAATCAGTATGATTTAGTTGAACATTTCTTGGCTCATGCTATGAATCATCCATGGAGAAAACCTACTGTCATATAACTACTTTAACAAAAAATATAATCTTGTTTTTTTTCTTTCTTTCTGTACCACTGTCACTGTCACTATCTGTGTTATCAGGCTGTACAGGTTTTCTCTTACTTTGCCTATTCATTTTTTTTCAGCCTGCAAAAAATAAAAAAGGAACGGTAACACCAATCATTATACGTAATGTTGTAATTGGTCAGTGATTAAGCCAGTATGATCACAATCACTAATTTTGTTCAGCGACTTGAAAGATTTATTTTATTTTCTTGTCTTGGTCATAGCATCAAAAACTCGTAGGCTATTAAACGAAATTCGTGAGAACGTGTCCTGGACAGAGTACAGCTGCTGTGCCACTTTTCCAGGAAAGTGCCTATAGCTCGTGGCAGTTTCGTGTGTTGATTCTCACAGAATAGTACCAGAAAAATTGCATTTTCTCTAAAGTCGTACCAAACGTACTTGACAATCCCCAAAACACCAAATCTGGTACTTTAGTACCAAAATCGGCAACCCTGCCTAGGTTAACATAATTAAAATACGGTGTAAATGGGGTGTGTATATTTAGTTAGGTGCTGACATGTATTTCACACGTCGGTTTCCTGTTGAGAAATTCACGATGACGTATAGGCTACAGTGTTACAGCTAGACATTCTTTATTCATACACAAATATACAATATACCGTATATAGTCTCTCTAACGCCATCTATCTGCAACCCCTCCATACTGCTATCTATTTCCAACCTTGAATCTCAGCTGACAGTAGATTGTACATACTTTATTGTGATTTGTTTTTGTTATCGTCTTGGCACCATATTATCCCCCCATCTCTTTCCAGGATTTAATTAGCCCAGTTCGTCAGACTTAGGCAATTTGTAGTGATATTAAAATGTTATATTATTGCTGTTGATGCTATTCGTTATTATTATTATGAGAGAGAGAGAGAGAGAGAGAGAGAGAGAGAGAGAGAGAGAGAGAGAGAGAGAGAAGCATTAGGTAAGAAGAGACAGCTGAGGTGTGACGCATGAGAGAAAATAAATGAAAAGAAAAACGAAAATGAAAGGGAGTAGAAAATAGGACACTGAAAAAGAGAGGGAAAGAAAGTATGAGAATGGAAAGACTATGCAGGGATATGGAATGAAAAATTAGAATGTGGAAAAAAAGGAATTGGGAGAGGACGCACGAGGGAAATGGTTAATTAGGCTATAGTTAGGATGGGAGGACTTTGAGAGAGAAGAGTTGGGTGGGAAGGGAAAGGGAAAGATAAAAAGAAGGGATTAAAGGGAAGGAAACGATAAAAGGAAGGGTAGGGAGGGGGAGGGAGAGATAGAAGGAAGGGAAGGGAAGGGAAGCGAGAGGAAAACGAGTGCTAGAGACAAGACTAAAGAGTCGGAGGAGGAAGGAAGTGAGGAGTGACCTTATACAGCCGATGAGGACTGTCACCCCCCCTCCCACATACACACATTCTCTCTCTCTCTCTCTCTCTCTCTCTCTCTCTCCTTTACCTTGAGTGTTATCAGTCGCTACATACTCTCTCTCTCTCTCATTCATTTACCTTGGAGAGTTAAGAGTCACACACGAAACAAATACGACTTGCACCTTCCCTTGTAGTACACACTCAGGTAATTGATGAGCTAATGACTTTAACACAGGTATTCACTCCTTGTCTTACCTCCTCTCCTCATCTGTCTCTCTGTGTCTGTCTGTCTGTCTGTCTGTATGTCTGTCATCACTTCTTTACCTCCTTCCTGTATTACCGCCTCTCCCCATCTTACTGTCTGTCTGTCTGTCTGTCTGTCTCACAATGTTTAAAATCTAATTATATACTTCCTCTCGTTATCTGTCTGTTTCTCTGTCTATCCCATGTCTCTGTTTGTCTGTCTGTCTGTCTGTCGTTTGTGTCTTTCCATCTGTCTTCCGTTTATTGTTTAACTCTGATCTGCCTCTCATCCTGACACACACACACACACACACACACACACACACACACACACACACACACACACTATTATTTCTTACTGTCTCCTTTATTGTCATCTACCTCATTAATTAATTTTGCTCCATGTGTATAAAAAAAAACATCTAAAACGCCTTCTGCTCTTCCCTCTCATGACACACACACACACACACACACACACACACACACACACACAGAAACCCCAATATTTTTTTCAGTTTTTTACAAGACACAGATTGCGTTTTATTCATTATTTTACAAGACATAGATTGCGTGTGTTTTTAAGGATTTTACAAGACAAGGATTGTTTTTTTTTTTTTCCAGTATTTTGATTATTTTTTGTTCGTTCGTCTCCACGCACACGTACTGAACGTTTCAGTATTCAACACCACCACGGACACCCCCTCACTCACCTCGGCTGTCGAACAAAATAACAACCCTCACTAAATATGGGTTCGGTTCTTTCATTGTATTCGCCACAGAGTTCAGTCCCCAGCTCACCACCTTATATAGTTTGCGTATAGATGGACTGTTGTAACCCTGACGACTGCATAAATATATCCCAGTGACCAGAGAGTGAACGAGGGACGTATAGATTGACTGTTGTAACCCTGACTACTGCATAAATCTATCCCAGTGACCAGAGAGTGTGAAAGAGGGACGTATAGATTGACTGTTGTAACCCTGACGACTGTACAAATCTATCTATCCCAGTGACCAGAGAGTGAACGAGGGAGGGATCCATCCACTCTTGTCTGTGTGTAGCCTAACCAGAGAGAGATCCCTATACTTGTCTGCCTGTATGTATATATGTATGTATGTGTGTGTGTGTGAACGCCAAAACCAAAAGAAAGAAAGAAATATCGTGTATTATTCGTGTTGGGTGTGAATTATTACTGACTGTTGTTGTTGTCTGCTGTTGTTGTTGAGTTCGCTTTATACTTGCTTCATCTATATTGTTTCTCTCTCTCTCATTTCCTGACCTTCACTCTCCCTCCATTGTTCTCACCCGTTCACTTCCTCCTGTTCCAATTCTCCCACTCCCTCACTCCCTCCCTCCTCATTTTTCCATTATATTTCCTTTGTTTCTCTTGCCTTGCTTTGCTTGCACACACACACACACACTTACGAGTACACACACATATACAGTACACTTGCCAACCTTCCTGCATAAATTGTTGCTTATCTCCTTATATATATTCTGGAGACAAGATATTTGTGTATTCAACAGTGCTATCTTCATGCCAACAACTCACACTTTATATGTAACACCAGACAGTGTAGTTGTTTACAATTCTTTTTACTTTATTAATGAAGATATTCAACAAGATATATACAGCACATTACACCTTGGATCGTAGCATTTACAGACACCGACGTAAATAGTAGTTTCTTTCTAGATTGTTAAATATTTATGTTTATCTTTCTTCAATATGGTGTGGTGTGAGTAAATCACTTGTTCAAAAAATAGAGGAAAGTGTCTTGAGATAATATGTTCATGTGTAAAGAATAGAAAAAGTGTGTGAAAGTGAGTATGAGTGCAGGGTGAAATTAGGAAAAGATGGTATGACATGGTAAGTGATAGTATAAGTAACCCTGGATTAGGAATGTGTGTGACAAGCCTTCATTGGACTTGTATGTTTGATGGTGGAGGTACTATAATAGGATGGCAGCGTATATACTTGAATTATAAATGTACATAAACTCCTTTGCTTTGTGGAAAAGGTCTATACTCCCCTGTGACCTTAAAAGCTTAGTCAGTGCGCACGGTAAAGGTAATTTTCGATTTTGTGTTTAAAGATGAAAACAAATGAACCGGTATGCTTAATTCTGCATCAGAAAACGAGTACATTCTGTGTGCTAATTAAATACTGAGGGTTTCTGAATTATATTATGGATACCTTTTAGAGGTTGAAAATGAGCGAGTACAACAGAAATATGTTTGCCTGTATACGAATATTTCACCTTAATAAACAAACAAACAAAACGACACTTAACGAACGAACACGTACAGTTAGCTGCACACAGACAGACACATTATAAACGGCACATTTTACACTACAAAGGGTAGGTGAGTAAGCAGCCTTAACACCCGACACTCCACCCCCCCCCCAACCCCCACCCCTGCCACTGCCACACTCCACCATCTGACAAGGGCAGACAAGTGTGATGTGTGTGTGGTATGAAAACAGTCCTCAATCACATCACTCACAACATATATATCGGTACCATCCTCTCTCATGCTTTCACTACCTTAACCCTACCTTAACTTATTTCTGCCAAATGTGTGTGTCTGAGGGAGAGAGAGAGAGAGAGAGAGAGAAAGAGAGAAAGAATGTTGGTGTGTGAGTGAGGATGTGAGGTGTGACGGAAGGCCACATACACACACACACACAGAGGGAGAGAGAGAGAGGTGTGGGTGTTTTCACGGCCAGGGGAAGAAAGTGTGTGTGTGTGTGTGAGGAAAAGCTAAGGGCGACCGCAAATCCAGAGAAATATTCTTACAGCCTTTACCTTCATTATCCATCACTACCATCACCTCTATCACTACCATTTTCACTACCGCACCATTACCACCACCACTTCTACCATCACCAACACTAATAACACCATCACAACATTTCCTACCATCACCATACTCTCTGTCATGTCACCACTACCACTTCTACCATCATCATACTCACCACCACCACCACCATTGTTATCACCACCACCATCACCACCACCATCATCATCGTCATCATTCCTCACCAGCTGTCACCCTGCAACTTACTACACACAACATATTACTCCTCGCTCTGTTTGTGTCACTTTCTCCTTACGTTTTGTACACCATTTTGTCATCTCGTTGCTGTATGATAATGTTCCCCACTGCCAGTTCTGAAAGCATCATGTTGGCTTCTTATAATGACAAGCAAATGCATCTCCATCTTAGAGGATTAGTTAATAGTGATAAAATATGTAAACAGTGCGACGTATATATAATGCTAGGGGAGTAGGCTAGGCTATGTGTTCGTCAGTCAGTCAGATAGGGCCTAGTCAGTTGGTTCAGATCTTGGACTTGTTGCTTGTTAATGTCTCGTCGCTTCCTGTGTGTTTTTATGTGTGTGTGTATGTGTGTGTGTGTGTGTGTATATGTGTGTGTGTGTGTATGTGATGTAAGAATTATGACCAATGTATACAATCTATTCATGTAATTTTAACAGGAAATTCTCCAACACTTAGTCAGATACAAAGATACATAATGCATAGACTATAGTTTGTCTGCCTTCCTTCAGTCGTTTATACCTAAATAGGAGACAAGCCCTGATCAAAATTTCTATCCAAAACTACGGTAAAGCAAAATAAAATCTTCATAATTTTTGGAAACTGGTAAAAACAACAACAACAACAACAAGAGAATGAGGAGCAGCCCAGACACACAAACAAGGGTGAAAACATAGGGTCCGTCCAGCTTCGTTAAATACGGTTCTAGGAATATGAGTCTTGAGTTAAGCAACCGTGTGAAGCCTTGTGTTGTTGTTGTTGTGTTGTTTATGTTGTCTTGGATTGGGGTTTGTGGCTTGTGTTGTGTCGTGGTGTGTTGTGTTGCCTTGTGGTGTTGCAGTGTTGTGTTCTGTTACCTTGTGTTGTGTTGTGTGGTGGATTGTGGTGTTGCGTGGTGTTACCTTGTGTTGTGTGGAGCATTGTGGTGTTACGTTGTGTTTCCTTGCGTTGTGTTGTGTGGTGTTGTGTGTTACATTGTGTCATGTTGTGTTGTGTGGAGCATTGTGGTGTTGTTTGGTGCGTTGTGGTGTTGTGTGGTGCGTTGTGTGGTGTTGTGTTGTGTGGTGTTGTGTTGTGTTGTGTGTTCCAAGAGACGAGTGCCTCCTAACCAATTCACTTAGTTCACAGTGACGAATACAATTAAGAATATCTGTGGTGTGTGTGTGTGTGTGTGTACGATGACTCTGCAGATATTGTGACTAGAGAGGCATCGTACCGTTACCATACACATCGTCATCAACACCATCAATGTTCTTTTTCCACACACACACACACACACACACACACGTACAATACTTGGATAGCGGCCCAAGTAAAGTAAACTCAGCGACTTTTCGAAAACAGCTCATTAAAAAAAAAAATAATAGCTTGTCCAATTAACTGGATGGTACGGTAAAGTTTTGGTAATATTGGTAATAATATCCTGGTGGTGTACTTTGGAGGAATGAATGTACAGTCAGGAATTAGTACACAGAGCATTGGTTACTTAAAAGAGGTCTTTATTCTGCACATATTGTAGGCATTGGTCTGCAGACTGATTCAAATATTTGCCAAATATCATTATTAGAAAATTCTGCAGTTGGGAAATCAATGTACAAAATGTTCTAGTTGGACGTTACGTACGGTACTCTTGATCTCACTGTGGTGTATACGAATTCCTGAGGTTGACTGTACATACATACATACCAGCAAAAGTATACTATCCTCTTAATTAAGGACTCTATGATCGTGTAAGAAAAATTGGAGGCTTCTGATTCCTCCTGACATTGCCACGAAACAAGCTCCTTCCATAGAGGTGTGTGTTTCGTGGTAATATTTGAAGGACTCATTTATCTCCAAGTTTCTGACTACATCATAGGGTCCCTTAAGGTGATAATTCATTTTTGGTACATTGGAGTGCCTTGATTCCTCCAAAGTGTGCCAGGAAACAGGAGGACCAGATAAACAAAAATAATGGTGGCCTGTTGGTGGGAATAGTTTGGAGGAATAATTATTTATCTCCCCAAATGACAAAGCTATATACCCATCCCTCTAAATTCTAAAACGTAGTGTATTTTTGCAGCCATAAAGCTCTTATAACAAGCGAGATGTTTACCCACACAACAGTATTATCAACAAACAAACAGAATGTGAACCTCAGTATCTCATTTCAGTCACCACAAGTACCAAAAAAAAAAAAAAAAAAAAAAAAAACGGTGGAGCTATTAAAGGGGGAAGTAGTTATTAGAGTGTTGGCAAATGTGGACCAACTACAGTATAATTATTCCTCCTATCTATTCTGAGCAACAG